>RJWH01000261.1:37558-402984 GCA_004363575.1 Solenodon paradoxus | reverse complement strand
CAGTTGACTAAATAGCTACTCTACCAAGGCACACCCATGTAGTCCTTAACCAGTGAAACAGAAGTTGTTTTTAGACTTATTTTATCCCAACCAAATGCACAGTCTTTTGTCTTCTAGAATGTTTCATAATCCCTCAGTTGAGTCTTCTATAATGCCTTTAAAAAGCCCATTAATAAACATTGTCATTTCATAGGTACTACTCTGAGGCTAAATAACCTTTAAGAATTTTAAGATGTATACAATTTATACAAAATCCTTGATTATTAGCATTTTCTATGATGATTATCATCAGGACACTACCTGGCTGATGGTGGTAAATGCATAACATATAATTTTCAGTGGGAATAAAGTGATTTGAGAAAATGTACAGGAAAAACCTGTATACCTGCATACAAGTATTAAGGAGAAAGAGCTAAATCTTGCATGGAGAGTTAGAAACAAAATGAGAAGAAAATTAGAAGAGCTATGAAATGTTTTGCAGATATCTCATATCATGAATTGTAATAAAAACTCTCCTGTGGGTAAAGCGGACCTTTAGCTTCACCCAAGGACTCTGATTAAATATTTGTTGATAACATATCATGGAAGAACTTATCCACACTATTTCACTTGCTCTGCTAATTAGGATCACTGCCTTGAGGAAACTATTGACTGACAAGATGGAAAATCAGATGTTTAGATAGCCCAATTAAGTTGGCATGAGTTAGGAGAAGTCTAGATTGGCATTGTCCAACAAAAATATAATGTGAACACATTCATAATTTAATTTTTCTAATAGATCACAGTAACATTTTATTAAATTAATGTCAATATTTAATTAACACAATTAAGCCAAAATACTATGTCAACATACAATCAATGCAAAATGTATTGAGATATTTAAAATCCTTTCTCCTCATATTAAGTCTTCATAATTTGTTATACATTTTATACTTTGTGACATCGCAATTCAATTGAGCTGCACATCAAGTGCTGAATAGCTGCATATGACCAGGTGCTACTTTACTAGACAGAATAGCTTGTTCTTTGAGTTCTCCCTATCTTTATCATCTTTCAGAAGGATTAGGCTTATCTTGATGAGGAGGATGATAAAGTCTACAGAGAGAAAATATGATTGTAAATAATGACTTAAATGGATAAGTCACCTATAACCACCTATTTTGCTTGAAATTCATGAACCCATGCAAAATAAGCCCTTTCCAGTGTAATCTCACAATCCTCACATCCTGAGCTGAATTGGGCCATTTGCTGTTTTCTAATAATTTCTGGAGTTCTTTTATTGCCAATTTTCTTTCTTAAAAATCTATTTCCTTTCCGTACTAATCTTGACATTTTACTCAATCTTTATTATCACTATGAACCCAGCTGCTCAATCTAGAAATAAGTCATGCTATACTTCTCCCACCCCTCATTTTTTTATAACCTGTAAATCATACATTTTGAAGATTTCCTATTAAAGTTTTGAACCTGTCCACTTTTCTCCATTTCCAGGACTATTATCCTGGTCTGGGTCACTATATTTCCTGGAAGAGCATCCTAACTGGTCCTTCCAATGCTACTCTTCCCTCCAACCAAAGCATTCTCCAGACAGTCCTTATGGGAATATCTTTTCAATCAAATCATATCTCCCCTTTCTTAAAGTACCTCAATGGTTTATTATGACACCTAGTCTAAAATTCAAACACTGCCCATAATTTAAGACTACATGATTTGGTTCCATGCTTTCATTCTTACCTAATGTCATCCCTTTTACTCACTATCTTACAAACTCAAGGCATTTTTGTTCCTTCAAAAACACTAAACTTTTATACCAACTTAGGGACTTTGGATATGCAGGGCAGTCATTATCTTTTCTCTTATATATACCTATCTCTCAAATAAAATGATAAATTCTTTGAGTACAATGATTTATTTGTACAGCTTATTACTGAAGGCTCATGCTCAAAATATATTTGTTCATTGCTTCACAAATACGGAAGAATTTAAAAATAGTTTTCATTATTCACCAAGAATTAAATGAAGCACTTTTCACGGAGTCTTCATAACTGATATAAGTTACATGTTGCTATCCCAAATGTGATAATAATGAAAGCTAAAGTTAGAGGGGTAAGTGTTTTACCCATTGTCACTCAGCAACTAATAGAACTGGGATGTGACCCCTTGTCTATCACCACAAATAATTATTCTATGATGATTAATTTCCAAAAGCTTTAAAGTAATTAAATTTTTCTCTTTTTGATAAAAACCATATTAACAACTCAAAATTTATAACATCAGTGTACGTGTGATCAGTTCCTATGGCTCTACACTGCTTAGATATCTTATGCTGACAATGCACCACTTCAGTTGCTATTTTGGGAACATGGTTGCCTAGCAACAAGCATTATTAGACTAAATAATCTTCCAGACTATATTTTGGTTGTTATAATAGACTTAACACATTATTCCTATAGAAATATCTGAGGGAAAAGGTGGGCAAATTTAGGGCAACATATTACAAAGCAGGAGTTGCAATAAAACATAAACAATAAGGTGGATGTCTCCTGTTCAGAAACTCTTTAGTTTCCAAATATTTCTTTCAGCAGCCACAAGTATTTACAATCCAACATGGCTGGGAGTGACAAAATGTAACTAAGAAAGTTAAAACTTTGCAATGAAACCAGAGATGGGGAAAACTATATTTATAAAAGATACCAGATCCTATCTGAAATTCTCACAACTACATTCTCTTGGAACCAGATACAACTGTGAAGGAGCATATGGCTATCTCCATACAAAGCCATCACCACTAATTAAAAAAAACAAAAAAACAAATACAACAACAAATAAAGTCCCTATTTGAAAAAATGGTGACTCTAATAGTATCATCTTATTATTTAAAAAATAAATTAGTGAGGAAAATGTTGAGCACATAATACACGAACCATGGACAATGCAAAGGGGATCTTGAATCCCTGTCAGCAAAATCACATTCCTTCTCCCTCAGTTTATTTATTCAAATGTTTTACTTCTAGAAGTAAGTGACACAATTAAATGCAAAATTAAATCAAATTTAGTTCATGATTAAAAGGGATATGGACAAAATGAAGGATAATGACATGATACACTTTTTGCAAGGCATCTGGTAATGTCCAGTGCCCACCATCAAGCCAATCTCCCCTGATGACCTGGGAAGCAAACTAAACCATGCTCATTAAAATGCCCCTATTAGTGCCTAGGTATTGGTTAAAAAAACAGTGAGGAAAAAGAAATTACAATGAAGAGGAAAAGAAATCATAAACATGAGAAAAAAGATACTGCAGGAAGGTATCAGGTCTTGGCATCTGAAAATTTAGTTGTTTGGGGTCACAATAGGAACAAGACTGTCTTCTTTGCCTAATTTATAGGTTTTCATGGAGCTAGAGAAGGTTGATTAATGATGTCACTATTAAGCTTTCCCACAATTCCCTTTATAAATCCGCAAAAATGTGTGCGGGTAGGCAATGCAGACTGGTAGCTCATCATCTAAGCAAAGGTTTCTAGATGATTCTTACCTTGATAATTATATAACACAAACTGAAAAATACTTTGAAAACTCAAGTAATCCATTATAAATTCAAAAGGAAAACATCAGTAACCAAAGTAGATAAAGGAGTCAAAAGAATACACAATTAACAAGGGGAAAACAAAAACATACAAAATAAAATAAGGTTCATATTCATTGGTAATAAATTACATTGAAATATACATGTTTATAGATAGAAAGAGGAAAAATATAAAATAAAATTGACAGTTTATAAGGGGAGAAAATAGCATGCCTTGTGTGTAGGGTCACTGGAATGCTAGTTTGCAGACCACAGAAAGCCAGGACATGGACTGGAGACCAGGGACACAGTGAAAAGGCAAAAGAAACTACTAAATAGAGATACATCTTCCTTCTTCTCCTTCCTTAAATGTCCCTCCGTCCCTCCCTCTGTCCTGCCCTCCCTCACCTTCCCTCACCATTCTGCCTTCCTCCCTTCCTCCCTCCCTCCTTTTAAATAAAAAACAAATGGAAAAAGTACCAATGAAAATTAGTTCAGAAAACCATGTTTCTTGTACACTGCTGGTAAGAATACAATTTAGTAAAATCTCTCAGAGGGTATATCTGTAATACTGCATAAAGCGGGTCCAATAGTTCTCTTTATAGAAATGAATCCTGGCACACTCTGGTGGCCTAGCGAATGAGGTCACTGGACATGGTTCACAAACATCTTAAGAACCCAGTTTTGATACCTGAGGCTGGCAAGGAGCAACCAAGATGAACAACCAAATAAAATAAATAAATGTTTATTTATCCTTTCTCCTCCTGCCTACCTACTCACCTTCATTCCTGCCTGCACCTTTACTTTAAAAAAAAACAAAAAAACCTTAAAGAAATTATCAAGACTTACAAAAATTTCTGAGTCTTATATTATTAAATTACGGGAAAAATTTAAAATTCAACTATATATTCCTGGTTAAATAAATCATAATTTATTTTATAGACTATCATAACATCATTATATGCTATGATGTAAAATATTATTCATATGAGAAAACATTTACACCAAATTGATTTGTGGTATATTTAATGTCAAACTTTTAAAATATTTTTGGCTGTTTTCACATGAATTTCAGTAGATACCTCTTAGTGAAGACTATTCAGATTCATTTCAGTGGAATGGCTCTATTATGCATAAGGATACATAGATTTTGCAAAATTAAATGAAAATATCTCTCCTTTTAAGAACATTTAGCAGACTTTAAAAATGATTAGAATCACAAGTAAAGATAGAATTAGCTTGTTGGTGCTAAGCTTAAAGCGCTTTAAACCTAGATAATGTTATGATGCAAGGTTCCTTCAATAAAAATTTTTTTTAAAGAAATACAGTCACTTTTAGGTGAGTCAATTTATGACTTTCATTTTCCATAAATTATCAGTATTATTTAGCAAAGACAACAGTTTTCACGTGGAACAATATCAATTAATTGACCAGGGAAATCTAATCAGGTATATATTTGATAATTCAAGATAAAGTAAAAAGATTAATACTGGAACAACATTTGGGCTGAAAGTGCCTTCAGTTTGAATTTATTACTGTTACAAAAGAAGATTCCACTGCTGCTAGACTATAACACAGAAGCCAGTGCAGGAAGATTAACAGGCTCATTCCATTCCTCTGCTGGGATACCCAGAGAATGCTGATGGTAAAAGAACAAACGCAGACAACATAAGCTTTGTTTAGTAAAGAGCAATAAACATGAACTGGAAGCTCCCAGGACGAACAGAGATGAACTCTCTGTGACATGTAACTGAGTTTAATTTTGTATACTAGATCTGAAACAAATTCTGGGCAATGTCACTAAGAAATGAAAAACTGCCATGACAACTACCTACCAGTATTTATAAGGTACACTTCAGACTTCCCCTCAAATAATATCGGGCAAGTATAGCAACTAGATGTGACAAAAGAAGAACAGTCTTAATTTAATTCAGGCTCAGCTTTCTGGCGAAGTATTTGATTGCCAATCTTCTTTCTGAAGGCACCAATAGGCCTCACAGACATCCTATACCAGACAAGCTAAATTATATTCACAGCATAGCATTCCACATTCCCTAATGCATCTTTTAGTCTTTAAACTTTATCTGCATGCCCTGGTGGCCAAACAGATAAGGCCACTGGACTGAGTCCACATACATCCCAAGGACTCAGGTTTGAGACTTGGTGTCAGGGGGCACAACCAAGATGAACAATGAAATAAAAATAAAATAAAAACTTCCACCTCTCTCTCCCTGCCTACCTGTGCACTTACCTTCATTCCTGCCTATACATTTCCTTAAAAACAAAATATAAAAAGGCACCCTGGTGGAGTAGGGGTTGGGTGCAGTCCACATGTATCCCAACTTCCTGGATTCATATCCTTTGCTCAGGAGGAACAACCAAGAGGAACAACTAAATAACATGAAATGCTTCTTCCTCCTCTCTCTTCCTGCCTGCCTGCTTCTGCTCACCTTCATTCCTGCATGCACCTTTCCTTTAAAACAAACAACGATAAAAACAAAACAACTTGGATGTGATGTGCTTTGATGCTCTTGGTAGCTAATCAACAAACACTTGTTTAAATCAATCAACAGACCCAAATATCTACTGAGAGTCAGTCATCAAGTACCTCTCAGGAACAGTTCTGCATAACCAATGATGAAAAAGGCAGAACTAGCAAATATTTCCCCACTTTTGTGAACCTTAAAAGAACTTGGGAAATTTGGACAAAAAGTAAGTAAACATAGAACTGTGTGTATTAGATTTTGAAGGAAACACAGCAGGTGAAATGAATGAGAACCAGGAAGAGACAAAAGTGGCAAGGACGGTAATATTTATGTTAACACCTAAAGGATGAGAAAGAGGCAAGTGTGAAAAAGAAGAGAAGAAAAGTGGTCCAAGTAAAAGGGACAGAATACAGGAAAACTCTGGAAGAGGGACAGGTTAGGAATTTCTTCCTGGAAATAAGAAGAGGCGAATGAAACTACAAACAAAAACAGAATAAAATGAAAGAAAAAAGGAGAAGTAAGGAGGGCTACACCCTAGGTTGGTAATGAGGGGGCAAGAACAGTAATAAACAACAGCAGAATAAGAGCCAGTTTTTGCTTCTGAGTTACTGTTCTGACTTTGTGTGCCAAACAGACTAGAGATAGCAAGAATAAATGTGAAAACCAATATGGCGATAGTGACAATATAACGGTATAATGGGAGAGAGGTGATGACAAAAGTCTGGATTTGAGCTCTTATTTTAAAAACTCAGAGAACATGTAGATGAATAAGGGTGAATGGAGCAGAAGAAACCAAGGGTGACCTCACTGCCCATGACTTTTGAAATTAGGTGCTGGCTGAGGCAAAAGTGAGCTAGATTGGGAAAGAGATGTTTTCCTATTCTGAATTAGAACTTACACCTTGGGGACAATAATGTATAATTGAATAATAGAATAGTATTTCATGTTACATGTTTAACTGCATGTTATTTTATAACCATTGTTCTTCAAGCATCTATTACTTTTATTCTTTATAATACTATTATAAGGTGAGTATAATTTCTCCATTGTACGAAGAAAGAAAGTGTTTCTGGAAAGTACAGTAAGTGGCTGAGTTTCCCAGCTAATAGGTGATAGGTTTCTTCACATACCCCTCAATTCCTAACTCTTAACCACTGGTTTTGCCTTCATTTCACATTAATCCTTATGATTACATGCAACTAAATAGTCTTAGTACATTGCTTATAACTCTATTAGCAATTGATTCATTTCATCTTTTGTTAATTTTAGTTCAGCGACTGAATGCATGTATATTTATGTCTTCTCATAGATTATAAAGTCACTAAGGATATAGGACTTATTTACATTAGTATCATCCAAAGCATCAAACACATCTTCAAATGCAGTAAATATTTTTTTAAATATACTTATGCAAGCACTGTTGTAGATAAAATTCTCCTATCAGGTACAGAGTGTCATTATTTTCATTCCCAACTTATAGAAGAGGAAAAAGAGGCACTGAGATTTAAGCAACTTGCTGAAGGTCACACATTAAGCTGTGCGGTCAGAATTCAAACTCTAGTGGTGCGGCTCCAGAGTGAAGCCTGTGAACAGTACTTTACTGTCTACTGAATGTGAAGAGAAGAATTCAACCTAAGGGAAAATGTCAGCCAAAAAACTCGAATGGAGCTTAAAATCATTCTAAGTCAAAATATTAGTAAGACACTTAATTTTCTCCTCCCTGAGTGGCTCTACCACTAAAAATCTCACAAATTTAGGATGTGACAAACTTCTGTAGCTTCAGTTTCTCCATATGTAAAACAGGGATGACGATAAAACTGACCTGAAAAAGGTTATTAACATTGAGACATAGGCACACCCTGGTGGAGTGGCAGTTAGGTCAGTCGCCTCTGAAAGATTCAGGCCACATAGCACTGGGTTCAAGTCCTAAGTCCAGGGGGAAACAACCAATGTGAACAACTAAACGGAAATGAAAGAAAATGTTTCTTTCTCCTCTGCCTGCATGCCTACTCACCTTCATTCTGTACTTTCACTTAAAAAAAAAAAGTATGCGTGTATGTATATGTGTACATACATATATATGTACACATATACATATATGTAAATATATAAACAAAATGGATATTTGAATACTTTTTAAAAATTGAAAGAATGCACGTAAAGGCTTTTGCATTGTGTCCAGCACACTTTAAACACAAACAAATCTAGCTCTTGTTATGAGCATAGTGTCTTATGCATAGTGCTCAGTAATTAGTTGCTTAATGAGTGAATGACTGAGTTCTACTGGAAAGAATATATCTAAGAATAGCAGTATACATTCAGTCTAACCATCCTGAAGGAATCTGAGGCACAGAAGAAAATGCCAAGGAGCAGTCATTCTACCTGGAACTGACTCTGATATTTAACCCAATGGACATGAACTTGAGGAGGGTGAGACCCAGGCCAACTTCAAAACTAAACTACACATTTGGCTGTTATTTGTAATCCAGGGATGGGTTTGTTTTCCTAAAAATTATGGAAGAAGACAATATCCAAATGTTCTTTCCCCTCCTTCTTTAAATGGGATTTTTCCAATTATAATACTGAGAACTTCAGCAAGTTAGTCATCCTCTCACGGACAGCTTTCTCAGTATCCAACATGAATATCTGCTGGAGGGGAGTGTTATGTTAATTAAATATCTAGCACATGAAAACATTCACACTATGATAGCCATATATTTCATATAATGCTGTTTAGCTCTAAGACCTAATCTTGAATTTTGTTGATAAAACTGATTCTAAAAACAAAAACATGCACTAATCATGTGAATATGTTAGCCAATCCCTTGTTTGCTCTCCTAATATAGATAGGATACTAAATTAATAAATTGACTTAAGAAATACTTATTAAAATTACCAAGTTTTACTCCTGTATGTGGAGATGAAAAATACATAAAGCCTTCAAATAACATTTAATTTAATAGGGGAGGACAGATGTGTAAACAACTAACTATAAAACCAAACAGATTTAATTAAGAGCTATAGAAATGCAAATGAAGAAATCTATTGAAAATGTCATACTGGGATTAGGAAGGTGAATACTAAATCTACTTGAACTACATGTCATTAGCTGCTAAATTAACTCACACTTTCTAATGAGAAGACTCAAAGAAACTTCATACAGGTGAGATCATGTCTGCTGAGCCACAGACAGTGAGTAGCATTTCAATAAGTTTTGTAAAAAGGTAAAGAAATCTGCTTGGCCAGTAAACACTAAAACAGCAAAGACAGTCTCCGAGACTGATAGACAAAACCTTCCATGATGTGTAAGTAGGATCTAAAAACAAAAGTGAATGAAACAAAGGTAGCAATGTTATGAGATTAATGAGAAACACTACTTCAGGTTGGTTGTCCAGGTACAGTGTGATCCATTGTGTGGGGAAGGAAAGGAAAGGCAAGGAAAGTGTTGCTGCTCCTGTCAATGGTTAGGTTGTTTGGTTTTCTTGGCTGAGACTAGGAGGGAGCAGAGTCCACTGCACAGGTCACTGTTTGGATGTGATGCCACTGCAAGGGAGAGGTGGGCAGAAGCAGACAGGGATGGTTATAGAGACTCTAGAATCAACACATTTTGGGAGAACATTGAAGTTCTTTCTGCTAGAGGTTTTCAGAGCATGCTCTCTGTTGAATCCTTGCAGGTTAAATATGATTTGGATTGCTAAAGTCTCAGATGACCATGAGTCAGTTCTTTCTACTTTTCTTTACCCCGCAGGTCCCCCCAAAGCTAAGACCTTTAGATGATCCAGTTTGAGAGTGGAGGCTGGAGTCAATTATATCATATTTGCATACTGTTTGGTACTTTATCAAGTCTTGGATTAGTGCAGAGTCTTATCCAGTGCTACTATAATAGCTTCGCAAAACAGAAGAACTCTGATATGTAGAAGAATACAGGTGAACATGAGGCTGGAAGGAAGGACTGCTCTGCTAAGCTATGCGAGTGGGAGTCTCTAGGCAATGAGAAGCCACTAATATTTCTAAAGAGGGAAATGACTATACTGTATAGGAAGATAGAGCTGGTGATAAATTTGTGATAATTATTAAGAGTCAACAATCACAGACAATGGGATAGTGAATATCTAAAATATCCAGGCTAAAAAAATAAATGAAGGTTTGACTGAGATAGTGACAGTGAAAAAAAAAATGCCACCTTATATTTCTAAAATGCTTTGGGAGGTTTTCAACATTCTTTTATAGTCTTTTCATAGAAACCCACATCAATCAAGAAATTTAGAGAGTAAGGACAGTTCCTCCTTCCCTTCTTCCTTCTAATTCCACCACAGTTTCCTTCTTCCCACCTCTTTATTTTGTAAATATCATCAGCTGTAAGAGTCTGGTAAAAGAGGCAAAAACAACTCCCTCATTATGGGAACCAAATGAGAAGATACTTTCTCCCCTGATCAACGTTCTGGCACTGCAAAGTCATGTGACAAACTAAAAGAAACGCTTCTACAAGGAATCTTGAATGTAAAGTGGATGACTGGAAGGCAAAGAGTCAGAATGTATTTTCAGGACAGTGAATCCCTGTACTTTATCTTCCAGGGGCCTCCAGCAGCAGTGGTAACAACATCCTAAGATGGCTCCATCCTGAGAAAACTGTGACAGCTTCGAAGGCGGCTGAGACACCTTGGTCCCTGCACAATTTCCCGACTGCTCTTCAAGCTTTATGTATATTCTTTGAGCCATTTATATCTTTCCAGGAAATTCCTTAAAGATTAAGACAGCCAGATTTTTTTTTTTCTATTACTTGCAAATAGTAGCCTGGATTACATACAAACAAATCATATTTTCCCTTGTTCACTGACAGGAATATGAAATTTAGAAAGGATGAGAGTTGCCTGTGACTTCAAGGATATTTGGTAGGTAGCTGCAAGGGCTCTGTTCCCTAGCGTCTATCAGTTGATCAGTGGATTCATCAGATTCTGCAAAGAAATTGTGGAAAATTTTACTGCCAACAGAAGGGGTAATATCTCTAATTGTAAAGTAGGCAAATATTTGTTTGGATCAAACAAAATAAAAAAACATCATTAATATCGGCCAACTAAAGTCTGTAGTGTCAAGCCCAATTCCTATAGCAAGGGGCTTGCAAAGAATTGACATTCTATTTTGATGATTACCTCACAGTGAAATCCTACAAATTAAATTTAGGTGTGGTATACTTTAGGAGATTATTCAATGTAATATGGTGTCATCTCCTAACAAGTTTTTAACTGTTATTTCCTTTTGAAAGATCCATCAAAGAACAGACTGGTCATTTAGAAAACAAGAACATACAGTATTCAACAGTTTCACTTCCATGTCTCTCTAGTTATCAACAAATTAGTGTTCTTTGGTCTAAAGATCTTGTTTTGCAATAAAGTAAATTGTCAGGATTTTTAAAAATTGACCACCTATTTGACACCACACTATAATGGAATATTAGGTTCCCCTAAAGATTTGAGAATTTGGGGGCTTAGTTGGGGAGCGTGGAAGGAGTGACCCAGAAAATGCTTTGAATATCCAAGAGTTTATATGGAATTTCAGAGTGGGTGGGCTCACTCAAGGAGCAGGCCAGCCCCAGGGGAAGGGCGATTGGCTATTTTTATAGGAGGGTAGAGGTAGTTGCATCTAGGAGGCAGGGTGGGCTCTTAGATTCAGGGCATGTTACTGCTGAATCTGAGTAGAGCCCAGAGACAAAAAAAAAAAATGTGTTAAGAAATTAATGAAGATGTGAATACAAACTATCAGTCAAAACAATGAGGATCTTATAAGAAAAGACTGAGAAAAATGCCTGCTGCCAGGAAAGGAGACAAAGGTCAATGTAGAATCCTGCCCAAATGCCACACACAAAATGGCATCACATGCCTTTCATTGGAGGCCTTGTTCTATCAACATATCTATTCTGCTAGTGACTTTACTATTTAGATTATTTTAATTTAGTTTCACAAGGTAAACCACTACAGAAAAATTTAAAATGTATTGAAATGTTTGAGGGGTCTTCTGGTCTTCACTTCAAAGTGACTTATGGCTTTAACAGGGATATGACTAACAAAGAAACCAAACTTTCTACATCAGTTCTATATTAAAATCTTCATGTTTAAGAGAACCATATTTATGGTAATTTTAATACTATACATCATATCTTGAAAATTAAAAACACTTCAATTTATGGGTCAAACAGATAAAGTAAATGGATAAGGCCAACTGGTTATAAGAATTCAGGTATCTGAACACTAGTTTTCTTAATTGAACTGTTGAGTCTTTGTGACTAGAAAATAAAAACAGTAGAGTAATGGAGAGAGTCTCTTCTTCTAAGAGGACTGCTGTTACTCAGCTGCACTGGGTAGCTGGGGTACAGCGATTAAGATTAAGAATTGATGAAGAAAAATCTGGAAATCTTACTGAACAACCAGACTTTCATAATGAAATCTTTGGGCTATTTAAATGTTTAATCATTCATATGCTTCAAAAGCCAAATATATCACCACGGAGAGGCAATTTTGGTCGACAGGCCATTAATTTGTGACTCAGAAATAGTCTTGCTGGCATTAAAGCCTTCCTGAATTTTAAAAAGTCATACTCAACAATCCTGTTTTCCAAAGCTCTATGGTAGAAGCAATCGCCCAACAAACACCTAAGTCTACAAGTGAATTTAATAATAGTGTTTTCAAAAATATTGTCCGCCAACTTCTTCATGTAACTAAACTCAGAATATTTTAAAAAGTAGGTAGATGAGAGATTAACTATATCATTGTTTGATTTATTATGCTTTGGAAATAGGTATATACAGTCTTCTGCATGATTTTGTGTATTTGTGTGTGTTAGTGTTTACTAAACAAAGACTAGGAAAATGTTGTAAAAATAATAACTTTTACACCAAAACCAAATATGAAAACACAACTCAATAACTGAAATGAGAAATTTGGGCACAATATGAGTTGGATATACCTCCTGGTGTAGAATAACCCTCTTGTTCTCTCCACAGACTCCAGACTTGCTCTAGAATTACTAGAATTTAAATTGCTATTCCTCAGCAATTAGAAAAGAGATGGAGACTGAGAATTATTTTTAAATATAGCTTTGGGTAATTCAACAGTATTAGCTAATATTAATAGCATACTATATTAATTCTCTATTGTCACCATAACAAATTATCCTATATTCAACTGAATTCATTATCTTATAGTGCTACAGATCAAAAACCAGACACAGTTCTACAGGGTTAAAATTAAAGTATCCTAGGGCTGCATTTCTTTCCAGAAGTTATGTTTCTTTGCCTTTTCAGCTTCTAGAAGCTGTTCCTCTAGAGGCTATTCTGGCTCATGGTCACTCTTCCCATTTTCAAATCCAGTAATGTTGCACCTCTTTGATTATTCTTCCATAGTTACGTTTCCCTGACAACAGTAGGGAAGGCTTTTTTCTTTCAAGGACTCATGATTGAATTGAGGTCAGCTGGATATTTCAGGATAATCTCTTTATGATAAGGCCCTTAACCATAATCAGATCTGCAAAGTCCCTTTTGCCATGTAAGGATATATATATATACATATATATATACAAATTCAGGGATTACAACATGGTTCATTTCGGAAGGCCATTATTCTGCCTATCACAAGCAGTAACAATAATAACAACTATTACTTAAACACTTACTATGCTTGTTGTCATGCTAATTTTTGCATGTTTCTCATTTAATTCTAAAAACAACATATAAGATGTATACTATTCCATTTTAAAGATGAAGAAACCAAGGCTAAGAGGTTACGTAAACCATTGACGATCAATACTTGTAGATACTAGACTAAGGACTCAAATCCACAAATCCTGAGTGAGCTATTATCAATCAGCTAAAACGCACAAAACATTCATGGAGAAGAGAGGACCAAAGAGAAGATTATAATCTCATTTGAACTAACTAAAGAGAGAGGCTCTATGGACCTCTTAATACCCTGACTTGCTTTTGTTATTTGTTGTTGTTATATTTTATCACTTTTAATGGTTTTGATTATGTAAATCTATTTTATAAAAATGCCTCAAATAATAACTTGAAGGTTATGATTTCATTCTAGAAAAAAAAAAAAAATCATTTCTCATTAGGCCACACTGAAAGTTTCTTTTCATAAAGTTCCAAGAATACTTGCAAAGCATCCCGTCTTCTCTTAAATAAAATGGCACATATTGCCTTGAAGCTAGGTCTCCAATGATTTATATATGTATCAACAACTTAATAAACAATTTTCCCACAAAAAAATAAAAATAGCATAAAATAAAAATAAATTAAAAGCACTGATACTTCAAAGTGTACATCTCAATTGGAATGTGCACAGACTGTCTAAAATGTTTCAGTAACCATAAAATGTTTTAGAATTTTCTACAAGATTTTCCGGTTTTATCTCTTAACATTCTAGTCACACTAAAGTTGCTATTATACAACATTCTATACCTTTGCACCTACTCTTCTTTCTTCCTGAAATGTCTTCTCTCACTACTTCTGAAACATTTGTTTATCCTTAAAAATTTTGATTTAAATGTCACTCAGTGATGCTTTGCTCATATTCAGGCTTAAGCCAGATTACTCACTGCCTCTTACAATGCACTACATTCATCTATTAAATTGGACTATAACTCTGTGCGAGTATTAAAACTCTAGTGTAAAGAAAAGTGAAAGAGACGTGTGATATCTATGAGTTCTTCATCGTCACACACATTCCTTTTACAACACATTTTCACTACTTTCTCTTTAATGTTATTCTTCAACCTGGTGCTCTTCATTACTACTTGGCTGAAGTGAGTTAGTTAGCTACATAAAATATTCAATGTCTGTAGCAGGAAGTCTTTAAGATGGCCCCCAGTGATCTTCACCTTCTGATATTAAAAGCTTTGTGTAATCTCCCTGAAGCATAGGCTGGACCCAGTGATTTGCTTCTCACCAACAGACTACAGCAAAAGTAACAGGATGCGGCCTCTTGTTAGGTTATGAAAGATGCTCACTTCCAGCCTGCTAGCAGACTTCCTTTCTTATTGACTGATGAAGCAAGCTGCCATGCTGAAAAAGCTCATGTAGCAAGCAGCTGAGGGCAACCTACAGTCAACAGCCGGTAAGGACTGAATCTGCCACAAATGCATAAGTAAGCTTAGAAACAAACCATTCCCTGGTCCTGGAGGACACCTTGACTGGAACCTTATTAGAGACCTGAAGCAGAGGATCCAGCTAGGCCATGCCCACACCCCTGATCCAAAGACACTAAATGTCAGCCAATAAATGTATAGTGTTTAAGTTACTAAATTTGGGGGTTATTTATTATTACATGATAATAGATTACTAAAAACCAATTTTATTCCCTGTGATAAAGGAACTTTGATTAAGCAAAAGGAGGCATTTTCTATGGTATCAGAGAAGACAGTATCCATAACTAAAATAGGTGGCGGAAGACATACATCCAGCTAGTCAGGTGGTTCTGCACCCCAGCAGACGCACACAGGAAAAAGGAGACTCCTGATTTGAGGGAGGAAACACCCTCAGAGCCAAACCCATGACCTGACTGTGACACCGTGGAGGTTTCTTGGACGCGGGAGGGCAGGGGAGGCATCAGTATAAGGCATGTCGCTGGGAGGGTACACACCCACCACAAGATTAGATCAGCAGCAGAAGTTGAACTCTGCTCCATAGAGCATCCAAATTGTGAAGAGGCACAGGGAAGAAGGTCAAACTTGTGCTGCTGCTAACATGTCAAGGCCAACAATCAAGGAAGAAAATGAAAGGCATCTGTTGAGTTTCAACTTCAATAACCCTGTCCTCCACAGGTGCCTGTTGCTAAGACACCACTATCATCACTCCTGGCATGTATAAGCTTTCCATTCTCCTATGCAGGTTTGCAGCTCTATGCTTTTCACATAAAAATCTCAACATAAAACTCAAATAATACATCTATTTGGGACAAAGGTGAATTAGGATTTACTGACGAACCCAGTCAAAGCTGGTGAGGCTGACTAATGAGGCAGCTCCCATCATCTTGGTGCTCGGGTGAGCTTGCACAGAGGCAGGTTTGCGTGCACACCTGCGCTGGGTGCTCTGCTGATCAATCCGTGGCTGGGCTGGAGGTCATGCAGGGAAATGACACTGTGCTGAGATGCTGCACAACGTCTCTGACAAGCTAGGAATCTGCTCCACTGGAGCTGGCGTACTTCCCCTGCTCACTGACATGTTCAGAGGCACAGACTCCTTTCCAAGCTTTTCATCTTTACAAAGGCAGTTCAGCTCCCTGAGCCTTTGAGCCCGTTCCATTTTGAGCTGACTGCTAATTGTATGCGAGCACATATGCGTTTCAGAAAAGAGATAAGCGCATTGCCTTGGTTTCCTCACTAACGGAGCAGACACAACACCTCGAACTTCTGTTCTGCAAGTTTTCTAAACATGGTCTGAAGTTTTCTAAGTCTTAACCCTTCCAGGTGACCACAGCACACATTCTTCCAGAGATGCTTTGATGACTGTGTTTGTTTAAAAACAGCTTCTCATGATTACATCTTTAAGTCTGGGGCTTGGTATATTAATTTGCTTTCTGATAAATTTACTCTACTTAGTAATAACGATACAGTGAATAATATATAGTGAACTACAGGGGATGAATGAAGCGTCCTTTAGCTTTGAGGGCCAAATTTTAAATGTTAAAATTTAAAGCTTTTAGTGTTAGTGGGTAGAGTTAAAATTTGAAAACCTAAAGTTGTCTATGATTTTCATGTTTTACGAGCTATATCACAATTTTACTCCATTTTGCAATGCTGATTCCAGGAAAAGAAAATCTGCAGTGATTGTTCATGAAAATGCATAACTCTTTCCCCATAGTCATGGCAACTAGTGGCCAGATGGTAGGATTGCCTGACTGCTGAGTGTGATTCTTTAGAAAAGAAATCCACTTAGAAGCATCTGGGCTCATAAAATTTGCCCTGCTTGAGAACTGACCAGACTCTTAATTCTGTAGAGGTTGTAGTCTCTGCTCTGGGAAGATGAGAATCAACAGTAGGATCCCGAATGCATCCCTGTAGCCCCAGGATATCCCGACCTAATACCCATTCACAAGAACAACAGGTCTCTCTCACCCGCCTCCCTCACATCCTCCAGGTACTGCGGATGCTCCCCGCCCACCCCAGTACTTTTAACTTTCAGAGAGAATGCACTTCCCTTATACTAAGGCGTCCTTTTCTTTTTTAAAGTCTCTATTCATAAGTACATAAATAAGTACAGTTAAATAAATAACAACATGTTGAATCCATTGCTCCAGCAAACCAATCTATTTTACAGATAAAAGGACCCTGTTGGAAAGGCCCTAGGGAAATTAGATACTTCCTCAAGAGGATAACTCATCATCATAATAAAACAACTGCAATAATAGCAGCCAACATTTATTAAAGATTCCTTCTGTGCTAGACTTTTGACTAAAGATAAAGTGCCAAGGCATTTTACAACGAAAATAACTATGCTTTCTTAGGAATTTTTATGAGTGCTAACATGCATATTTTCACTTCCTATTCTTTATCCTCTTTCTTTGGGATTTGTGCTTCTGTGCTCCCTATCCTCTCTGCCATTATTCACAGCATTCTTCCTTCACATTCATTTATATACCAGTACTTATCATGGTATTGACAAAAGGAATTATCTGTCTTGTTCTGTACTTGTGATTTTGATAAATCCATATAGAACTATTTTTAAATTGCAGATAAGTTCATTATAAGTTCATTATACAATAAATTACTAGATTGGCTTAAATTCTTTTTGGAAGATTGTAGAATTTTAAAAAGTTAACATCATTGCTGCTGATAGGCCTAAATCATAACACTCCAAGTTTCTCAGAACTCATCTTCTGGATATGCTCCTACTCTGACATAAAGAACCAAGGACAGGGGAAGACAGACGCAGAGGAAAAGGAGAAGTTCCAGTTTTTCTAAACCTTCACCTTCTTTAATCAAAGACGCCATCCACTATCCCCTGGGCCTCTACTCTTCTAATCAAGAAATGATGTTTATCCCTATTCTTTACAAGAATGCACAAAAGGGGAATTATTTATCTTTACATTCATAGTAAGAGCAAGGATGAGCCATGCCTTCTTGCCACATGGAGATGCCCTCCTCTCTCCCTTGAGACCTCCAAGCCTGGCTCAGCATATAAATGTAGGTGCACCTATGACTTTACCGCCATGTAAATTCTCCATACATATGCTATTATTAAATGTGGACTTTTCTCTTCCTAATCACAGCTAATGTTAATTTGTTCATTCAGCCAATCTGTGAAGAACCTCAGAGAAATGGGGAAACTTTTCCCTTGACCCCCCGTACTGCCTTTCTAAATTTTCATCTTTTTAAGCATGTTAAGCAAATTACCTTTTCTAACAATGTTTAATAAGGAAATTTAAAGAAATATACAGGAGGAGACTATTTGAAGAAAGGGCATATATGGATTAGAACTAACTGAAAATCCTTTCTTCAGTTGCTCAGTAGTAAATGAGTCTCTATATCCTACTCAGCATGACAACAGCATCCATGACTCTTAAATGCCAGGAAATCAACTGTAATAATAAATAGTGAAGAAAGAATAATATCATCATAAAATTCCTGATGCTTTCTCCATAATCACCAAATAAACAAGCTTGACAAACACGAGAGTAAGGATCAATTTAGACGGTAAAAGTGACTGAAAAAAAAAAAATCAGTATTGACCATATCAGAGAAAAAGGAGTGACTGCAACAATAAGATCATAAAATGTAAGCACTAGTAAAATGTAAGCCCTAGTAGTATTCACCATTGTACAAAGTTAAATACATTCAGAAGTGAAACCCCTTGGGGAACATCAGAGGAGATTCTTAATGAAAATCAACTATCTAGTAGATCTCCTTGTGCTGAGACATTTCATTGACCTTCTGTGATATGGACTAAAGCGGGCATCAGAAGGTCGTGGAATAATAGGAGTAGTCAGGGTCAGTAGAAAGCATGGTGAGGAGATATTAGGATGGCATAATTTGAGGCACCCTAAGAAATTTCCCGTCATCCCTGTTGAAGCCTGCAACTTTTGCTTTTGGGGAATCGTTTCCCTAGGTTTAAGCTAGCAAAAGTTTTGTTTTATTTTTTTATAGGAGAAAGCAGAGTGAGGAACTCAGGGACAGTGTGCTTAGCTAAGATGGGGTTCCTTTTGTGGCTAAAGGGCAGTAAAGGGAAACTGGGAACTACAGTAGAGAAGGCATCACTCTATGGGACCTAGAGAAAACTTGAATAGGAAGATGAAAAGTTAAATTAAAGTGCATGTCTTTTAATTTTGATTGGGTGACACTATGATAGAATTTCTCAGCTGTGGCACTATTGACATTTGGAGTCACATAATTCTTTTTATGGAGGGCTGTCTTATACCGAATGTCCTGTACAGAATACAGATGAAGGACTCTATTATGTAAGTATTCATAGAAGAGTTCCCAGTTGACACAGTCCCAGGAAAATAAAACATTTTCTCAAGAGACATTGTCAACCACTTGCAATTGAGAAGACCAAGCATTACCCATTTGACCCACTGCCCTAAGGGATGAATTTATACCTTAAACTTGATAAGACCCTTTCTCTTCTTCCTAGCAGTTCACTCTGTCAATATTCTTATTACCCACTCTAAAGAACTGTGTAATAGTGAGATTACTAGATCGTTAACACACACACACACACACACACACACACACACACACACAAGAATCAGAATTCTTTTTTTTTCACTTGTAATAATCGGAGCAGAGAGAATATCAAGACTATCTGAAATGACTGTCTCCTTACTCAGAATATCTTTATCCTTTGCCAATTCCAAATTTGTTGATCCCAACGTCGTTTCTAGATATACTAAAGTTTTGTTAATTCCACAGACTAATTCCAAGAAAAGATGTCCAGTAAGACTCAACATTAGGCGAAATTAATTAAAGCTTATGTGAGTAAAACAAGAAAGCTATTTGCTCAGATAAGTAATCAAGAAAATGTGCATTTTTGCAATCAGATATACTGCAAATGATCTTGGGTCATGTAAATCAAATCCCTTTCTTTTGGAAATTCCTTTCATTTTTTTCTCTCTTCTCTTTCCTCCCTTGACCTTTCATCTCTCCCTTCTGTCTCTCTTCTTTCTTTTCTTTTACTTCCCAAGTTTTATCCATGCTGTCATTGATGAGAAAAGGAAAGGAAAGGAGAAAAGGAGAGATTATGACGAATTCATTACGAACAAAAATACCTCCACTGGAAGGAAGATTATATTAACGAGCTTAGAAGAGTATATACTGCTGTATCATTTGTGCAAATGGTACAACTGAATCATTAGTATAATTGTATAATAGAGTCAGAGGCCCAGAAAATGGTGATTTATAAATCTTCTACTAACTTCTGATTTAGCATTATTATTATAAGACTTAAAGGGGAAAGATTCCTCTTGGAGTTGAAGCTAATGAACTGAAACAATCTATTAAAAAAGGCAGTTTAATTACAAAACATTATAAATTGAATAATATGTTACTATAGAAAATATAAATCTTTTTCCCTTATTTATCTTTATCTAGTTGTGAATTACACAATGGTGAACCTTTTAAGAGCTAAGAACAAGGAGGTTTATCTTCTGCCTCCCTTCTGCCTCTCATTAACAGTATGCCCAGTTAATGTCTCTGAGTCTCTCTTGCTTCATTTGTGAAAGTTAGGAGGTTGGACTATATTATATTTAATAATCCTTCTATCTCCAAATTTTTATGATCATAGGTAAAATATAACTCAATCTGAAACTGAAAAAAAAACTGCAATTCTACTATCTATGGAAAATAATTACTTCATAGCATACATAATTTCTATGCCATAGTTACAGGGTTCTAAAAACAAACAAACAAAAAAGAATCTTTTATTGGTCAAAACTCTTGACTAGAGTAAGGTGTATCGCTCTTGGATTTCTACAAAATTAGAATGTCTATGATTAATTTTCTGCTGGAGTCAGCAACTTTGAGAGTCTGTTGGGTACCCTGTTGAGAATGTCAGCTGTTTCATTATACCGTTATTCCAGGGACTCATCAACAGGAAAGAGGGTTAGGGTTACAAAAGAAAACATATTCAGAACTCCAAGGGCTTGGTTACAAACACTGGAGAGTGGCTCCAAAATAGGTTCTCGACATTTATTCTGAAAGGTCTTCTACTGCAAGTATAATTCAGAGAAATTAAATCCAAGTCTGTCAGAATAATCAAGGCCTACTAAGGTCTTAAAGAAGCTCTTTAAAATGTACAAACTAGATTCCATGTGCTATAAGGTGACCCACACTACTGGAGACACTTCTTGGAGACTTTTGTACAGATGCTAATATTAAGGTAAGGCAGGTAAGACTTATAAACGGAAAATTTAAACATTTACTTTCTCTACAGGAACCCTGAATATGTGCAGCCCCTGTGTGGTCTAACATAGATATTTTGTCAATGATCACCTTACTCTAGATTATAAAATAAAGGCTTATATTCCCTAGAAATCCAATGTTATGTATGATACGAATCCCCAAATTTGTAAACCTACTTATTCATAGTCCATATAAAATTTATGAGCGAGAAAACCTCTCTTAAGTGGAAGCATAAAAAGAGTACTGCTAGTTGAAAATGCTGGTGCATCATTAAGGAAATAGATGCCATCTTTTGCTGGATAATGACATTCTTGACTCTGATTCCATAAGCACAAAATCATGACCTGAACAACTTTGCTCAAGATGATTTTGCTCTTCCTTGGCAGTCCTACAAAGGGGCTACTTCATTTATATCATTAAATACTTTAGACTCTTAAGGGAAAATTCTCCCTAAGTAGTCAGAGAACAAAAGTAATTTGTGGGATTTGGAAGAAAAATGTGCTGAGAGATGTAAAGCCAAAGCAGGAAATGTTCTTTAGAAATGATGGCTAAACTAATCCTTGGATGTATTTCCGACAGACAAGACTCAGAATGGAAATGAACTTCTTCATGGAAGAAACAATCCTCATTCAACACTAGACCAAATTATGTGTCATGTACTCTTACTTTACATTTCTAGCACCTTTTAAGAATGCAAGAAAAACAAAAAGAATCACTAGGAAATATAAAAATGTACAAAGCTTTTCAAATCTCTAATGCCAAAGAATCAGCCCACTCCTTGAAAACTGCTAGTACCCTTATTTTTAATGAGCACATGAGCACATCTTGAAATACTCTCTGAGATGCAATAGTTTTATCCTAGATTTTATTTTCATTTTGTTTAACCATTTCATTGGAAATCAGATTTATTGATATTACCAATATTCTAGAAAACAAGACATTGTATTCTTCATGTATTTATTAAGGCCGGTTTATTTTATATATTTTTTATGTTGCAAAATATCGCTGTAGTCTAAATTGTCTCAAGAAAAAATGTTAGACATTTTTCTGTAATTTGGAAATATTAGAATGAACTGACAAGAGCAAAAAAATTATAAATTCATTAGCGACTTGTATTAAATGATTTCCACCTTCAGAATATCTTTCATTATTTTTCATAGATTGTGAAGTCATTTCTATCAATTTAAATTTCCATCACTTTTTTACACATAAATTATATTTAAAATGAAATGAAAGTCCTTTCCTTTGCTCTAATTAATAAACAGGATATTAAGCAGTATATATATGCTCACTATAATAAATTTAGAAGAGGACACACTAATACAAAAACATAAAATGATACTTTTATTACAGATTCACACTCTCACTGAAGAGTGTTACAGATCTCTTTACGGGGAGATTTCTATGCATTGTTTATACATCCACCTGATCAAAATTAAAAAATCTGAGTAAAAAAAGTGACAAGAATAACACCCTTCTTTTCCAGTGTTATAATTCTATATGTTTTTCTAAAATATGATATTTTTGTTTCTTTAATACAAAGAAAAAAGAAATCTAAAGGAATATTTTATTTGACACCCACATTTCCTTAAACCTTATAGTCTTCAAGCTTCTCTTCTAGCACTATTTTTTTTCTTTTCTTATTATAGGTAGGAACCTATAGAATATGACATGAATAGGTTGTTATATCCCAGGACCACCCTCAGACAAAACTAATATACAAGTTACAGATGATCAGGACTCTGACTGCTATTGAAGGGAGTCATATTTCACACAACAAACAAAAGCAAAAAGTCTTTGATGCTATTCAATTGAATTTCCCAGGGGTATAAAGGTCTCAATTGTCTTCAATATTCCCATTTTCCAACATTCTAAGAATTTACTTTTTTAAAGAAATCACATTAGTTATGCCATTATTCCAATATTCAAATCTACTATCATATAAAAAATTGTTGTTTCTCAGGTTTGTCATACAATTCACACAAGATCTGAGTATAAATGCTGTTGAAGAATACAATATGTATTCTTTAGTTTTTACACACGTTTTTATATACGATATAGTTCTTAGGTTTTTATTTACCTTCCTCACAAGAAGCATAAAACTTATCCAGAGCAAGTATTCCTTTCCTTAGAACAGATCCAGAATTAACTAACGAATCAAGATAACTTTCACATATGGCTTGTTTTGTTGTAAGGGAGTATTTACGACTTACTTTTCCAAAAAAGTTAGATCCAAACAACAACAAATTTTAAGTAAATAACAGAGCATAGAAAGATTTTACTTCATAAATAGCCACTGTTTACCTGTGCAAGAATAATCATCAATTCTGATGTATCCAGTGTTGCAGATGCACATGAAAGAGCCTGGGGTGTTGACACACATCGTATTCTCACGGCAGTAATGGCGCCCTTCAGCACACTCATCAATGTCTATGAGGAGAAAGCAAAGCACAGAAGTGAGCAGAGACCAATATTTCTCTATAATTTTCTTTGGTGGGGAGAGAAGAATAGTCCTAATTGAAGGACATTCTTTAAAAAACATTTGAAATATCTCTCTTATTAAGAATGTTTGATATTCAAATGACAGAAACCACATAAGTTTTTCTTTTTATCCCCCCAATATCTCTTGCAGGAATGTCAAAGAAGTCTGAATATTTTCACTTGAACTGTTGTAAGTATACTTGAAATTTTTCAGTGCATTCATCTATTCATGTTAGATAAAATTAATCAGAAGGTACAGATTGGCCTGTTTAGGGTCTTGGATGTTTCAATCACTGAGACTATCATATATTATTTTTTGATTCACTGGTTATTCTGTACACTTAGAAAGACCCTGCAAGAGGTAAATACTTGAATAACTTAAAGATACAAAACCAAAAACATGTCATTTGTTATAGACACTAGTAAGACATAGCTATCCCAGTATCTGAACAGAGATGAAATTACAATGTACAGGCTTGATATAAATGAGAAGTTGAAAAAATATCAAAATAAAATATCATATTGAAGAAATTTCACAGTAATTCATACAGCAACTTCTGAGTGTAAAGCCTTACAGATGCGAAGCTATAATAGGTACTAGTACTAACTGGGAAGAATTAACAATAAAACCGTCCCCATTTTATAGCATCTCTCTGTATGGAACATAAAGTATTTTACAGGTATTTTATCATTATACAACACTCTTTATTAAGAGCCTTCTTGCATTAACCAGGCAAGATATTTCTGTTCAGAAGTCTCCTTTCCCAAATATTTATGATGACTCCACAAAGAGCACTGCCCTCAATTATACTATCAACAGAAATGGATCACTTAATAGAGGATATCCAAGTAACCCATTCCTAAAGAAAACAAGTTATTAATATAACCTAAAACATGTTTCTAGCCCTAACAGTATCGAAGAAGTAACTGTCAACATCTCAGAGAGCTATATTTTGTATCTATAGAACTCTAAGTAATCCTCTGAGTCAACTATTTTACTGATAGAAAACTGAGGTCTAGAAAGACACAATTTTCCCCTTCAACTTCTAGATAAAGTCAACAAAATGAGTTTGAAACCTCTTAGCATCCAATGTTCTCTCCAGTAGGGTCCTTACTTTTCTAGCTTTCTGTCCTATGATGACATTTCCTTCTCCACTCTCAGTGTTCTGGCCACAGTGAGTTTCTATCATTCCTTGAAGGGGCCATACTCCTTCATACCTAATTGCTTATCTTTGCTGTTCTCTCTACTCCTTCTCTCCCTATCAACACCCCTAGGGAATTTGCCCACCAGTGGATTTATCTTTTAAAAAATGTTTTTAAAAGTTCCTCTGAAAATTTTCCTAAATCAACTAAAATGTACCCTATGTAGTGCATCCTTAAGACTTTATAAATGTTTCTATTATAGATTCATCAATTATACCTCTTAATATTTATAAACTTCTTTCTACCCAATATGCCTTATATACTCAGCAAGGGCAGGAATCGTCTTAGTGTTCTGAAAATCCAGTTGCACATTATATTCTCTAAACTAATTTTACAAAACACTGGTTCACAGATCAACTTCCAAATGATCCCCCAAATTATGATTTATTAATCTGTGGTAGATCACAGGTAATGATTTTTTATTACATCTTTTCCAGGATGAGTTTAATGCAGAGTTAGCAACATCTTTGAGTATGGAAACAAAACAGCAAATATTTTAGGCTTTGAGTGTCTAAGGATCTTTATTTCAACTACCTAACTTTGTTGTTGTAGCATAATACTATAGATAGTATACAAACAAAGGAGGTTGGCAATTTCCAATAAAACTTAATTTACAAAAACAGGCCGTGAATCAGATTTAGTTCAGAGGCTATAGTTTGATGACCCTTGATTTAACACAAAATCGGGGTTAAGAATTATAGCATACATGATTTTTTAGTTTTATTTAACATTTTTAATTGAAGTATTATTGCATCACATTATAAAATTTCAAGTATACTTCACCATAAAATCAACATTTGTATATATTACTATAATTATTTTTATGGACACAATACTTTGTCCAGTGTCTAGGCTACAATAAGGCCAATAAATGCTATAAAATATACAAATAAATGCTTCAAGGCTGTTTAAGCAAGATTTGAGAATGGGTCTCAGATTTTCCTTTATATAATACACATTTCATGATACTTCATGACTTCCAAATATTTGTATTACTTCCAAATGATCTGCAAGGGAAGTATCACATCCAATTACAGCCTAAAAATCAAATGACAAGGCACCATAGGGGAATATGATGAAAATTCATTTGCTTCCAAGGTCTTAAACTCATAACAGGAATCATGTGGGATTATTAATGTGCTCAGCTGGATCAATGGACTTTAACCCTGCCCCTCTGTGGGGGTGTTGCAGCAGAGAAGAGAAAGTTACTGAAAGTCATAGCAGGAATCCTCTGGGTTTAAGCTTGTGACTGGAAGAATGGCCATTAAGAAGTCTATGTGCACAAAAGCATGAAAAATTTACCTCTGGGGATGAAAGAGCCAAGTGTAATGAATATAATTCAATGAAGACATCTTGGTTCTCAAAGAGAAGAATTATTCTATGTACACTGTGTTGTCTCTTCAAAACAAGAGTGATTCCTAGTGAGATATCACAGTTTCTAGTGGAATCAGTGAAGTAGCTTCAGTGCCTAAGGCAGGACAGAGTCCCAGCTGGAGCCAGCACTAATTACTGAAGGGACTATAGCTTTCCAAAGACAGAAGAGTATCCTAGAGAAGAAAGCTTACCACAGCAGAAGTAGCTGTTACAAAGCCTTTTAAATCAAACTCTTAAGTATATATGGAGTACTCAAAATGACACCCAAGAAAAGTATTTAAGGAATAGGAAATTTGAGGGCACTGAAGGAGATGAGAATAAGAATGAGAAAACCAGAAATTTTTTGTTAATGTGACCCTATTTACAGCCACAATTATTGAATAACTTGATTTACAAGATATCTAGGAATAATTTGTAAAAGGATACATTGGTCTTCTAAATTCTTTTATATTATTTATTGTTACTTAGAAAAAAAATGGTTATTTCTACCCAAAGAAATATATAGATTTAATGTGATTCCATTAAAATTCCAGGACATTTTTCAGGGAATAAAGCAAATAATGCTAAAGTTTGCATGAAACCACAAAAGGCCTTGAATAACTAAAAGATATCCTAAAGAGAAAGAAAGAACAGTAGAAGAATCACATTTCCTGACTTTAAACTATACTACAGAGTAGACATCATCAAAAACACATGGTACCAGAACAAAAACAGACAAGAGATCAGTGGAATAAAATTACACCTATATGGATAGTTAACCTATGACAAAAGTGTCAACAGACAATACAGTCAAGGAAAGAAAGTCTATTCAACAAATGGTTTTGGGAAAACTGTAAATACATCTGCAAAGGAAAAAAGAAAGAAAGAAAGAAAAAAACTATTACTCATTAGCATCATGCCCAAAAGTTAGCACAAAATGGATCAAAGACTTGGACATAAACCATAAACCATAAAATACTTAGAGGAAAATGTGAAAGAAAAAAAAAAAAGCACTCCATGACTTTAACCTCAAAGCTGTCTTTGGGGAAGGAGCAGCTAAAGCAAAAGAAACCAAAGCAAAACTAAACAATTGGGACTGCATCAAACTGAAAAGTTTCTGCAGTGTGAAAGAAACCACTACTAACACAAAAGGCAATCCATGTAATTGGAGAAGAAATTAATAAGGGCTTAATCTCTATTACATATAAAGAACTCAAACACCTCAATAATAAAAAAGCAAATGACCCACTCAAAAAATGGGCAGAAGTAATGAATAGAAATCTAAAGAAGACACACAAGTGGTCCATAGACACCTAAAAAAATGTTCTACATCACTCATCATCAGAGAAATGCAAATAAAAACCAAAATGAGATATCACCTTATACCACTTAGAATGGGCTGTATCAAAAAGACTGGAAATAGCAGGTATTGGGGAGGGTCTGGAATAAAGGAACTCTCCCACACATTTAGTGGGAATCTAACTTGGTGCAACCTCTTTAGAAAACAGCATGGAGATGCCTCAAATAAAGATGGATATATCATTTGATCCAGCAATTCCACTCCTAGGCTTATA
Source organism: Solenodon paradoxus (assembly GCA_004363575.1). Classification (NCBI taxonomy): domain Eukaryota; kingdom Metazoa; phylum Chordata; class Mammalia; order Eulipotyphla; family Solenodontidae; genus Solenodon; species Solenodon paradoxus. The sequence goes on along the minus strand of RJWH01000261.1, from coordinate 374,934 downwards.
CTATGAGGATTAAAAAATCTCTAATCAGGAAAATATCTGTACCTCTATGTTCATAGCAGCACAGTTCACAACAGCCAAGATATAGAAACAATCTAAAGGCCCAACAACAGTTGACTGATTAAAGAAGCTATGGTATATATACTCAATGAACTTCTATGAGGCTATTAAAAAAGAAGAAAATGTGCTCTTTGCCACAATCTAGAGGGGATGGAACTGAAGGGAATCATGTCAAGTGAAATAAGTCAGAGGAAAAATAGAGATACACAGGATGGTTTCACTCACATGAGGGATATAATGAAATTAAACAAATGTACATACCAATCCCAACAAAATTAACAGGACACAGGACTATAGTTACCAAGGGGGTGGAGAGAGGAGGAAAGGAGAGAAAGGAAAAGATGGTGGAAAGGAACACTGGAACTCTGGTGGTGTGTGTGGTATGAAATACAGACTGAGATGCAATTTCACTGTCCTAAAATGAATTACAAATAAAAGAAATAATAAATATTGCTAATAAAAATAAGATACAATTTTCATTAGAATAAAAAAGTGAAAAGGAATAAAAGAAAGGTAAAGTAAAAGGACAGGGAAAGGAAGATGGAAAGGGAAAGGAAGATGGAAAGGGAAAGAAGGGAAAAGAAAACAAGCATGTACAACAAAGACTACTATTTAGAGGAACAGTGATGACTAGGAAGACAACCAAGGAAAACATGAGCTGGATTTTGAAGAAGTAGGCTTAAAGAGCCAGACTGGTGCAAAATTGAAGGGGGCTGTCTCAGTTGAGTTTTCTGTCAAATAGAAGTGTTCAAAGATGAGTGGAAATATTGTAGAGATTGGAGTTGAGAGTAGGTAGCATAAGCAGCAAAAAACATGAAACAAAAGAAAAATGAATATTGCATTTTATTGGAGTTTCTTTAAGGAAAACAAGGATAAATACGGCTATGGGACTGGAAACAATGTGAATGCACTTAAATATCCAACAAATATGAGGACATCACTACCTCTGCTATGATATGAAGGCATTAAAACACCTGGATGGAGCCGGGTAGAAAAGTAGCATAGAAAAATAAACCTCACAAGAGTGGTAACATGTTGTAGTTGATAAGAGAGATGCAACTGAAGTGAGGAGACTGTTCACAAATTAATAAAAGTCTGAATTTTCAGTGATAGTAAATACAAAGTAATTTAATATGTCTGCTGTCTATTTCCATGGGAATATGACATTCAGAAAGGAAGAGATCTTATCACAGAATAATGGCTGACCCTCACAGAATATACGTTGAGTGAATAAATGAATCTTTTCATTGATTTTCATTTGGAAGTAGAAAGGTTAAGTGTCTTCATGCACACTGGTCTGAACTGCAGCTCAACTTCGCAGAGTGAATCCTCTCTTTCCAGTACACCAATTAGGCATGTCTGAGTCATGGGTTTTTATATGAACAGTGAATATGAGCCACATTGGTGAAATAATTGTCTTGCACAGTGGAAGAACACTGGCCTGGGGATAAAGAAGTCTGGAACATAGTCTTGACTCTATTGTACACCTGACAGGGTATTTAATCTCTGTGGACCTTAATTTCATCATCTATAAAATTAAAGAGAGAGCTTTCCATGTCGTTCCAGCCCTCAAACTTCACAGTTCTAAAAAAGAAAACATGATCTATATGGTCACAACAGATACAATGTATACTGAGTTGGATTTTCCAGGATTGCCTAAGATACAGTGTCATACTCCACCAACCTTAAAAAGTAGAAGCAAACTAAGTTTTATATACTTGAACAATTTCTCTTGCCCTAGGATAATTTAAGTTGATCTATTTTAGAAAAGGGAATTTATAAATTTATACATTCCCTTTTATCCTATTTGAAAGCTGAAGCTGACTTCATAATTATTCAGAATCAGAGATTTTTGACCTGAAAAGAACTTTAGAAATCGTCTAACCCAAAGTATTTATAAAGGAATAAAGGGAGGCACAGACATGACAGAGACAAATTAAAGAGGTGACAGGGATCAGATCATGAAACTTTTGTCAGGCAAATTAAAAAAGCTGGACTTTGTCCTATGTGAAATGGGAACAGTTTTAGGAGAGGATTAAGTTGAATGAGAGCTGTGTTTTTGGAAGATCCCTCTAGCAGAAGTCTACTGGATTAATGAGTAGCAATCATAATAAGAACAACATATCCAGACCTCTGGCCCCAAGTGAATGTTCCTTATAACCTATAGACTGGTGCTCACACTGAGTTTGTAGGAAGTTGTCACTGAGACAGAAGGCCACTGTTGCTGTGTGTTTCTGACATTCAACTCAGCAACCTCCATCTTTTAACTTGTATGTCATGGATGATACCATTTTTAAAAAAGGCTATTATATTTCTAACACTACACCATTTATCTCAATTTTTCCTTGAAAAAGGATTATATGAGTATATTAGTGAATATTAATGTCTTCTAGCTCACCCAATAAAATCCTGATGTCATGCAGCTCAAAAACCAGAACCCTGTATATTGAATAGTATGGATCAGTATGGGTTACTGCTAAGTCTTGGCCTAGCAGCTGTGAAAAACTGGCTTGGCAAAGCTGGCAAAGAGATCAGTGTCTTAAATCATAAACCAGGAAAAAAGCTAAGTTCTGAGATGTGTCATTCTGGAAAGATATTTGAGAGTAACATTTGGGAAGATACGAGTATTTTTAAAAATAAAAAATTTGCAAGTATGAGTAGGCTACTTAGTGAAAAATCAGCAAGAAGTAAATTAACATATCACTTACAAATAAGCTAACTTTAAATCAATCACCAGCAATCATGTTTTAAAATCAATGGCATAGATGATTTCGTTTACCAAATATTTTTATGTATTAAAAACAATAACTATCATATACTACTGAAATACTATTTTTGATAGTTCAGAAAAAAAGAATGAAAGCTTGAGCATTATATCAGTTTTCTTACTACTCTTAATTCTTAATAGATTCCTGATATATATCCCTAATGCCTGAGACAATCACTCTTACCAGTTTCTTGGGCAGTCTTTTAGAAATACCCTATGCCTATCCAACATGCATTGTTCAATAACATGACTGCTTTCTGAGAAATGCATTTTTAGGTGATTTTGTCTTTGAGTAATGGCATAGCCCACTGCAACTGAGGCTTTGTGGTAGAGTCTTTTGGGACCACCATGGTATATGCAGTTCAGCACTGACAGAAATGTCATTTGGTAAATGCATGACTGTGTGTGTGTATTACATCTCCTCTGAAGGGTGTTGTGTATGGGAATAAGATGACATGAGATAGTAAAGAACATCTTTGTAACTGCAAGGGTGAGGGTGAATTAAAGAAGAGCAAAACCAGAAGCTAAGAGGAAGATTACATAGTAATTTGGGTTCTTGTGTTTATAACAGTATATTTTAAATAAATATGGAGGGGCTGTGACAAAATTTAAAAATTATATATATAGGAATAGCTATAGAAAAGGGACACTCTCAAGGATAATAGCATCTTTTCTTACCTGAACAACTAGATGACTCTGTATGTAGAGAATTATATGCATTTGTGTTACAGAGGAATATTGCTTTGAGCATATTGAATTTGAGATGTGGTTAGCATTTCTGAATGGAAACACCTAAGTTGCAATTAGGCATGTGGGTCTAGGGTTCAGAAAAGAAGATAAGACTGGAGATAAAGATTTGGGGAGCCCAAACACAGAGAAGGTAATTAAAGCCATGGTGTTAGACAATGTCACCCAATGAAAGTACGTAGAACAAGGTGGCGGGGGATCCCCTGAGGAAATTCAACATTTACAGGGTAAGTAAAGAATGGAGAATGAGAAAAATTGCTCAGAGAGGAAACTTCTGCTAAGTGCTGGAGGTAGAGGACTTTTAAATAGTGGTCAGCTATTCTCTTTTCAATGTATCTTCTATATTTGAGGAACTCCCCATCTCCTAAACATAGAAATCATAACTTAAGTCTTCATTGTACTTGGCAATTAGCATAAAGGACTATAAACTAAGACTGTCAATCAGGGCACTCATACAAAACTTCAATTCAGAAGAGAACTTCATGACTTAACAAGGTTGTCAAATCTTTTAGAAAGCATGGCAAAAGCATTCCACATTTAGGGTTGGCAGCAGTGGCAGAGCTTCTGGAATCCAGTCCTGAATGTCACCAGTGAAAAGTACGCAACACTTGGGTGAGCTGTGGTTCTGATCGCAAGAGGAAGAGGCAGTGGGATTTTTACTCAAGTATGATAAACGTTGTCTTGGCTGAACAGCATCTAATCTGTTCTCCCACATATGTTTTGACTTACCTAAGGTCCTTCAAAATATTCCCTTTTTACTTAAACTACCAGAATGAATTCTTTGTAACACTGACCCGCAATTAATACAGTCTAGTATCATGAAGACAAGGCAAGTAAGTGTTTGAAGGAGGGAGGGATCAATAGAATTAATTGCTGCCTAGAGGTCAAGTAAGATACGGAATGAAAGATAGCTGATTTAACTATATAGAAGTTATCAGTGACCTTGTTGAGAGCAGTTTGGAGGAGATATGGGATGAAAATCTAGACTGAATTGAATTAAGGAGAATGTCTGATATGAAGAAATGGAAACAGTGAGAATAGATCATACTTCTAGTAAAGTTGGCTACAAGGGGGAAGAGGGGCAATAACACAAAAGCTGGAAGGGGATGTTGGGGTTAAGAAGAAATTTGACATATGTAAATGCTATTAGGAAAGAAGGAGAGAAAGAAATGGAAAACTTAGTTTAAGTGGATAATGGATGAAGCAAGTTTCTTCCAAAGACTGGAAGAGAAGAAAATCAGTACAGTTAGACGCATTAGTCTTTAAAGAAGAGACAACTAATTCCACTGAAACTGTGGGAAATGCCTACCAATTCCAGCAACTATAAAGAAAAGCCATGACACCTCCTGTAACCTGAGCTTGCTGGAATGTAGCCAGCAGACAAAGAACTTCTGGCACTTGAAACCCCTTCCCCTAATTTACATCCCTCTCTTCCCACATTTGCTCTAGCCTATATAAGTATGTTCTAGCCAGAAACCGGGGCTCAGCAATTTGAGGAAGAAATCCCAGCTGAGATCATGCGTGTAATAAATCAACCTAAAATATTTCCAAGGAGTGCTCGCTTGGTTTCTCCCAAAAAACTGTAACAAAACTAGAGAGAAGTAAACAAGGTGAGTGTGAGCATGTGTGTCTAATAGGAGAAGGAGGATGAGTACCTTGCTACTAGTTTCTAAAGAAGTTTATGCACTTAAAATAAGAGAGACAGTAGGGTCAGATTTGCTTGTTGGGAATGGTGAAATTCTGAAATAATCACCTTTGGAAATGAGAGGAAAGTAAGCTTGGGTGGGTGGTAAAATTACCCAGCAAAGTATAGCTCCCAGATACCAATGGTAATGCACATACATTTATATAGATCTACTACTTAATATTTTATACTACACTTTGATTTTGACAGTACATATTCACATGATTATGTTAATCATACTGATTTTCACAATAACCTCATAAAAGAGGGATAACAGATAGAACTATCCTTTTTTACAGCCAAGGAACCTGTGTGAGTTTCAGAAGTTTCCCAAATGTTCACTCCAAGTTAGTGGCTGGAAAACCTAGAGTAGAATCATTCCACCCACAGTTGCTCCACAGTCTGGTCTTTATTTTTGTAGTTTAGTCTACTAACCCCCCAGCTGCAGAAAAACTCCAACACTTGTCTTGTTTATTCTCTGCTTATTCTTTTCTGCCAATCTAGATTGGATTTACTCTTCAAGTCCTAGATAAGTAGCCATTTCTTCCCCCAGCACTTCTAATTTCCTTGGCTATAGGGAGGCCATCTGTGTCTACTTCCACATTTTTGTCTTTTTATTCATGGCTAGTTATTAGCTGTTTTGGCTGAACTCAACTTGCTTGAAGTTATGGAAAAGGAAGGTTCATTTGAATGATTGCCTTGTCATGTCAGACTTGAAAACTTATCATGTTGAGCAGTATTCTTTTTAAGAAAGCAATTATTATACTGAAATTTTTAAAACTAATTCAACGAATACATACTTTGCTAGAAAACAAGTGTCGCAGTCATAATAATATACAAATTGTTGCTATTTCAGTTATTAAACATTACATCAGTCCGTGAAAGATTTCCAATCTCTAATTGCTTGTTTATTCATACATTGTCGACTAAATTGCATTGCTAAATTTCAGTCTTAATGTTTAATATTGATTAATATGAGAAAGTATGATATCACAACTCAGCATAAACAAAAATAATTCTACAATTTCAGTCCCATTTCTACATCACATTCTTAATGAAGGAAATTAATAATCTATAAAAATCAACTGGAGGATTATATTAATTTTTTTTTTAAAGGAAAGGTGTAGGAAGGAATGAAGGTGAGTAGGCAGGCAGGCAAGAAGAGAGAAGAGGAAGAAGCAATTTTATTTTATTTTTTTATTACTTGTTTATCTTGTTTGTTTCTCCTGGTCTCAGGTCTTGAACCAGTGACCAGTTTAACCACATACATTTTGAAATATGTGGACTATGCCTGGTGAACTAAACCATTAGACCAGGGCACACCACATACTCTTCATATTAAAGAGAAATTACTTGAAGGAAATTTAAAATTAAATAAAAGCATTTTTAATTGAAGTATAATTGACATTTAACATTAATTTGAGATGTACAACATAATAATTCACCACAATAAGTAACCATGCACAGTTACACATTGTTTTTCTTATGATGTGAACTTTCAAGACCTACTATGCTAGCAACTTTCAAATACGTAACAGTGTTATTAACTGTAGTCACTATGCTGTTCATTACATCTCTAACTCATTTATTTTATAGCTGGAAGTTTGTCTCTTTTGACCACACTCCATACTCCATTCTCTCTAGCAAGTACCAGTCTGTTCCTCTGTATCTGTTAGGTCACAAAACAGTCTTAATAAATATATTAACCATAATTAAACCATATTTTCCAACTACTATGGTATTATATTAGAAATAAATTCAAGAAGAAAAATTGAAAGATGACAAATACGTGGAGGTTAAATAACCCAACCATAGGTCAATCATGAAATTAAAGGAAAAGTCCAAAAATATCTTCAGATGAAAAAACTTTTTAAATGTAAAGTAAAATGAAAATATTCATTCATTATTAAAATCTTATTAATACATGTTTTATATCAGACCAGTGTATAAGAGATGAAATTTCAAACCATAATATCCTTGCATCTTTACCAATGTTTCATATTTTTTAAAAGTAGTACCAGTTTCTTAGCCATTCTCTTTTGTCTGAATACACAAGGATCTTATTGCGCTGGAAATAATAAAAGGGTAACAACTACAAACACTCTTCCACAAAGGCAGGAAATAAATGTTTCTAGCATGCTACATAGAAATGCAGAGGGAAGGAATGTGGTGACAAGAGTCAGTCAAACAAAACTAAAAATCATACCAGAAGTTCATTAGTTAATACAGTTAATGAATATAGGATATGCCTACATATTTCCTTGGCTGCTGAAGAATATGAGGCATCCCTTCAAGATCTCCCCAATGACATGTGTTTGCACCCTGACTGTTCCAATGGGTTCAGGAACTTAGCAGCACATACTATCACCTCCCATTACCTTGCCCTTGGGCATCTTTCTGGTATTTTCCATGTTCTCTGAGCTAGTAGATTCCCTTTATTGCTAATTTTGTCCCTTTAAAAGAAACTCACATGCCTGAAGCTACAAAACTTCCCTTGAGACAATATGCTGCCTCTTCTTTTGTCTTCATAGCATGTCTAGTCACTCAAAATTGGGGGGAAAAAGAGCTCTTTTTCTACCTAATCCTGTCTTCCCCCTCACCCCCCACCATCCTTTCCTTTGGAATGCAGGCCCTCCAGTAGCCATAGGTTTTAAATCTAAGAGTTTATCCTCTTAAGTTCCTCTTGCCATTCAATGTTAAAACAAAACAAAACAAAACAAAACAAAACAAAAAAAACTGTCCCAAACAGCCAGGCAGACTTTACATGCTTGCACATAAACCTCTCTTCACCCTTGGTATAAAAGCAAAATCTTCCAGAAAATTAAACAGTGCACACACTGGAGTAGGGGTAAGGCTGACATATAGCCATCTTCTTGTTCTGTATTTAGTTTAAGTCAATGGTTCTCTTCAATATTTCTTGTCATGCTGATTTAGTGGTGATCAACTCCTTCAGCATTTGCTTCTTTGGGAAATTTTTAGTCTTTCTTTTAATTCTGAATGTTCCCAGGAAAATAATTCTTGGTTGGATTTTTTTTCCTTTAGTATCATATGTATGTCATGCCACTCTCTACTTATCTCTAAAATTTCTATTGAAACATCTGCTAATAAATTCTGAAGAAATGGTACTGACAACAAGAAAACACACAAAAGGAAAAAAACTCTCTCAGGAAACGGAAAATATGTTAAAAAAGTAAAACAATCACTTACACATTGAAAGATTTATCAAATGTAGCACAATATATGTAAGTGGGTTTTAAAACTAAAAAAAGGCTCAGACTTTCAGTGTCCCACCATCTTCTCAAACTTTACACAATAACATTTTCCACTTGACTGTATGGACAGATAATGCCATTAAAAGACTAATTCATATTTAGAAATATCAGAGATATTTTTGCTCTTTTTTTATTCTCTCTTTTTAAAAATTCATAAGCTGTGGTGGCTAATTTTACTGACTAGTCCAGGTGATAACCAGACATTTGGTCAAACATGTAATAATTATTCTAAAAATTATGATATTCAACCTAATTTTGACAGCTTTTATAGATTATATATATATATATATATTTAAAAAAGACCAAATGAAAAGTAAAGTGCTAAAAAAATTGATAAGTTTCTATAGAAAAAGAGACATTGAATAGGGATGAATATGCAACTCTTAAGAGGACTATAAAAAACATATAGTTCATAAGAAACATAAAGTAAGTCTATATATTTCCAGATATTTTAGATACTTTTTATCTAAATGCTTGACAAGTCATCCAGTTATAAAATTCTAATTTAAACCGAGATTACAAAATGCATTCAAGAACAAGAAGTTATCATTTCCATGGCAGAAATATGGCAATATGGCTCAAGAGAGGGTATGTGTGTGTGTGTGTATGTGTGCAGAATTTATAAGGAAAAAAAATTGGGGAAGAAATCCCTTCCCCAGCTCCACTTCCTTGTAAGGTACTGCTATCTCTTTTTCCTTCCCTTCATAAACAAACATCTGGAAGCTCTCTCCCTTCATCAGATCTATTCATTCCCTTTCTGTAATTGTCAGTGTATGCCAAACTGAATTTCATCATTACCTTTGCCCCTGATCGCCCTGATACTCTCAGTGTCATCCACCAAGTTCAATGCGAAGGACATCTTTCAGTCTTCATCTTTCTTGAACTTCAGCATTCCTTTTTCTTACTGAAATCTCCTTTGTCCTTTAGCTTCTATGACATCCCTTTCTCTTCTATTTCCTCCTATTCACAACTTTGCTATCTCAATCACCAAATCATTATTTCACATTTTTATTGTTTCTTTTGTTTGCTATATTATTTTACCAAGTCATCTTTTCTATAAAATGCTTAAATCCTGGAGTTTTTAAAAGCTCACTGTATAATCTCTTCAGGTCTCTCAACTACCATTGATATATGAAAGAATTCCAAATATATATCCAACTTAAATTTCTCTAACTCCACTTTCAAGTATATTTCAGCTGTCTACTTAGCTTAGATGACCTGTGTATACAACACTCCAATATGATAATTTTCCAAGCCAATCTGTTCCTTAAGTGAACAACACCAGTATCTGCTTATTTCTCAGGCTAGAAACTTAGAACATGTCTTCTCATTATGTTCTACAAATTAATCACCGGGACTGACTGTGCCTCACAAACGCTCTCCAGTGCACCCACCTCACAATCTCCATTTTCAGTGCAGCCATTCTGTCTCCCGACACTGGTCTCCCGACACATGCAGACTTACCCCCAATTCAGCCTGCAGCTGGAATGCTTTATTTAAAACACAAAAGTGATCCTAACCCTCTTCTATTCAAATCTTTCACTGGTGCTCCCTTGTTCTTGGCACATAAGCCTTAGTCTTTAGTGTGCTTTCTGGTTCCCATCACCAGCTTCGTCAGGCAGCAATCCCTTGCACTCAGCCTTCCTTCTGTCCTTACGAAGTGCTGTTTTCCTCCTTGAGGCCTTTAGACATGTGGATGCCCTCACCTGGGAAGTTTTCTCATTCCCTACCTTAATTTCTTACCAGTCTCGGCGATTTTTACTTAGCCTTTCGATTTCAGAATAAAACTCTTTTCTTCAAGCAAAATTTTTCCTACCCTATGACTGATCCCCATCAGACCACCTGGTCATCAATATTTCTCTTTCAGGGCACTTGCCACATGTGCAGCTAAATGTTGAGAATGAATGTATCAATCATGAGAGCACTCATGTGGCTCAGCCTAAGAACCCCAGTTCAAGACCCAGGGCCGAAGGACATAACAAAACCAAAACCAAAATGAAACAAGAGTATCCTTTATATACTTTCTATCTTATTTACTGCCTCAACTCTAGCCTCTCTTTAAACAAAGTAGATACTCAATATTTATCAAATGAATAAATGCACTCCTGTATTTAACAATATCATTTTAACCTTTAACAAGTCAACTGTATTAAAAATCAATAGTTTCAATTCCAGTCATTTAAACAATACCCCATAGATTTAGAAATAAAATTTACATTACTTTCAGATTAGCACTAGCTTGGCTTTGCATACAGTGACAAGTTTTACAGGACTCTTTATAAGACCAGCTAACATGGAAGAAAAACAACTGCATAAAATAATTTAAGTGTTGCTTCTAAAAACATTCAGAAACAATAAATATGGTATTAGATTGAAAAGAAAAATCCAAATTTGATCAGAATACTGCTAACATGAGTAATAAAAGATGTAATCAATATAAAAAGTTCTCATATATAAAAAATTGAGTCTATATAAATAAACCAAAGAGTTTCCCATCATTTTCTAACTTTCGAACATTATATCTATAAATGGTATAAAAATACCATGAAGAAATCCACAACTACTTTTCAGTAGGATACATTCAGGATGGGAAACAGCTGTCAATCTGTGCTACACAGAGTTGAAGATAAAAACTGAGTTGCCGGCTCTTTGTGATTAAACCAATTTTAAATAGTTTCCATTGATAATACTTTCTAAATCTTTGACTCCTTCCCTTAAATAACTGCTGTCTCGGTAAACAGCAATACCATTTATCTGCTGCTCAAACTCCAAACCCTGACTCTCCTTGATCTATCTCTTCTTTAATTCTCTTCTACAATACAAAAAATTCTACTTTTAAAACATATCACAAATGTGCTCCCTTCTCTATATCTCCCTTATCACTACCCTAATAATAGATGATACCAATATCTCTGGTCTGACCACAGCAACAGACTTCCAGTAACAGTCTTGTTGTTAAGATCCTGCTCTCACCCCATCCACCACTCCGCATCCTGGAATTCACCTTACACACTGCAGGCGAATCAACCCTTCAGGGTACGCATCTGAGCATGCATTCTACTTCAGACAAATCTAAAACCTTAACATGTCTCCTACAGTATCTGATCCCTTAATTCTGCAGCTGCATCTCCTCTGATTCATCTGCTCTATGACATTATCTTTCTTTCTGTTTTGAGAATATTCTAACTAGTTCCCACTTAGATTCCTTCTATTTATTATTCCTTCTGGTTGGAATTAACTGTTCCAGATGTTTCCATGCTGTTTCCTCATTATCAAATATCAAATCAACTGTCAACTCTTCTCTCCAGTCCCAGAGGCTCTCCCTGAGCATCTCATTTAAATTAATGCCCAATCTTTGTCACATCATCGTATTTCGTTTTCTTCTCATTGTTTATTATGCCTGAAATAATATTCTCTGTTTGCATGCTCACCGACTTATGCTGTCTTACTCCTAGACTATAAACTTCTATGCACTGGAATCTTATCAGCCTTATTCACCATTTATCAATTAGAGTCTAGAAAATTGTTTGGTACACAGTAGATGTTCACTAAACAATTATTACAGAAGTAAAATACTTAACAACAATAAGCAACATCTCAAAATAAAAATAATGCTCAGATAATTGGACTTTTAGTGCTTTTTTTATTTATAGATGTTAATATATAATAAACCACTCTTGAAACATAAAATGTTATAACGTAATTTGATATCAATAGTTATGCATATAAAAACTTAAATAATAATGATCATGAAATTAAGATTCACATGAATTTATATCATCTGGCTTCATTTTATACAACAACAATATCAGTGGAGAATATTGCAGTTAGAAATCTCAAATATTAAATGAAAACTACATTTTTTACGTAGTACACTGAAATCCATTTCTTGCATAAAACCTTTTAAAATGAAGAATTTTAAATAAATCTGCATTATGAGTGAAGAAGAGAAGCCACATGTCCTTATTTGAAAATAAATGGAATATTCTCATTAAAACTAAATCAGAAGCATTTAAAGAAACACTTTAGGAGTAAAAAGGTCAATTAAAAAATGTACACTGATTTTTTAAGGCAGAGAAAATCTCTTAAAAGTTCAGGGAAACAATCTAGGTTTGTTTTTCCAGGGTCAATAAATCATCCTGTAGCTAAACAGAGGATGCCTGTTTATACCTAAGATTTTCCATCTTGAAGGATGGACAACACAATCTTGATATTTGGAAAGGATAATTCAAGAATCCTCGAAACCCTCCAAATACCCAAATTCTGCCATTTCAGTGTCCTGACTGACAAAAACCACTAGCTAGTACACAATTAATGGGAATGATTCAAATCTCTGCCTCAGGGAAATTACAAATGACTACATCTCATGAACTTTTAGGGTCTTCATAAATAGTTAAAGCCACATTATTTGTGAATGACATGGGTCTACTCATTGTATTGGGACTGTTTCCATGAGAAAATAAACTACACTACGTAAGAGTTAAGATTTGAAAAAAAAAAAAAAAGAAAAAGGAAACTATTTACTCCACTGGCACTGGAGCTATTTAGTAAATACCACACAGCATGAACATAACCACTGAGATTACTTATAGTAGCAAACAAAAATAACAGTAGGCACTTTATCTCTCTGTTAATTGATTGCCTTTGTTACACAACATTGTCTGGAAAAATCTGACTACAATTCTAACTGCAAGCCACAGCAATCATGTCAATATGTGAACCGTCTGAATATCTAGTTACGAAAAAAGAAGGCAATTTCACAGTAGAAGTATTGTTCTATTTCAAGAAGCCAGCCATATTAATTTATTAGTCTGACATATAGTAGATAGCTGAAAACCTTTAATTTGAAAGATAATTATTTTTAGCTGATTAATATGCTTCAAATTAAATTCACTGCTCTTAATGAGCCCATCAACTAGACAACCTGGGAAATTAATAAATTTTGCATGCAGTAATCCTCGGAAATTTATACAGCTGAGCTACACATCATTATGAGAATTACCTTCACAGTAGGCATTATCCTCTCGAAGAGCCCTGAAACCATCTCGACAGCTACAAACAGCCCTATCATTCAGATTTCTGCAGACAGAATTCTCCATGCAGTTATGTTTTTCAGAACAAAAGTCATAACCTACAAAAAAAAAAAAAAAAAAAAGGGAGAGAGAATTGTTAGAGTAAATAAAACTATGACGAACAAAGAAATACATTTTATCCATTCAATATAGTCCTGTAATTTAGAAGCTATGTTTCCCTAGATGATTTTTAATAGATATCTTCTTACAAGTTTATAGGACCATGTGTACGTGTACCAAAACATTCTTTTTAATTAATTCAGTTCATTCCTAGTTTAATTATATGACTTCTTTGCTTTTGACTTTAGAAATGCTATCAAGTACCTAATATCCTAATTATGGTACTCCAAATATCTGAAACAAGGCTTATTGGAGTCCAAAATGAGGGCTGTTAATAATGAAGAAAACAAAGTAAGAAAATCTGATAACTAGCAGCTGAATATTATCAATAACTATGGGTAATTCAAACCAGGACATATGAAATGCCCACATTTGTATTTAAGAAATGAAACAAACATCTTGTCATTCTTTACCAAAAATTCTAAATATGTTAAAAAAATAGAAGTTACATCATTTTCACCCAATTTGCTCTGGAAATCTGCAAGGGAAAATGTGGCTACTCAAAAGAAAAAGAAAATTTTTATGAATTACAATGATTTCACAGAGCCCAGTCTTTATGAGAAGAAAAATGGAACATTTTATAAATAGTGAAACCAATACTGTGTAATTTCTCAGGATTTCTTTTTCCTTTTGAATCTGTTGTTCAAAGATCTAAGATTCTGAAATTAAAAACTTGAACACTAGAATCTATATTTAATGGAAATCACTTGATTATCCATCATTCAAACAATTTCCAAATTGCCTGATGCCTATGTTAATCTACTGAGTTTTACATTATCTAATGAAATAATATTTCAGCCTACATATAGAGGAAAACAGGAGTAAAAAAATATATTTCATGTATCTCACAATATTCTCATCTACTTATAGCAAAAAAAAAAAAAAATGATACTTGAGAAAATCATGATGATGGAAATTCTAAGTAGGTTTATCTTATTTATAACCAAATTACCATGGAACACTGTAATTCAGCTTAGTTCCAGGTATACTATAACCAGCAGGTATACTCCCGTACTTACAGTGATTAGTATTCATTGCTATTGGCTGATGCTCATGCGAGCATGACTATTTTTAATAATATCACCACCAGACTTAAAACATGGCCCCATGAAATGTAACTACAATGTAGAGTATAATACTGTTGTACAACTTTAATAAGCCTTAAGAAGAGTGATAATCTCAAAATGCCTTGATAGCATTTAAAGGGGTAGAAAAAACCAAATGAATTATGTCTATAAAAATAAAACAGAACTGAGATGTATAAAGACTAAAATGTATCATCAATAGTATTTAAATCACTTCTTGACAAGTTTCTTCATAATCTAAATTCTCATGATTAAGGCTGAACAAGTAGACACAAAAATTCACTCTTAGAAGAGGCAAAGTTAAAAACGTTTTTCCGAGGGTCTTTACAGTCCTTTCTTCTTTAAGTAGCCAAATTGAAACCATATTTCTTAAAATGTATTCTGTTGTTTTTTTGCAATTCCTGAGGGGGAATAATTTCAGCTAAAAAGCCGTTTTCATTTTTTATCTCAAAAGCTTAGCACATCATCAACTTAAAATGAAAAAATTTCAAAAATCACTTTATTTTTATTCTATATTAAAATAAAGTTACTAAAAAGCTGAGTCACCCTTTCAGATACAGGGAGAAGTAAGAGATCTTGTTCAAGCATGGTCTAAACCTTGGATAATTTTATCCCGAATGTTTCAAACCACTTTTAAAAAGTTACAGTTAAGATCAATGGCTGGTTCTGATATATTTTACGTTTTTTCAAGAGTTCTTATTTTTCAAAACTCTTCTGACTTTTGATTTTCTGCATTTTCTCCCATTTTTCAGACTATGCCCACTTAAATTACATCATTATTCATGCCAGGTATCACCTCGATTACAATTCATTTCCATTTCTTCCTCCATAATGTGAGACTCCTCATCTGAGCATCAAAAGGATACATACCCTCACTAGTAGTGTCTAACTGATGCAAGAATTTTCTAACTAAGGTAATAGTGTGATCCCACTTTCGCCATTAAATTAAAAACTAAAGTTAGGAAATGCTTTATTTTTTATCATTTGGGTGTTTTATTAACCCAGAGACTTGAAAACTGAAAATGTCATCAAATTCTAACTTCCTCTAAACAAAGTCAGAAAGCTACTTTGATTTATTCTCTCCACAAATAAATTGACTGAAACTACAGTTTGTTTTACTGCTTAAGATACAAAATCCAGGGTCAAAAGGCTAACAACTAATGGGTAGAAAATTCAGACTCAATTAAAGCGGTTGTTTCCAATCTACAGAGAACAACTTCAAAAAAAAAAAAGAAAAAGAAAAAGAAAAGAAAGAGCTGATACGTTATCAATAAACCATAGTCCTATTACCTTCAGAGTTGCATTTCTATTCATATGTGCTTGGCTTTTGAAGTTGAAAGACCTGGATTTGCATCTTTTCTCTAACCTACTGGCTGTGTATTTTCTAGCTAAGTAAGTTAATTAACCTTTCTAAACCTTCAGGTTTTGTTACCTATAAAATTATAATACCGTATTTCTTATAAAAAATGTAAGGTGCAAATGAAGGTGTCTATGTAAAAGGATAATGGTATCCTATTTGTTATTAATAAAAGCAATTAGAGTATTACTAATAAGTCACAAACCAAATATGTTGAGATACCTAGCACAGATGAAAAATCAAATTTTTCTTATGGAATCATGGATCAATGCTCTAATAAAACCTAACCTTCCTTTAATCTCCACTTTTGAATTTTAACCTGAAGGAAATCAAGTTTTCTATTATTTTTGTAAATTTTTCAAATGTACATGAATTTCTGCATATTTTATTAAGTATAGTTCAGTCTATAAAACACATCTTTCCATAACTGGATTCATAGGGAAGAGTGGATACGAAATATTTTAAGTAAGAACACACACAAAGGTTATGCAAAATAACCAGGTAAAAGAGAATGACTTCTAAGGTGAGTATTTGTTGGTTTTGGTTTCTTGTGCCTTGCACATGAATGCCCCTACTATTGATGGAGAAAATGCTAAGTTTAAGTGGGGCATTCTGTGACTAGAACATGATGGTTGTCAAGCAGAGAAAGGGGCTACCGAGGGAGGAGAAGGCGAATGGGAGGGACTGCAGGCATGAAAACAATCACCTTATTTATGTATCTAAGTCAAAGTCCTCACTGTATGCCTGAGTGTGTGTGTGTCATGTTGTAATCTGTTATAAACTTCCTTGAAAGGGTTCTCAACTATTAAAAAAGTATAAAGACCATTTCTGCTACACAACAGAAAAGAGCTGGCTGCAGGATGCCTAAAAAACCATCTTGTTTGGATTTGATTTGGTGCTCAGAGATTTGGAGCCTTATTTCACTGCACAAGTTGGTTTCCAAGTAGTGCCGGACCTCTAGTGGAAAGGTCAACACTTTAATCTCATGCTCTGCCCTTAGGGAATATTTACTAACCTTGGTTGAACAATTTACTCTCTCAGATGTGAACAGAGCATCTTTAGCACGAGGCAGGAAGGCCTGGAAACTGGAGGATCATTTTATGACAAATAAATTTAATTTGTCATAAAATATGTGTAGGAGTTGACTTAAAATTTAAGTCTTGAGAATCTATTTTCAAAGTCAGAATGCCAGAACTCATTTATCTACTCTATATTTTTGAAGTCACCAATTGATGCAATCCTTATTGTAAATGATACTGAATGTTTCAAAAGGATCAGCTTGTCCATTATTTCAATTCCAGTGTTACACAAATCATTGTTTCTCAATCCTAGCGACAAAAAAGAACTTGTATAAGCTATGTTTTTAAAGGTGATAACAAAGCTCCATCTCATGTCAATTATATCAAAATCTCAGATCAAGGGATGTAGATTACAGTGCATTTTGTCATTGGATTTCAAGTGTACTATGCAAAAGAATCATGTTTTAAAACCACAAATAAATATAACTCACATTTTATAGCTAACTTTTTCATTTCTTGTTTTGTTTTTGTTTTTTTTCAATATAACGTATCAGGTCTTTTAAAAAGAAATAATTTTGATCAGGGCTTTTCTTGATATCTGAAAGATGCTATATCTTAGTTTCTCCTGCAAATCTTGTCCTAGCCAAAGTAATAAACTTCTATGTATTCACTTCTCTAATCTCTGTGTAGTTCTTGAATATTTCTAGTGGATTAAAGGTGACCCTAAATTTTCAACTTTCCTCCTACCATGGTGGGTTCTATTTTCCCTCTTCTTGAATGTGGGCTGGCTTGCGATTGTTTTGACCAATGGAATAAGTAATAAAAAGTGATAATGTGCCAGCTCCAGAACTATCCCTTAGGAGCCCAGAGTCACCATATAAGAAGTCTGACTATTCTCCTGCTGAGGAAACCACAGGGAGGAATTCCTGAGACTAAGTGGAGAGGAGAGAACCAGCTGTGTCTAATCTTCCTGTGGTCCCCTAATAAGAGGCCCAGCACCTGGTGAGGTCTGCTTGAAGCTACCAGTGCAGCCCAGCTTCCAACTGAGAGACCCCAGGTAACATCAAGTGGGGCAAAAGAATCATCTGGCCAAACCCTGTCTGAATTCCCCAACCACCAGCATTCTACACATAAGAAAATGGTCCTTCTAAACCAGCAGGCCCTTGGGCAGTTAATTCTATAGCAACAGAGAGCAACTCAAGGCAAGTCCCATAGCCCAAAGGCATCAGGTACCACCTGGGAGTTTCATAGAAATGCATATTAGTGAGTTTGACTCCAGGTCTCTACATCAGGACACACATTTGAATAACACCCTGGTTATCTGTGTGCACCTTTAAGCTTGAGGAACACTGGTGGAGTCCCATTTTTGACAGTTAAAAACACACACCCTAAACAGCAACTCATCAAACTACACACTAGGAGTCCAGTTCCCAAACCAAATACCAGGGATGAGCATTCTTGATTTATATACAAGTTTCACAATGCTCTGTGCAAGGCACTGGCTCAGGCATTGGAGGGTGAGAATTCTAATGGTTTTTTTTTTTTTTTTTTTTTTTTTTAATTATTTGAAATTCCCTAGTTCCTGAGAGCTATCCTGAAAGTTCCTTGAAAGGTATACCAAATCTTTAGCCACTGACTTTCCCAAAGATTCTTTTACAGAATTGTGGTTTTAAAACTCTTAAATGGAAGAGATGGAAGACAGAGCTTAAAAAAAAAAAAAAAAAATCTTCACTGTTAAAAAGGGGAGAAATAGAGTCTTAGGTCTACTTTGCATAGATTAGATTAAAAGAAACACAAAATGGTATAGGTTTTATGAAGTTTCTTTTTTCAACTTTTTTTCTCTTTAAGTTTGTTTTGCATTAACAGAATCATCATTATGAAGTAAGTGCTGGCAGTGCTCATCTAGGGTACTATATTATGCAACACCAACTGCAACAGTTATGAGCACCGATGGGACCCAACATGTCATACTGGTATTAAGAATATAGAGATGGCTGTAAGGATCCAGCCCCAGTCCTAGGTGCATAGTCTAGTGAAGGAGATGTGATTCAAAAATCTGTCTTTTCACTGTGAAAAGGCATAATAGTGGGCTGAAGTAGAAAAATAGGATCAACATTAAATTTTAAAAAAAAAACCTGCATAGGGTCAGACAGCAGAAAAATGAGATAATTAACACAAGGGATGAGCCAGATGTCTTTTTCCTTTTCCTGCTTCTTCAATCACATTTTCTTAATCACAAATGTTTTGAGTGGTCCTGAAATTCCTTTTGGAGATTAAGCTCAAGAACCTAACCTGCTGGGGTGAGGTGGAACTGGGAAGGCGAGACATGGACAGGGGTCTGAACCAGGGAGGCGGCCAGCCCCTCCAGGGACAAGCTGCCCTGGCACTCTGTGGAGACCAACATCAAGCTGGGGACTCATTAAACCTGAGGCATTCCTCCTTGCTCCTCTGCCAGTCTCTGCTGTTCTGGAACAGGGTTCTACCATAGACCCCTGGTCAAATATAACACAGAAAAGCACATCTAATGCTTTGACTGGGAAGAATCTTAAAGAGTTCTATACAGCTAATCCTTTAGTTGAATATCTGAATCTATAACAAGACACAAATTTAAGGGGAACTCGTTGCCTTTCTGAGGCAGGCCACTGCACTTTTATTGACTTATCAACTAATTATTTTGCTGTTGTATTTAAAGAAAAGGTACAGGCAGGAATAAAGACAAGCAGGCAGGCTGGCAAGAAGAGAGAGGAGGAAAAAACATTTTGTTTATTTTTATTTGGTTGTTTAATCTTGGTTATTTTCCCTGGGAGGGCATGCAACCCCTGGGTTCTTGGGATGCATGTGGACTGCACTTTGGCCAGAGGCAGTTGACCAAAACACTACTTCATCAGGACACACCTGCATTTTGAAATAGTTCCAATTTTACTGAACAATCTAAGTTCCTCCTATTTATTGGTCCTAGGCCTATCATCTGAGAGACACCAAAGAGTCACTGCCTAAGACACTGACCTTCCTTGACAGATCAGAAGTCTGCAGGGGGAGTGGACTGGAACTGAGAAGAGGACTAAAGCGTCATCAAAATGGAAATCTAGTTAAAGTAAGCACAAAAATAAAGGGAAGAGAAATGAAAAATGAAACAACAACAAAAAAAAAACCCCAAGTGAATGAAATAACAGCACTGTAAGGTAAAATCCTTTAACAGAGCCACGCTGACTCAGAACCAGTACACAGAGAAGTTTAGAGACCTGGAACTTGAAAGAGGTACCAGACACCTGGGAGAAATTCGGTTCAGCTCCACTCAGCAACCACAGTAAATTTCATGATGACTGTGTGTCAAATTAGGAAAGCGTTTAGCAAAATACTGCGAGTCTTTGAAAATAACTTGTTTATAAAAAGTCCACTTTCTTGTCAGTCAAACTAGTTTCCTAGAATGACTCAAGCACATAAATGCTATTTTACCAAAAGAGTCTTACCTTTACAGACTTTGCAACAGCTGTGAGACAAAGTAATCTGGTGCGACTCCGGACAGTCCAAAGCTGGACAACCAGAACTTTCAAGCAGTTTCATGGTTTGGTCCTGTTAGACAACGGAAGATAAATGCTTCAAACTTCTTAATTCAGACTTCCTATGAAGTTTCCAGAGCCAACAACTGAGAAGTCTCTTCTAACATGAGTAAAATGTTCATCCTAAGACCCTCTGCATAGGTCACTCATGAAATGACATTAAATCAAACCAGTCAGTCTTTAATAAACAGCTTTGTGCAGATCACACTGCTGTCCTGTCTACAGTTTGTCAAATATCTGGGTACTTGTGAAAATTTCTGTTAGTTTGGCCACACATTTTTTAATCCAGATGACAACTGTGGCAAAGATACAGCTTGAATCAACATCTCATTTTGGAAAAAAACAAAACAAAACAAAGAATCAGTAAGGCACAACAGAGCTTCTTAAACATTCTCATTTGAGTTTTCTAAACTGTTACAATGAAATGCTAACAAGTGATTTTTGGTAAAGAATATTGAAGCCCTCCCATAAAACTCTAAAGAAAACAAAGACAGGGTTGATGCCTTTTTAAAATAAATGCTTCACATATTTTTGGCACATAATTGACACTCACAAAATTGTCTGAATTAAAAAAAAAAATCACTGTAGGATAATTATAGCCTTGGTAACCAAAAATCCTCAAAGAAACCAAAATACGGAATACTTTTCTGATAAAACCAGTAGCCTTGCCAAAGAGTAAACACATGTCTTCTAGTATCTTAATGAACAAGGTTATACAGTGTTACATTATACCTGCCAGTATTTAAGTAATAAATTAACTTTCGGAACTTACAAACTTCCATTTTAAAGACTCCTCAATAGTGTGGATTTTTTTAGATATCATTTCTACAATTACTTCCTTCTGTGGAAGAAGTATTTATTTCAATATCTCTCTTTTCCTGGCTTATCCATGGGAAGAACCGTCTCCCAATCTTCATAATCTCATATCAAGAAAATGTCAGGAGACATGAATAAAGCGGAGCCAAATGCTTCGTGTTCCTTTCGCTTGACAGCAATATCCATTCTGGTCATCTTATTTTCAGAAGCACAGTGCTGTATTCTCTGTTGCTATTAAAATCACAGTCTCCCAGGACATATTCTTCAGGCCACAAAAGTGATAATGAAGAAACAAACAAGAACTGGAATTGACAGTCCAGAAAAGGGAAGCAGGGGCACGGTTAGTTATGTAAACGCAAACATAGGGGTTAAGGGGCCTAAAGGGAAAGACAATGGAAGTCCTTTGCATCAAGAATTTAGTTAAGAACTATAAAAGCCAAGGATAATCTGTTAGAATTGTGCTGTACGATCAATAGTCATTAGTTCCATGTGGCTCTTGACCACTATACATGTAAATAAAATGCACACAAGATTCAGAGACTTTTGTCAGTAGACTGACAAAAGAATGGAAAGTACTTCATCAATAATTCTGCACTGATTACATGTCGAAATGATAATATTATGAATATATGGGGTAAAATATATAAAATGTAGCCCAATGACAATTACATTTGTCCCTTGCATCACATTTTTATTGGATAGCACAGCATTATAGCATAGGAAATGGTGTCTTTGTATGAGTAAATAAAAAGTAACATTGCTCATTTACCCAATATTTACTAAACAACTGCAGAGGTGCATATATACGGAGCTTTCACAAAACCCAGTTAAAATTAAATCACTTTATAGCTACTTTAAAATCAGTTAGGCAACTATTTCAGTACATTTCTAAAACGTAATTATCAGTATTGTGAAACACACTGGTCAAATGAAAAGAACACACACATACACAACACAGACACAAAAACACACACACAGAGTATAGAAACTTCAAATGCCCTCAAGATTTTTAAATTTAGAGCTGATATATCCAAGTCAGAGCATACCATTAGAAACCAGATGATAAAAATTTTCCACTTCCCTTGAAGTCACTTTTCTGTGATTCCCATTTCTCATCTTGGAGTGATTAGTTTAAGTCTTACAATCTTTATATCTGTAGTGGGACATACTCCACTCAAAACAGCACTGGTGCCAGGATACCAATAGAGAAAAACCCATCTTGAAATAAAGGATCAGCAATTCATTTCAATCTATAAAATGGTAACCTACATCACAGGAGAGTAGATTCAAAGCCACACACCCCACCTCCCAACACACACACACACACACACACACACACACACACACATGCATACACACATACGGGGTGGGAGAGAAAGAGAGAGAGAGAGAGAGAGAGAACAACACAGCTAGAGTACTTCATAGTGGGAGCCTTCATGTTCAAGGAGTTAAATATGTCTTGCCTCTTTACATCTCCTTTCTTATCCCAAGTCTTTCAAGTTAAGATGCATAAAGTATATATCTGATTTCTTTTAGATATCTAGGCAAAATTCTCAGGATTTTCCTATCCTCAATACTTAATAATAAAATTGATGCTAACGGTTTATTGGTAGTATCAACAAAGTAATCATCTATCTTACTTTTCTACACAGCATGTTCTAACTCATTCAACAACCCATATATTAGTCATTTATTAAAAGAAGAAAATCAAGGATTAAATGTAAGTGGAACCCTAAAACAGAAATGTTCTATGTGGGCAGTTTCTTTCAAATAGAATAGAGTTTGAATTACAGTATATCTTAACATTAAGGTAAAGAAATACAGCTTTTGTTTACAGAGGTAAATATGAAAAGAGACAGAAAACACATTTAGATTTTCAATAAGATGCTCAGGGGGGCAGTCAAGTCATCATGTTTCCTTGAGAAGCATATTGCAAGAGGCCACAGCAATATCTTTATAAGGAATTTCCCTTCAAAGAATTTAAACTATTCCTTCCAAAAGGAATAAGATCAGTACCAGCTTCATCTCTATCCAACAGTTCATTTTTACTATGTTATTTTCATGTTTTGTTTTTAATTGAACTGAGTGATATTTCTCATAGGGGTCAAAGCCATGAGTAACAATGAGCTGAGTTTAACTTTGTCTACATTTTCTTCACAATAGCAAATAAGGAACAGATATGGATTTGGAAAATATCAGACATCATAAAACTTTCACTTGACAGAATATTTACATTTACTGAGAACATTATCTTATGTCAATGTACATTTTTCAAAAATAATGGGTTATTTTATATATTCTATCTATTTGATCAATGAATTTTAATTTTAATTTCCTCTTTGCCTTTGAAGTTTCAAAGGTATTACAAGGGTGAGATTTTTAAAGAGAAATTCACTGTATTTACATATTGAAAGAATTTTGAAAGACATCAAGAATTTCCTTACCTTGCACTCATAGAGAACACATATTCCAGAAGAGGAATAAACTGTATTTCTTTCTCCTTCAAAGTAGGTTCGTCCTTGAAATTGGCATATTGCTGTGAAATTAAAAAATATATATATTTATTTTTCATTAGGAAAAATATCTTAGAGGTGTTCATATCACTTTGCAACAAATCGTACATGTTCTTATAGCTTTTCAAAGAGTTTGAATGACTCAATCTAGTTCAATCCAACATAAAGCACAAGCAGGCTCAAGTCATTGTCACAAGTTCAGGGGTAAACTAAGGTATTATAAGGATAAAGGCAATGACAACTCAGAGTTAGAGTGAAAAATGAGCACTCAATAGCAGACTATCAGCCAACTATTTACCTGTTAGATAATGTCTCAACAGGGTACCTTAGGCAGGTGCTTAGAGCAGTGACAAATCAGGGCTAACACTGATGTGAGGAAAGTTCATTTTTATATGCCATTACATAATTTCAAAACAGAAAATTAGAAGATATTTTAATTTTAGTGCATGCATATAAATGTGATATTTTATCAGTATTAATTAAATTTGTAAATACATGCGGATTAGAGCATTCTATTTATGATGCTGGAAGTTGTTAATTGGGATCCGCCTTACTTCTGCTATAATTAAATAATATTTCAAAACAGAACTTCAAAATCAATGGGATAAACATTTTTAATTATGAAAATGAAATAGAAGTTATGAAATATTCTTGAGACTTTTGAAATGTTTACATTTCACACAAAGATTTAGCCAATGAAACTTGTTTGTTTTGAAGATGAGTGTTTCACACTACTCATGTTGACTTATCACCCAAACAGAGACAGATTTTCATGGAAGCTAATAAAACTTAACCCTCCATATTCTTCTCTAGTCTAAACCTCTTGTGAGAGTCTGAACCAGCATTTATTTTCATAATCATCTTTTCTTTCTCTTTGAAAGGGCACTTGATGTTGCAGATGCTTTGGAACTCCATAACATGTAGCTCTCCCCAAGCGAATTACTTTAAAAGACCAGAGAAAGTGACAATTCGATAGCAAAAGACAAAGGCATTCTGTTAGCTCTACTTACTAAATGCAATTTGCTATTTTAACTACACAGACTTTACAAAATGAATGTGTACATATCTATTTATTTATTTAAAGAAAAGGTGCAGGCAGGAATGAAGGTGAATAGACAGACAGGAAGAGAGTTCAGTTGTTCAGCTGGAATGCAAACCCAGGTCCTTGAGAT
The DNA here is from genome assembly GCA_004363575.1 of Solenodon paradoxus. NCBI lineage: Eukaryota > Metazoa > Chordata > Mammalia > Eulipotyphla > Solenodontidae > Solenodon > Solenodon paradoxus. The sequence continues at coordinate 349,693 of RJWH01000261.1, read as the reverse complement.
GTATGTGGGCTACATCTGGCAGACTTAACCATGAAGCCACCAGGGCACGCTTACATTTCCCTTTAGCTTCCTTGTGTGAATTAGAAGAGTTATTCTCTTCAGAATTTACATATTCCCATTGCCTTTAGAAGAATCAAACTGCATCTAGCAGATACAAAATTAGGCCTACTTTTCCTATTAATAGTGAATATATGGTTGTACAAATATCATATTTAAAATGTAACCCCACTTCAAACTTGTCAGAAAAAATTAACTGGTTGTTTAAAAGCTGCACATTTAATTAATGGAAAGCATGCACATTTTAAAAACACCATTCTTCAACTGATCTCCTTACTCAGCTTTTATTAACAAACTTCACTACACTATACATATGTATACATATTTATATTTATATATAAAATCACTGGCAAATTGATTTTAAATTTTTGGAGCTTGCTGGAAAAGAACACAACTTACTTGCATAAATTACATTTCTTAAGAGCTGGCTGAAACTTGTTCACTCATGAATATTCAAAATGAAACCCCAGATTTGTCAGATGCATTCTATCATATAATGAATTAAAATAGCATGTGCATTTACTTAATGAATCTGATAGATTATAAAATATATCTCTCCAACACGTAACGTTTTAAAGTGTGCTATTTTTTTCTTATGAGATCCAGTAATAACCTAAAAATATCAAGATCTGGCACACTGTGTGCTCTATTATATTTAATAAGTACCATATTTTATAAGATAATGAGAATAAATAAAACTTTATAACTTTTACTCAGCATCTGCCATTCAAAGCTTTCTAAGCCTATTATATTATTTGACTTGACTGCAGCCTATTCAAGTCCAAGGGTATGTTGAAGGGAAAGCAAAAAACAAAAACAAAAACAAAAAAATTGATGCTCTAAGTCTTTCTGAGAACACGGGAAAGGAAGCGCTGTAAAAACACAAGGGCAAATTCTCCTTATACAAAGTTCTATGATAATTTAATATGTGCACAGAGCAGATGGACCTTCTGTTCTAAGATCTTCATTCAGAAGATTCCAACAGGAACTTGCAGGACAATAAGGCACCAAACGGAGCTTGGCAGAGAGAGGAAGCACAAAAACGAATGAGATCACAATTGCTTCATTTCCTTTCAAGCGATGAGCACAAACAGGGTGAACTGGCTTAGGGAAAAACCCAAAGTGAGTGATTTTTGTCCAGTTTGTTTTTTGATCAATTATTATGATTCTCTTTGATTCTGAGATTTCCCTGAATGCCAACTAATATCATCAAGAAATTCTTTTCCTAGACTCTATATGGGAAAACTGTTAAGAAACTCAGAAAAAAGCTGTAGTAATTCTGAAAAATCCTACAAAAAAAATCCTGAAAATATCATTAGGATGGCTCTGGGACTTAGGAGTAGATTGAAAGTGTAAAATAGTCATATGAATTGATTAGTATATTCAACAAACAGGTACTGAACATGTGGTAGTTTGATAGGTACGGAGATTGAAAGATGCTTGAGAATGATTCACACCCTCACTAATTAATAGGGCAGATTCATACACAAGTACAATAAAAGTCAAACTAAAGTACTATAACTGGGAAAGTTCATAGGTTATATATAAACACAGAAGCCTGGTGAACTTCTGGAGGGACAATTAGAGGAAGGCTCAGGAGACAAACAAGAGCTGGTAAAGGAGCCAGGCTCTGGGGAAGTGATCATCACCCTAGGGCTAAGGAATAAAGTCAAGAAAGGTTTTGCTGGATCCCAATGTGACTCAGTTAGGAAAGAGGTGCTGCCAAGTTGGGAGCTGCAATTATCAGAGACACAGCTATTGCCAGAAACACAGCCTGGTTCATGGAAGGAGTAGGGAAGAAATATGGCCAATTCTCTGTCTTCCTGCCTTGTAATCTCCTGCCAATGCCTCCCACTGCCAAACCCTGCACGAAACTAGCTGGCAAGGACATCAGGGTGCTGCATTCTGCAGACGTCAGGCTCCTGGGGCACACAGTAGGGCTCTGAGGGTAAAAGAATAGAAACGAGATTGAGGGGTACCCAAGAAAAATAACCAGCACCAAGCAGAGATGGCCATCATTTTAACTCACTTTAAACCATGAAGTGGTCTCGTTTATGAGGAAAGGTTGCTTAGGAGGGTTTAAGAGAGTGGAAAACAGAACACACAAATCTTGAAGGAGGAAAACAGAGACATTTTTAAAATGCAGATCCACTTTTAGGTAAAATCCAGATTACTCATCAAAATGAGGTCTGTTAGCAAGCAGAAAGCAGGATAAAGAAATTGAGCCTTGTGGAGATCAAGTGTCAAAACACAGGAGGGAACGCAAGTTAGGCCTATGTTCCAATTTTAACCAAGACCAGTTCCTGCAGGTATCAAGAACAGAGCCTCAGAATTAATAAATATTCATTAACTGAAATACACCTTCCTGCTTAACTGTCCCCAGTGGAGTATAAAGTGAAGGAAATAACTTTCACAACAACAAAAACAAAAATGAAGGGATAATCATTTCACTATATTCATTTATTATTTCATTTAGTGACATTCATATATTCATAGCAGAGACTGTCTTTGTTTGGGGCAGTGTGTATATGTGTGTGTATGTAAAGCATTAAGTTTGAGATGCAGTTTGAGATTCTTACGCACACCCCTCATGCATCCAAAATTTCCCAACTGAAAGTAGAATTTTATCAGCTAAGCTACATTTTAAAAGACCTATGCTAAACCATTTATTGAGTGTATCACCTGAATATATTTTAAGATAAAAAGTTTCAAGGGAGATGGATATTAATTCATTGATACAAGTTTGTTGCTCTGCACACTAAAACTATGCCCCCAGGAAGTCAGACTAACTCATACCACTACAGAGACTTTAAGATTATTAATACTAACCAGTGTCAAATACATATTTATTGTGACTCTGGTATATGCTGCTATTTGCATAACTCCAGGGAGTACTATTCACATCATGGTTTATGTGAATTATGTCACCCAGAGCAGTTCAGTCATAGGTGGGGACATTAATTAAAATGCAGGAAAATTCAACAGAATGATACAACAATTGTTATATATATTTTACCAAGGTTATAGTCAACCTCTCTAATTTCATGGTTACTAGCACCACAATTATGACATAGCCTGAAAAAGCAATGTGAATAATTTTCCCCCATTTTCAGCGATTAACAAGAAATAGGAAGACAAGAAATTGTAGGATAAAAATTTGGAAATTAGCTTTAAAAAAGTGAAAACTAATTTACAGCACAGATTAAGAAACAGATAAGTGAAAGAAGTCAGTGAAACTCTAAAAATCTTAAGTTCCACATTAAAATTTTGATTTCTAGTCATCAATGCAGATAGAAAATGTAGATTCCTCTAATGAGATTTAAATCAATGTGTTCAAATCATTTTAGAATTATCCAAACTTATTTTAAAATATTTTAAAATATTTCTTCACTTGCTACATATTTACTTTTTCCTTTTATTACTGGATTGATAGCACAAGTCTACTTTAAATGTCCTAATTATTATCAACACTTTTAAAAATTATCCAACACAAAATTAAATGTAGACACCAAGAAGAAAAAGTAATACAATTCACTTAAGTGAGAAATGCGAGTTAGGACTTCTTTAAAAGTTTCTTTGAAAACATCCAGTATTAGAAATTTTGGGATTGCTTAGCTCTCAAGAGCAGAGTTGCACATAGTAATGGTTTTTATATGGTGTTCCTTAAAATCGTGATTTCCTCTGGGAGGGTTCTTAAAACTCCCATGCATGTAAAAATGACAGTTATTTCATTCTGAGTCAACATGATAGTTATTTGTTAGCAATATACAAATGAGAGCTGTTGTATAGGAAAATATCTCATTAACTGTAATTACGTACATTTGTATTTTTATTATAGTTTTATAAAGGAATGTACAATAAATACATTCAAGAAAGCAGGCTAAAGTTCTGTGGAGTCAAAAAAAAAAAAATCTAAGTATTTCAATATTCTTAAAAGACTCCAGTCAGCCCTGCTGCATTTATCCAACCCACAATGTCTTTTGTAATCTGGACTCACTTGAAGTCCATTCTTAACAATATGGTTGTAATAATTCTTGAGTACCAAGAGCTATAAATTAATTTTCCCCTCTTCTACAATGCTTAAATCTCTATTAGAGCACTGAACACATTTTATTTTTTCTAGTTAGTTGTACTCTTTTTTTTTTGTCTTCCCCGTATCAGGACAGGTACAATGTGTTATTTGTGTTTTAATCTTAGTGCCCAGCAGTGGCCCCACATAACAAACCCAAGATCCATTGACTGTTTTGATAAGCTCTTTTCCAGTTTGTTGTTTGATGAAAAGTCTGGAAACAAATCTCTGATCTTCACAGTTCCCTTTACATTTGGCTTTATCCTTTGAGCTTGCCCCTTAAAATAAAGATTTCATAAATTGAGTCTATCTTGCTCTTGTTGTAAAATAGCAGCTTACTATTCCACTGGAGAGGAGCTAGGGCCTGGAAATGGGAGCAGGCATGTCTATCAGTTAATGAAAAAGTAGCTACTCGATTACAGAAGCCATTTACTAACATTAATAATACCAGGTAACAAGCACAAACATGATGAGTCAGCCTGGACAATTCGAAGACAAAACTTTCCCCTTCCTCTCTATATAACCAATTACTAACTGAGTCAATGCAAATTAAAATAATCAGAATGTCAGTATTTTAATAATTCATCACTTCTTTAATTATACATGATGGCTTCTTTAAGTAAATCTCATTAATTGTATGGGAATTTAGTTGTTTGCAAAACTAATATTAGAGTTCAAGAAATTAGATCATGAGAGTCAATTGGCAACCCTCCTTTCCCAAAATGTGTATGTATGTGTGCGCATGTGTGTACATATACATATATTTATCTCATGTACTTGGCATTCTAAAGGACCAGAGTGCCTCTCCTAGGAGGTCTTAATTTAGGTCAGTAGCCTATTCTTCCAAAAAGAGAACAGGCCCTGAGACAACATAAATCTAGCAGTAGTGAGAGTTTAAGAGGCAAAGAAGATAAAAATAACTCCCAGAACAGAACAAGGGAACAAGAGCAAGAATTCGAACAACCTGTTCAGAAATCTTTGGGTTAGAGGGGTTATGCAGTGGGACAACAAAAGTCGAATATTTTAAAAGATAGTAGCAAAAAGGACAAGCACATAGCTGGAAAGAAGAATTTAGTGCCTTTGTCCCTAATTTAATTTTACCCATTTAAATGACAACTGAGATATATTTTGAAATTCTTTGCATATAGCAATATTTCCATCACTGAGCTTATTCTTGATCCTGAACTATATACCATAGAATGAAGTCTTTATAAAAGACAAGGTAATCAATTAATTTAGTCTCCTGAGAATAACAAAATAAACTTAATGAACAGAGGTAAAGATTTGGAGAAAAATATCCATGTAACTACATGCATGCTATTAAAGTGACAGAACATGACACACATGAGGTTTCATCACTTTACAAAAAAAATATTGTAGTATACAAAAAAATGTTCACACATTGTCAGTTTCAAAGCCAGCACTAGAATTTATCTGACAGTCCCTCAGTGTATAGTTTCTTACCACCATAAAATCCAGGGAACTCAGTCAAACTGAGTATCTAATTTTTGGCTTAACTTTGTGGAGTGTTTTTCCAAAATGATATCTTTCCTAAAAATAAAACCTTTTAATTAATTTACTGAAGGAACACTGCATCATAACATTATATAATCTAATGTATACAACATTGTAAATCAGCATTCCAGTATAACACATGAAGTTTACTATCACTTGACTGGCACCTTTTAGATACAAGTTGTTTCAAAGTTATAATGAAGGGTGTTGAACATAAAATGCTTTGTGAATTGTTAATCATGCCCCCTTTCATCATAAAATCTCATATTAGTACTCAATTAAAAATTACAAGTGAAATAACCAGAAACAGTATGCAATTTTTTTAAAAAAGCCTCTCATATACAAAGAAAACATTTAAGAGGGAAAGTACTGGAGTATCGTTCTCTGAGGAGGGCATGTTTTAAATGTCGTGTCCTGAGAAGTACGTTAATAATTTGTTTCATGATGTAAAGAATACAAGTCAAGGGTAGAGAAGCACAAGGTTAACAGGAAAACAGTTCTGTGTAGAACATGACAAGCCATGAGGGAGGAGAGAGCAGAGGAGGCAGCAGGAGACAGAAAAATTTCAAAGAATAATTGAGACAGAGCAAGAGAAAGGAAAACAGACAGCAACAAAAGGACAAACAGGAAAAGCAAAATAGTGCCATAAAGACTTCAGCAAGAGTGGCAACCTGGTGGAAATGAGAAGCACTTATGAGAACCCACTGTCGACCAGGCACTGTGGTAGGAAGGCACCTTCCTATGTTCAAGGAGCATTGGGCCTCGTGAGACACAGCGAGCACACACACAGAAAGTACGTACAGCCCAGATGTAGTGTGGGAACAGGAAGAAGAACCATTTCCTACAGCGGCAGAACTGGAAATGCTTCAGAGAACAGGCATTGTGAATGAAGGTGTTAGGTAGGCTAACTAGAGTGGGGCTGGAACAGGATTGATGCTCCAACAAGCAAGGCCCTAAAAATATCAGATAAGCACAGGCACACACTAGGCACCAAAGGGCCCAGGAAACAGTAAGTTTCCAACACAAAGGAAAGTTCAAAATGACTATAGAAGGTGATACATCTCTGCAGATGCCCTTATTGCCCAGACTGGCTGGCGATACAAGTGCAATAATTCACAGAATTACCTGCAATTGACCTCTACTTCATTACAAGAAACAACATAAGATTGAATACGGACTTATTCATTAAGCTCATTATAACAGACTAGATTATAGGTAGTAAGCATGTGTATTTAAGAAAACACCTGTTCTTGGAAAAGTCAGCCTATTTCCTGGAAATCCCCACCAAGAATGGAGTTGGGTGTGGGGGGGCCGGACAAAGACCCCTCATAACCCCTCATAAATATGTGCGCTCCTAGTAGAGTGTGTGTGGGTTATCACTTCAGCCCCATCTACTTCTCACTCTGCCTTGAGAAGTGTATCTCTTCCTGTCCCTTTCTTTTTGTTACAAATAAAACTTTCTTTTATTTTCAACGTGTTGTGTCTGCAGTGATATTTATCCATGGCAGGTGCTGAGACCCTGCTCTGACTGCATGCTAACAAACACTGAAGGAGAAACACTTTTAACATTACCTCAGGGAAAGAGTATTCATGATATAATCAATAGAAGAATAGAATAATGATCACAATATATTAGTACCTGAATGCTAAAGATACTTATATGAGCTAGCGCTGATTTAATACAAATTAGCTTCATAATCAATTAATATGTTCCCAACCAACTGGTCAACAGTTCTCACCTGTGGATGTACATAAAAATCACTTAAAGAAGTTTTAAATTCTCTATGCCACAACTGTCTACCAGACCAACTAATAAGGATCATTTAGAGTAATACCAGGCCTCTTTATTTAATTTTTTTTAAGTTGTTTAGGCACATCTAATCTTTAAAACTGTATTACTACGCAGACAAAAAAGAACTGAGAGAGAAAAATACAATATTCAAATGGGGGCCTTCAAAGAGATATTTAGTAAGGTCTTTTGTCCTATTAAAAATATCAGTTAAAGTAACAAAGCATAGTCTAAAATGAATATGCACCTTATATACTTTAAAACATACAAATTCATATTGAGGTTAAAAATCTCATTCAACAATATGTACTATGGATTCTTTGATTGTACTTCATTGTTCTCTTAAATATGTAAATGAACTTAGAATGGGTTGCCTACAATTTCTAAAGTTCTGTTTGCTTTTTTAGAGTAGAGTAAGATTGATAGTCTCACAGCAATTTGAAAGATTAGAATCATTCTAATCTTGTTTTCTTTCACATTTTATAGTTGATTTAGGTCTAATACAAGAGTATATTTTTAGCAGCTTGAGCTCATCCACTTTTTCCAAAGCATGTAACTTTCTATTTACAAAGGTAAATTACAAATTTACAAAAAGTTACAAATATCATAAAAATACAACTAACAGTCTGGAGCTTGGAACAAACGCATACCTCTTGGTTAGCTTGCAAATCATTTGATGCAGCAAAAGTGCACAGGCTTAGCCTGGAGCTCAACAAATAGTGTTATTAAAAAACAAACAACACCACCTGAGGGCTTCTAAAATCACTTGGAGATCTTATTTAAATTCAGGTTCTGATTAGGTAGAACTGGAAAGGAACCTGAGATTTCCCAGGTGATACTGACAGTTTGTCCAGTGATCACAGGTTGAGTAGCTAAACTGTGGAACACAGATTACTACCTTGCTTGCTCATAATACTCATCTGGGGAGAGTGTTGAACATATCAATGTGTGCAACCAGACCAATTCTATCAGAATCTCTACAGGAGTGGCCCAGGCATTTTTAAAAAGCATACAGGTGATTCTCATAGACAGTCAATGTTAACAATCAAATGTTCAGATTAATCCTACCAGTGAATTCAGTGAATGTTTAATATAAATCTCCATCCTGGATAGTATCACAGAGTGACTCAGATATTTCCATAAGAATCTGGTCAAAACTAACATCACAAACCTGAAAATTTTGCTTTTTAAAAAAAAAAAATCCAGATAGAGATCAATATTAGCTTGGCTTTTTTGAGACACTGAAGGAATTCCAGCATGATAATTTCTACTTCTCTATGGTTACTGATTTCTAACTTATTTGCATTATTTTCAATCTACCCTGTATAATTTCAGTTCTATGAAATATGTTGAAATGAGCTTTATGGTTGAATATATAATTGATATTTGTAATATTTCATGGATTCATAGAGGAATATATGGAGCATTATATATATACACACAGAAACATATGTATGCATATATGCACATACACATATATATAATAGGCTACATATATATGGAAATAGGCTATATATATATATGGAAAGACTACATATTGTATGATTCCAAATATATGGTATTTTGGAAAAGGTGACACTATGAGAATAAAAAGATGAATTATTGCTAGGAGTTGTGGTGGGTGGGTGGGATGGAGGAATGAAATGGAAGAGCACAGTGGATTTTTAGGGCAGTGAAAATACTCTGCATATTATAATGATAGATACACATCACTGTACATTTGCTCAACCCATAGAATATACAATACCAAAAGCAAACCCTAAGGTAAATTATGGACTTTGGATGATAAGATGTATCAATGTAGGCTTATTCTTGGTAACAAATGAACAAATGTACCTTTTTGGTGAGTGATATTGATAATGGAGGAAATTAGGCACATGTGGAGTATAGGGGGAAATACTTCCTCTCAATTTGATTGTGAAGCTAAAACTTTTCTGAAAATCAAGTCTTAAAAATATTTAGCATGCAACAGAACTGAGGTTACCAGGAAGGAGGGGTAGGAGTTGAACTAAAGGGTAGTGTGAGAGTCCAGTGGACAGTAGTGGAGGGCCAGGCCATTACAAATTCGGTGGTGGATGTGGTGTGTTATGCATTTGAATGAACCTGCACATCCATGCTGTGTTGTGAATAAATGTTACCTCAATTAAAAAGAAGTGTGATAAGTCCATTCATAACTTGTTTGAAGTTAATATTGTTACAGGCTCCTTGGAGTTTTTTGTCTTCATTTTTATGAAGCTTCAATTTATTTTGTCTTGATGAAGATTTGTTTATCTTTCACAGCATTCAATGTGATATTTGAATCTGTAGATTAGTGCTTTTCATCAGTTCCAGAAAATTCTCAGCTATTTTTCCTCTCAGCTATTTTCCCTCTCCTTTTATTTGAGTTTCACATAAAATGTGTGTTAAACATTCTATTCCACCCTTTCTTCTCCCTTTTTTTTTGGTATATTCTATATTTTAAAAACAATTTATTTTCCTCTGGGTAATATATGATGATTTATTTTCCAGTTTACTAATTCTCTATGTATCTCTGTCTATCCTGCTGGTAATTCCATCTGTTGAGGCTATACTTTTTCCAATTATTATGTTTTGCATTTGTATAACTTATTTCTTTATTTTCAAATTCACTACATTATTTTTCTATTAGGTATACGCAGGCTTATCTTGTAAGTGTACCTGTACTATCTTAAGTGTTGATCAATTTTAATCTAATATCTCTGTAGTCTGTTTATATTGCCTATTGTTTCAGTAATTTTTATTAGTGTTTTTTTCTCTTAAATGTCTATTAGCACTTGAAAAAACATTTCAGAGAATAACTTGAGGCCTAGATAGAGATATATTTTCCTCCAGAAAAGAGGCTCATTTTCTTTCACCAAGTGCATAATACCCAACTTTAAACTAAATTCAAGAATTAAGGCCTTCTTGAGTGTATACCAGATTTCAAGTCCCGATGATGCAGTCTTTTGGAATCTGTTAACTTATACAGCTTCACCTTGTATATTTGCTGGGCTTTAGTTTCTGTCTCTTTGTTCCATATGGCTATAAAACAGAGAGCTAAAATTTTCCAGGAATAAACAAAGTCCCTAACAGCAAAAGAGCTTTACTGATAGTTTATTTCACTGAACATTCTTATTTGTATTCTCTTCATTTTTAGACTGGTAATTTCTTGTTAACTTTTCTCAAATGTTTTATCTATAATTGTTAAAAAATTTATTCTGACTTAGTTGTTTTCATTAAAGGTTAAGTCAAATGACTTATTCTTCCTTTACACAAAATATGTAATGTCATTCACAGTTTTCACCTTTTATTTAATAAAATAGGGGAGTATAAACAGCTGATGAAAACTAAGAAACTGTAGGTTCATATTAATAAATAATGCAAATTGAAGCCACCCAAATTAAAAAATTACTCAAATAAATAAATAGTATCAGTGAATACTATTAAGAGTTGCTAAATATTATTTCTGTTTATATTTATTCATTTTTTATTGAAGGACCATTACATGGTAACATTATGGAGGTCTAGCACATGCAATATCATCAATCAACATGTGTATAGTACACTGTTTGCTACCAACAGTCCAATTCTATATTTTATCATATATTAACCTCTTTTACCTGATTTGCCCCTTCCCTCTGGTAAGAACTAATGTGAGTCTATTCAGTTAAAGTTTATTTTTGTTTTATGTGGTTCATTTGTTTGTTTGATTTACCTATAAGCCACAGAAGAGTGAAATCATTATGTTTTGATTCTCACAAAGGTAATATTTCATAGAAATTATAAGGCAAGAACTAACATTCTAAAGTTTTAAAATGCAAAGCAGATACTAGTGTTCATAAAATTCAGGTGAGGATCATCTGTTTTAAAAAAGATGACATCAGAAGTAAACATGAGCCTCTTACATGGTTGTTTTCATAATTAAGTCAGTTTCACTAGTACGTAGCTCTGACAAATTCAACGGTAGCCAAAGAGAACAGAAGTCACTGTTACATAACTACTACTGGAAATTGTCATTAGAAAATAAATTTTATATTATTTTTCTTATTGCTAACATTTTGCAAAGAATATTTGAAAATAAAAATTTTAACGTAGTTATAGAATCAGCAACTGTCTGATTCACACTTAGTTTCCCATTCCCCATGAAATTAAAAGGAAAACAATTGTGTAATATTACCTTCAAATTTATTTATGCAAGTTAATCTTACTAAAGCTAATAGAAAATTTCCCTGCGTAATAAATGTACGCATTTAAATTACTATCACAATGTAAATATTCTCATAACTATTTACCCACTGATCAGATTTACTATTGTGCTTTATTTTAATACTATCAGTGATTACCTAAAAATGTAGGATTATTTTAGTTTATTCAAACCTTGATAGAATGCTGAAAGCTGGCATAGTCTGGTTAACTAGCAGATAAGACCCCTGGGTATAGTCCACATATCTCTTCAGGACCCAGGTTCAAGATCCAGGGTCAGGGGGAACAAAGAAGATGAACAATTAAATAAAAATAAAGTGCATCTTTCTCGCTCTCTTCCTGCCTGCCTGCCTACTCACCTTCATTTCTGCCTGCACATTTCCTTAACAACAAAAAAAAAGTTAACAATATTTTTCTTTCTGCTGCAAAGTAATATAAAATAAATACTCTGTGCTCTACTAAAATTCTTTCCTAATATTTCAGAGTACAGTTGTTCTGTTTAATACAAAGCATATTTATTTTTTGAGTATTTTATTTTGCTCTATGTCTCCCACATGTAACTGTGAAATATCCGATTTCTTGGTCATGCATAATTGCTCAGATTACAGCAGTATTAGCCATTGCAATAATTAGGAAAATAAACAAGTATTAACCAGCACATATTCAAAATCAATAGTTATAATAACAAAACGCCTGTTTTTTCTTTTGTTGACAAAATCATGTCTCTTTAATAGGCAGATTCAGTTTGTTTGACTACTCCTTCCACATTCGTTTCCACTTTTTCTTATAAGACATCGCTAAGGGTATTGTTATTATAATTTTAATTCTAAATCATCTCTTTCCATAATTGCTTTTTGGCACAAACTTCTTATTGCTCTCTAATAATCCTCTGTGATAAATACAAAAATTCAGCACTTAGAGCATTATTATCTGACTGCATAACAATTTTGATCAACTTCCATCTTTCAATGAATATTGGCCCACAGAGAACATTCCTTCATTCTCTTGCTACTCCTTATACATAGGTTTTGCTCTTCGTTAAGCCTATATTGCCACTTACTTATTAAACTAAGTCTTCCTCCCCATCTCTGCATATCCTTCCTCTGTATCTAACCAGGAGAGAATGCTGTTCTCCAGGTCACACTATCTAATTAAAAGTCAGATATAAATGATAACAAAAAGGACAAAGAATGGCTACAAAGAAATATATGACCAGCTACAAATTAGCAAAATAAAAATATAGATCGGCTGCTACTATTTAAGGAAGACCTCAGAGTAAATAAAGTTCTTTGGGAAACGTTTCTGGAATCATCCAAATCAAAGTTTTCCTCTACTCTCTAGGGCCACGGTACTTTCTGCATCTCTCTAACATGGCATCCCGCACACTAGATTATGATCTCTGATTGTCTCACTGAACTGCAAAGTTATTGAGAGAGGCTGTATTATTGTGCTCATATATGGAGCATTCAGCCAAGTCCTGGAACTTAAGAGTTTAATTCAATGAATAAAAGTGTCTTTCTCACTCGTTGACTATGATTCAGATACACTGGCATTTGAAGTCCAGGCTCCTTCTGGTTTGAAGGCTTTCATACTTGCTATTCCCTCTTTCTGGAATAACACACACACAAACACACACACAGCATACATTTTGCATGCTCATCCTTCTGATCTTAAATGATGGTTTTTTTGTTTTTCAGAAAAGAGCTTCTTGAATTCCAGTGTAAATAAAGTCCAAGATTTACAATCACCTCTTTTTCAGCACTTCATAGACCCTTCCTCTTACACAATGTGTAACGATGTGTGTTTCCTTAACCATAAAATCAAAACACATGATGAAAAATAGAAACAAAGACGCATAGGTTTGATTTTTTTTTCCAAATATGGTTTCAGAAAAGAAAAATGAATATTCTTTATATATCTAAATGGCAAAATACAAAGTACCTACAACATGTACAGACCAAAAAGTTTGTGGTTGTTCTGGAAGCTGACTCAAGGTTGATAAACTATATAATCCAGAGGAAAAATCCATCCATGACTCATTTTGTACAACCTGGGAGCTAAGAATTTAAAAGGCTGAAGGATAAAAAAGTTGAAAAAGAATAATATTTTATGATGTAAAAATTAGATGACATCAAATTTCATTGTCAGTAAACATGGTTTTACTCAGTATAGTCATGCTCATTTGTTTGCATATTGTGTGTGACTGCTTTTATGTCATGAAGAAGGTTAGCAACTGCAGAAGAGAACACGGTAACTGCATAACCAAAAACAGTTGTTGTCTGGTCCTTTACAGAAAACAATTTTCCAAACTCTAGTCCATGCAAATTATCATTGTATGCCAAACATGGTAATCTAATATACTTTGCTATTAATTAGCTGAATTAGGGAAATATGACCCAATTCTGGCCAATGAGAAATGAGAGGAAATGAGAGAAACTTTTCTTGATCTTTAGAATGATACACACACACACACACACACACACACACACACACACACACACAGATAACATATCCTTTTGTCTTCTAAGTGCACTTTATCTGGATATAGTCCTGGAACTGTTATAATCATCTTACTCTGATCCTGAAGATCAACCCAAAATACAAAAGAAGGGTAGAAAGAAAGAAGCAAGGAATAGTTGAGACTGATGTACTTTTCCCCGAGTTGTACTGGCTGTGAATTACGTTTTGCATGAGCATAGTTTTTTTCAATCAATTTGATTCAGAGTTTTTTGTAACTTATAGTCAAAGACATGTACATCCAAGCCCAAACTGTGTGGCATGTCCCTGGGCCATTAACTTTCTACAGCATTTGTTAGTAAGTAGAGATTCAAAAGCTAAGAGCCTAGAGTGGGAGATGGTAGAAGTTTATCAAAGGGGCAAATGAGAAAATATATGATGACATATATGATACAAAGAAATAGATGAGAATATCAATATGAGAATATGTACATATCCTAATACAACATAAATGTTCTTTAGTTTGGAACTTAGTTTCTTCTGTATCAACCATTTGACTTGCAGATATCCCTCTGCTTAACTAAGGGAAGGTCTAAAATTCACACACAACTCATTACTCCAAAAGTGCTCTGAATTTCAAAGAAAGGTAAAACACACCATAACATGACCTGCTAGAAGGATAGTATGTGCTATGACACTAGCATACATATAAGAGATTAAAAATATTGATACAGTGCTGATATGGGTAATCTACACGGTCCATGTCAACAACAACAAAAAGGAAAAGCACTAATAACAGCTAATAGCGCTCACATGAGGCTCATTATGTGCAGGCAACGTTTCAAAGTACTTTACATATATCAATTCTAACTCTACTCACAAATCACTTGACTAACCAAAGTCGCTCAAATGGTAAGCAGTAATGCCAGGATTTGAAGTCAGTTGGTCTTGCTCCAGAGTATGGGCTTTTACTCAATATGTTATGTAGACACTTATCTGACTCTTAATTTTTTCATTTGTAAAATGAGAATTCTTCCTCAGAGGAGCAATAACTCTATAATATTGAAAGAGTAAATCACTAGCATTTAGTATCAGAAAAATATTAGAAGCCACATTCGTCTTTTTCAGAAACTTCAAATTGTTGGGCATCTTAGAATACAAATAGCATTAATAAACATATAGACTAATAGGATATACAATTAAATATATATTTAATAACATTAAGTATATAATATACATAATTAAAACTATCCCTTTACATTTCCTTGTGTATGAAATATAGTTAGAAAAACAAAAATTTAGTTATTTCATAGTATAGTTTCATAAAACATTGCAAGAGTATTATCTTTCTCTAGTCTTTAATTTTATAGATAAGCAATCAGTTTTTCTTTGCATTTCCTCAAAGTTACTACTCAATGTAGTCAATGACTCCATTAAAACTTAAAAATATTAAATATTATTTAACAAACCTAAATAAAGGCATATTGGTGTTATTATCATCACCATTCCCATAACTTAGCTTCAAAAATATTATGCCATGCACCCTGGTGAAGCAGTGGTCAGGTCAGTCTCCTCCAAATAAGTGCAAACTACATACCCCTGGGTTCTAGTCCCAGGTCTGGGGAGGAACAACCAGTTTAAACAACTAAGTACAATAAAATAAAATCCTCCTTCCTCCTTTCTTTTCCTGTCTGCTTTGCACCTTTCCTTAAAAAAAAAAAAAAAAAAAAAAAAAAATCATGTAAAAGATTGATTTTTGATAAATGTTCAGTTTCCAGGGTACTATAATTAAAGAAACATACTTTGTTTATTTAGCAGGATTGAAACCATTCAGACATCTTGGGCCAACAACACAAAGCAAATTCTTCAAACTTGGATAGCATGAAAAGCAATGAAAATATCTACTCATTTGCTACATTAAAAGTCGAAATTTAAGTTCAGCTTTCCAAATTAAATATTCAAGCAACAAAGTCAAATGCCAAAGACGGAATATTAAAGGCTATCTAAGACAGAGGGAAAGACCAAAACAACAATTAAATTAATATCACTCCACTTTATGGGACTTGTTTTATGGCAAATTTGAACACATTCATAAATAATTAGGCTATGAAAGAAAACACGGTTGTGACAGAAATGGGGGTCTCAGCATTCAATTAATATCGCTGATGCCACATTAACCGTGTATGATGAAATGAATACTCTTCACAAAACAATGACTTCAAAAGGACTAACTGATAGTTCCATAGCATTGACAAGGGTTTAAAATCAAAGGCTGACATGTAATGAACCTCTTGAAGTTGCCTGTTACTTTACTTCAGTCTCTCCCAACAGGTTTAGCTAAAGGCAAACTGCAAAAGAAATTTCCCTGGAGGATTCAGTACAGCAGGAGATACTACAAAGGTGAGAAGATAAATAATGCATTATCAGCTCCTTTAAAACATTACTTATTACACATTTTCAATATTTGTCAGTGTTATCTCCATTTCCCTCTATATTTCCTTACATTTTTTTTTCAAGTATACATCCAGGTATATAAGAGGTGGAAATGAACAGAAATCTTTGTCATTTTCTTGTTATTTTTCCTGATTCTATTTTAATAGATTTTTGGCCAGTTTTTTTCTTTCTGGCTTTCCCAGCTAGGGGACATGTACATATATCAAAAATTGCTGCAGGAAGTGTGTCAGGTGACAGCTCGCCTTGCTTGTTTAGCACTTCCATCCCCTACAGAAGAAACTACTTAGTAACTTCCTCAGAAGCGAGAATAAGACAGAACTGATGGTATTTGAGGATTATTACATATATTTCCAAGATGCCATTATATTTACCTAACAAGAGTGAGGCAATGTCCTCAGAGGAAGACAAAAGGAGAGAAGAATAGTGAGGGCATTCTCAGAACAACTGCAGATCATGGTGGCACAATAGGAGAAATGATGGCATCATTCAGAAAGGTAAATTGATGTCAAAAAAAAGAGAAATGACCACAACTTAAGAAGCACTATCTTATATATTATGTTAGACCTCTCACTTGGTGAGTGTATATGGCACAGGATTAGTGAGAAATAATCTCAAGTAACAAGATTACTACCATAATGGGGAGAAAGAAATTATGCAAACCCTGAAAACCAGAAGGAAACTGGAAGGAAGGGAAAATTAGAAATTATAGAGGGGAATCCAGGTACATATACCAAGCTCTGCACAATGTAGATTCCAAGAAAAGTCCTACCTGCCACCAGAGGTTGGAACTGGCAGGTGCCATTCTTCAAAGGGAAAGAAAGTCACCAAAAGGAGTAACTTTATTTTTCCCTTAAAAATTTTTTTTCAAAATTAAAATAGTGCAATAGTGCTAACAAGTGTATGTTACTGAAGAAGAAATAAAAGGGAATATGTTTCTTATGCTCTCTACAGTAGATGGCTTCAGGGAATCCTCTAATCACCTACCAGAGCTGATAGGTAAGGGGAAATTTTATTAAAGAGTCTTATTAGGACAAATTATTTTGAGACTTTTATAAGGAGGTAGATATTTCCTAATGCATTAATGCTAGATGACTCACGGATAGGAAACAAAAGAAAAAGTGCTTATGCTGTCATGTGACTACATTATAAAATGCAAGCAAAATCAATCAACTCTAAAAATCTACTAATCCTATTAGCAGGTGTGGATTATCAAGGCAAAATTGCCCTATAAGAAGCTAAAGTAAGCAGAAATTTACATTACCAGATACATTCAGGTAAACACTAGTCAAGGACTTCTTCACTCACCCAGGCAATAGTCAAAAGCTTCAGGGCTGACCAAAGCTTTCGGGCAAGCTTCCTTCTCTATTATGTTTATTGATCCAGGCTTAGATATATCACAGGCATTCACAGAGATAAGGCTTGATAAGAAGCACAATAATATTTCAAACAGAAAAATGAAGATAACAGGTTATGAATGCCATCAAGTCAGAAACCTTAATTGGAATTTGCATTTCAAAAAGTGATCCTGCATCAAAAATAACAGGAATAAAGAAGACTGGGTATATACTTGGGAAGGTTTTTGGGTTCTCCTTAAACTACTGCTGTTGAAAGGAAAAATACATATCAGGACTTGGTAACAGCCTTCCAGTCTTAGAGAGTAGAACAAAGCTCCCAAAAGGACCCTGCAGAGCAGATTAAATTACCACAGAATTTCATAAAGAATTCATTGAATGCTAAAGCGGGCTTCTGTGTAGGTCAAAGAGGACCAATCAGAAAATTGGGGTCATTAAGAAATGAGAGATAGGGTAATAAGAAATAAAATATAATTACAGAGTAAGCTAAAGGGGGAAAGAAGGAATAGCAGATGTGTTAATAAAAGATGTTTTGGTTTCAGATGAACCATTTTTTTCCTTAAAGACCAACTTAGATTTTTCCATTCAATCATATTAGAGTCTTTATATTCTATATAAGAAAGACATTCTAATGGCCTCAGGGGAGTGGCTCAGGTGCTGGAAGCATCTGAGACTCTGAGATAACTCTGTTTCACATAGATTTCATGGAAATTTGAAACACATTTGTCTCCCTCTTAAAATATTCCTTAAAATTAGCTGTTAGCTATACATGTTCAATTTCAACTCTGCTTTCAAGAAACAAATCTGAAAAACACTATATTAGGAACTATGGATAAGATTAAATATCTCTATCTATGGCTGAGACATCATTTCATATTTTTCTATATTGACTTCTAAGTCTATAACTAAGACTAGATACATTTTAAAATCATTATTACTTCAAGTTTGAAGCAAGTCTTTCTTACTTTACTGAAATTTGGTATACCCTGGTTGAGTAGTGGTTAGGTCAGTTGCCTCTAAAGGAGAACAGGCCACATATCCCTGGGTTAGAGTCCCAGGTCCCAGCAGAACAACCAGTATGAGCAACTAAATTAAAATGCTTCCTCCTCCTCTTTCTTTCTGCCTTACTTGCCTTCATTCCTGTCTATTGCTTCCCTTAAAAAAAAAGTTTATACCATTTACTGATTCTAAAGTGAAAACTGGTTCACCAAAATATGAAATATACAAACTTGTAATTTTACTATAAAACTACAATATTAAATTATTCCGAGCTTCAATTAATCAGTGCATTATTTAAGACTGCAATTAATTTTTTGTAAAATACTGTCATTTTGCTTTACACACATTTCTATAAAACACTGACTACTGGACAACCATCTAAAAGTATAGCGTTAGTCAAGGAGTTACTAGAGAGCAAGACTAGAAACTTAGTTTTATGATATCGTTAACATCTCACCATTTTTATACTAATTTAAAATAATTTAATATACACTACAATAATCATGAAGCTTTAAATTAGCATGAAGGCACCATGGGCATGTGCTGCTCCAGCGGGACAGTGGCCCCGCCATCTCTCATTTAGTCTCCAATGACTAAACGCAGAAAGAAGCAAACAAAGAAATTAAGAAATTGAATGATTTCCCCAGATTCACAATGCTTGAAAATGTAGAGACTGAGCAAGTGCAGGTGGCCTTGCAGAATAGACCACTGACCATAGTCCACAAACATCCCGAAGATCCAGGTTCTGGGGGAAACAACCAAATTCAACAGCAAAATAACATAAGTAAGTGTTTCTTCCTCCTCTCTCTGCCTGCCAGTCTCTTCTCATCTTCATTCCTGCCTGATCTTTTGCTAAAAAAAAAGTGTGGAGACTGGATTCCAATTCCGATCTGACTTCAACTGCAGTTAATTACGACCACACCACAGCTTCTGATTCCCAACAAATGTCATGGCATTATTAGGACATGAATAAGTCTCAATTCAGAAAGTCCTGAAAATTGCCCTGAGATTCAGCCCAAGATTCAGTTCTGCCTTCATTTCCTGTCACCTCTCTAATTCTCTCTTGTATACTTCCCGTTTCTTTAATACATACAGTTCTGCTCGGGTCAGAGTTAGTGATTTCCGTCTCCTTTCTTTCCAGGTCCCCATCCTGGAACATGGTGACACTGAGTAACTCAATATATTGATGAATGATAACTGAATGTACTGGAACTAGTTTTATTTACACTTTTTCCTTCTGTGCTTTTAGCATTAATAGTACTGTCAATGTGGCTCAGTTCACATCAAAACAAAACACGGAGTTGACAAAATAGAAAGTTTTGGGGGGAACAATGAATTGGTGGTAAAATACCCTCTGAATAGTGGCCTAAGACTTGGATGTATATTGTATATATTACTTCACTTTCTAACACTTCATTTCCTCAAAGACTAATAATAAAGCTTTCTCAGACTACCCTTTCAGGGATATTTAATGTAGTGGTATATATGAGAAGCATACATAAAACGGCTGATGTGACAACAAGTACACAGTCGGCATTCAATAAATGTTAGCTAGTATTATAATGGTTTGCTTTGCTGCCAGTGTTCAATTGCTAGTTTAGGCTTTTAAATGTCATGGTGAGAAGGTTGCATCTACCATATTGTGAATAAATATATTCATTAAATTTATTCCTAATGAATATTCCTAGAAGTAAATTTGACTTACTCCCTTCACATGGAATCTCCCTGGGCTATATTTTCTCTCTTTTAGAATGCTATTTAGTTAGAAAAAAACATCAGCTTTTTGAGAAGAAAAGTCATACCCATACCTTCCTCCATATGTAAAAATAAAACCCAAATGTATTTAAATATTAAACTGCTGATGGGAGTGCAAACTGGTATATGAAAAACAGTTTAGAGATTCCTCAAGAAATTAAAAATAGATTCCATATGACCCACTTCTAGATATTAACCCCAAAATACTAATTTGAAGAGATATGTACCCCTGTATTTATTGCAGCACCATTTGAAATAACCAAGTAATGGAAGCAACCTAAATGTCCACTGACAAATGAGTGGATAGAGACAATGTAGTCTACATACATAATGGAATACTACTCAGCTACAAAAAAGTTGGAAGTCTGCCTTTTGCAATGATATGAACCTAGAGAATTATGTTTAATAAGCCAAAGGTAGAAACACAAAAATCACATGATTTCATTCATGTGGTATCTAGAAAAACCAACTGAACAAATGAACCTAATAAATAAAGAGATTTTTAATCTATAGACTCAAATTAGTGGATACCAAAAGGGAAATGTGTGTGTAGAATAATCTCCTGAAAGGGGGCAATTAAATGGTAAAGGATAGAATTGGACAGTTGATGGTAAAATTAATGTATTATACACAGATCTTGATTTATAATGATGTGCACCTTAAATCCATATAATGTTATGATGTAATGTTCCTTCAATATTTTTTCTAATTTAAAAAAAAAAAGATGAAAAATATTTTGTCTGTAAGATCAAATTAGTGGTTATCTTGGGAAGAGGCTCAATTCTTTAATCAATTTCATTGAAGGAACACTGTATCATAACATTATATTGATTTAAGATATGCATCATCAATCAATATCTGTATATAATAAATTAAATTCACCACCACCATTTCAGTTCTTCTTTCACTATGCAATTTGATCTCTACCCAATTTGCCCACCCACCCCTTTCCTCCCTGCAGCAGCTAAACAGGGGTAGACTTTATGGTGAAAGGTAGAATTGGACTTTTTGTGGTGAACTTACTATAGTATATTCAGTTATCAATTTATAATGTTTCACTACTTAAACACATTTAATGAAATGCAATGTTACTTCAATATAAATTATTTGAAAAATAAAATAATAAGCAGGATTTTTTTACACCTCAAATTAAGGAAGATCATTTCAAGAATTCATAAAGGAACAATGAGATATCATTTTATTCCTTGGATCTGACAATAAAATTATAAGTGATACCCAGAGGTGGTGAAGGGTATGGTAACGTGGGTATAATTATGACCAAAACTATTAAAATGATTAATAGTTTTTGATCCAGTTATTTGTCCTTCTAATTACCATAAGGAAATAATTCCATGCTTAAAGGTAAAACAGCAGTGGCATTCTTGTGCTTCTCTGTTTTCTAAATAGAAATACTAAATCATCTTTAGCTCTCTTCTTCCTGACTATTTGATCAAAAGCCAAGCATTCTATTATGAAATGTATTTATTTTGTTTCATTTTCACAGCCTCCAACTCTGGCTTAAGTTCCAATATATTTTTACATAGACAACTACATATATTTTCTAAGAATAAAATCTAATCTTTATTACAGGTCAAAACTGACAAAGATTTCCTGAGTCACTACTATTATTAGAATTAATATAATTAGAGGTATATTGGAAAAGAGACAAAATGAATGTTATTTATGAAAGTATGTTTGACTACCTGGTAAAAAGAGAATACCCAAGAAACTATTTAAACCAATAATTGAGTTATAAAATAAGTAGACCAGAATCAATAGCTTTCCTTTATACAAAAAATAACCTATTGAAAGCTTTAAAAAAATCTATTCACTTAGCAACAGAAAATAATGTAAAATTCTGTGAAAAGCACTGCAAACCCAGTATTTTTCCATCTGTATCTATTATTGACAACACTATGAGACAGCTAATTTAACAAAAAGTCAAAAGCTCTTTTTTCCCCCTTAGTGAATCAACCAGGTGAACTCTATTCATTCACTCCTTCAGTAATGCACCAACTTCTACAATGCATTATGATTCTCCTTTTACATAACTACCTGGATCCAATAAATCTTTTCCTTGTTTCCAAACTCACTTGGTCCTCTGAATTCTAATCCTATCTCTTCTATAGCTTTATACTTTTGACCATATGGCCTTACCTGACTTCTGGTTTAGTCACAATAAAAACACTTGCCTTATAGACCCCTCAAGTGATAGCTGTATTCTCTGTTATCACCAGGGATGGATACTCCATTGCTGAGAAGCGAATTTTGTTCCCCAAATTCTTATGTTGGTGTTCTAACCCCTATTACCTCACAATGTTTCTGTACTTAGAGAAAAAGCATTTGAAGAAGCGGTAAAGTTAAAATGATGCCATCAGTGGAGGTCCTACTCCACCTTGACAAGCATATTTTTGTAAGAAAAGGAAATAGGATGTAAGGAGACAACAGGGATGCAGAGGCATAGAGAAAAGACCGTGTGTGGACACAGAGAGAAGGCAGTCATCTCCAAGCCAAGGAGAAAAGTCTCAGGAGAAACCAAACCTATCAACACCTTGAATTTTAGACTTCCAGGCTCCAAAACAGTGAAATATTGATTTCTATTGTTCAAGTCACTCAGTTGGTGGTATTTTGTAATGGTGACCTTAGCAAAATAATGTTCGTGCATACCACAAAGTGCAGTCCGTCAGAGACAAGAAGGTACGTGCAGCTAAAGTTAAAATAAGTACCGCTAACATTGCTTCTTTCAAAAAAAAAAAAAAAAAACAAGTCTTTTCCTTGTCTCTCATCAACATATTTGGCACTTATCTCATTCAAAACTGTTCTACCTTCAAAAGCTCTAAGTCAGACATTCCACTCTTCAACTCAAACTCCTTATACTTTCCACTTGCCTCCTTAGTTACTTTTTGCTGCCTGCCTGCCTACCTTCATTCCTGCCTGCACATTTCCTTAAAAAACAAAACAAAACAAAACACCTAAACCCTACATATGCTTCCAGTAACTATTCCATCTCTCTTCCCATTCAAACTTTCTGTTTTTTTTTGAAAAAAGTTATCACCAATTTACCTTCCATCCACTCCCCAGAGCCCACTTGAATCTGCTTTCCTTTCTGTTCCATCAGAAAGTACTTTCACTATGACAACCACTTGCATATTTGGAATCTGATGAAAACTGTTCTATGTCACAGTTCTTAAGCTCTCAGCACCTTTGCCATCATCCCCTCTTTCCTAAAACATTCTTTCCTTAGCATCCATGGTGCTACAATATTTCTGATTTTTCCATATAAATCTCTGGCAACTCTCAGAATATTTTAGAGGTTCAGTTACCTCTTTTAGGTTTTAAATGTCAGAATTCCTTGAGGAGTTCACCATTATTTCCTCTCACTATATTCTATAAATGACTCTAACTATTCTCTGGCTTCAATGATAGTCTATACACAGTGACACCCATAGTTAAATCTTCCATTCAGACCTTTCTTCAAAACTTCAGATTTATACATCAAACTTCAGTGTTCCACTTAAACATCCACAGGTACCTCAAATTCAATATGACCCACACTGAACTCATGATCTCTCCCTGGCTGCTTGCACTCCAGAGTTCTTTACTTCAGTAAAGAACATAATCATTCATCTACTGCACAAGTCTAAAATATGAAACTCATCCATAATACATCTCTCTCCCGCATTCCCTGAAATCCAATCATCATAGTCAATTTATTCTACTTCCTAAATATTCAAATCCATTCATTTCTTTCCAATTCCCTGGCCATTATCCTACCCCACACTGCAACCCTTCTCAATTGGATCAGTACTAATATTTCCTAATTACAGACACCACAACCCTTCCTGGATCAGTACTAATATTTCCTAATTACAGACACCACAACTCTTCCTGCTCCTTTCAATCCAATTCCTATGCTGCTGTAATCTATCTAAAATGTAAGACTGCAACACATCTTTTGCTGTTTAAAAGTCCTTCAAATGTTTCTGAAAGCATTACAGATAAATATCAAAGTTTTCAAGTCACCTGAAAAGTCCTATATTATCTGGCCACTGCTTCTTTTTTTCACATTCATCCCCAAATACTCTACTTACATTCTCACACTATTCACTATGCTCAAGTCACACAGGAAAAAATACCATGTAATCAGACATCAGTTTAGAAGATGTTCTCTTTTTAATGATGATATATCTGGTGTATAGAAACTGGCACTCTCATATATTACTAGAAGGGTAAACTGGTAAAAATTTTGAGAACAATTCAGCAATATGTGTCAAAATTCTACAAATTTTGTATGTCTGAATAAATTCCTGGTCTTTTTTAAATTAAATATTATATAATAATTATGATTTATTTCTTAGAACTTGGAAACAAACTAACATTAGATTGTTTATGTGGTAGAACATGTGTTCTTTCATGTATGAAAAGGTCCATTTTAACACAGGACATATATATGTAGACATATATATATATATATATACAGACATACACAAACACATATATATATATATATATATATATATATATATATATATATATATATATGCTACACATGTCTGTAGTCCCTGGTAGGTCTGCTTTATTCAAGCTACACTTCAAAATATTGAAAGAATAAACTTGACTAGGAAGAAAGTTAAGCAAAGAAGATAATTATACTCGATTATTCATTTTACAGAAGGTGTATGAGTATATTAGTTTAAAATTACTGTTAATTTGTATAGAAGAGATGGATCACAATAACAATTTTTGGAAAATGGGCCAAAATGACATCAATAAATGATGCATCATTTAGTGGGCATCTACTATGCATTAGATAGTGTGTCAAATGATTGAGATAAAAAGATAAATGACAAATGGACACAGCCTCATATGTAATAGAATAACTCAGTTTGTTCTGTAAAAAGCTGAGCTAGAAAAACTTCAGAAGTCTCACTCTTTACTTGTTATTCACCTACAACCATGGATATTTCTAGGCAGAGATTGGAATCATAGGAGTTAACCACTTCTGATCCCTGCTTTTCTGGAATAATATTCTTTAAAGGTGCCATACCACATTTCTATTCTGTTTTATTTTAAACACTGTCCAAAAAGTGAAAATTTGTGCTTATACTATACCATACGTTACTGCAAACGGAGACATGGCAGTTAACCACTAGTTTCACTCTTGAAACCACCTGAAAATGCAAACTGCACTGAGGTTGAAGGTCAGTGCCAGAGTAAGAACCAGGCCATTGAAGTCAGTAAAGCCCATCCTACTTATATCCTATCATCCTGGACTACAACTCTCACATTGAAAATAGCAACTGGACACACATCTCCTCATTTTATCCTTGTATCAGTAGTGAACATCAGAATCAGAAAGTGAAACTTGGTCACTATAAATTGAAAAAACAAAGTGAAAGCACTTAGGCTAACAAAAGCCTGGTGTAGATAAAGCAAGGAGTTGAGAGCTATCCCTGAGAGCTACCTCTGCACCAGATGATTGGGTTCCCCACACCAGACTAGAGCATCACACCACAACTTCCGGCTACTGATAACCATGCATCTGCCACCAATAAATGAGCTAGTGCTAACTGAAAAAAGACCATAAAAAACGGAAGCAAAAAGCAAGATTTAGTCGCACAGACTCCAACACCACTACGGACATGAGCCACGTACGCGAGCATCTTTGGGATTTTTTTGCTGAGACATAACACTGGAGATTTCCTGTAATAAACTGTGCACTCCAAGCTAGATACTACCCTCCCTCTCTGAGATCATACCCTGCACTTGGTGAGCGAGCTTGTTTAGCTTTGGTTTTAATTTATCAAGAAGCCTGACTTACCACTGCAGTATGTCATGTGATGTGTAAATGTGTGATATGTGAATAAACTGAGGATTCAAAAGACAACATAACTTGTAATTATTGATTATTCGCCACCGATAACAACAATATCTCTCTATATTCTTCTCCCTGAATCATTCTCCCAGGATATTGAAGATTAAAGAAACTACTACAAGCTTCAAACCCCTCCGCCCCCCATGCCCCGTCCCCTGTTTTTATACCCCTCTCAATGTGACCTTATAGGTCCTCCACCATCTGTATTGGCCTTGTAATCTGACTTTGCCAACAAAACATGGTAGAAGTAAAAGTAACAATGACTGAGTTCCTAGCCTATTCTCAAGAGGCCTTGCAAATGTGGGCTTTCTTAGAAATCTGTAACAGTTATGGTAACAACCCTGGGCTAACAAAAAGAAAACATGGACAGAGATTCGGGTTAGTTATCCCAGCCACAAAAATCGAGACCATTGTAAACCAATTAACTACACTAAGCCACCGGCTAATTACAGACACATCATCAAGCCTAATCACGATTAGACTAACCAGATTAAGACAAAAAACAAAATAAAATCCCAAATGAGTTCAGTTCAAATTTCCAACATAACAGATGGTTGTTTTAAAGTTACTGTGTTTGGGATGTTTTGGTACAAAGAAAAAGTCTAGTGATCCACAGGGCTTCCAATCATCCACCTCAATTATTGTCCATCTATATCATCCATCATCTATGCACCTGACAAAATGCAACCTCCATTTCTCTGCTCTAATTGAATCTTGGATTTTTAGTGAGGATAATGCTTCCTTCTCTGAAACCATATCATTTAGATTTCTGTGTACTTTAAAAAATATTGCCCACATCACATGAATGCTTGCAGAAGGAAGGAATGCCAATTCCCCAAACCACTCTTTCATCCTCAGGGAAGAATCCATCCTCCTCTGAAACCTATGACATCTATCCTTCACACCCATATCAACTTTCCTCTTAATATCATCTGTTTCTGAGAATTACTGGGAACTTTCAAACCTGAAAAACAATCTTCTTCTCCATTGTATCTTGAAAGAATTTGAATGATTTTTGTACAACTTGCTCAACACCTAGAATCTAAGTGCTAGATTCCTCACATGCAGTGAACTTTACTCCCTCATCACGTAAGCATTCTATTTCCAGAGTTGTATCCCTAAACTTAACAAAACGAAAATGATTCCACTTCTGAAATATTTTAAATCTTAGACCTTGAGACTGTTTTTACTAACACAAAATAAACAAGAATAACTGATGTGGGGACAGCATAGCTTAAAATCTCTATAGGGCAGCATGCAGATATACGGGTAGGAAGCTAACTGGCAAAATCTGAGATTTCTAACAGCAAAGATCCCAAAGAGCAAGGACCCCACCCTTAGCTAATTGAGTCCAGGACACACCTCTAGATATTCAGGCCATTTTTGTTCCAGGTAACCTTGACATACCCACGAAGGAAGAAATCCCTATCCCTCATATATATTCAAGAATCCATCTTGTTTGAGTGAGAGGCAGGCAGCACGGGTCATACACACATGTGCATTTCCTTGATGTAACTTTTCTGGCCCGCAGAGTGCTTTAACTCACTGTTTCTGCTTTTAATAAACCTGCTGTGTAACCTGACCAAACGTCTCTTTCCAGGAATTTTTTTTGAACAGACTCCATGTCTCATCAGTGTGTCTTGCTCACCCTAGCCTGCATCAGTAACTACAAAATACATTTTTCTGGTATCCATCAAAGAATCATCTCAAAAAGGAACCAGAATCAGACACATATGACTGAGTTTTTAAGACCATTTATGGGAGAATTATTCTCTTGATATGTAAAAATCATCTGGAAAGACAAAATGAGAAAAAATAACCCAAGAAAACATTCAAAAAGAAGAATGATGGTCATTTATTTTCCCAGGTAATAACTGCAAACTGGAAAGCTACAATAATTAAAATACTATAGAATCAGTGCCATGAGAGACAAACGGATTAATAAAAAACAACAGAGAATCATCAGGGGCTGCGGAATCCCTGACAAGAAGACAATGGCCCAGATCATGAAGCTGGAAGCTCCTCGACATCAGGCCCAGTCCATCATGGAAGAGGAATTAGGGTTGGTGTTTGAAACCAAGTTGGAACTAGACATTGATTTCTCCAATGAGCAGAGAGAAAACTCTGCTTTGGCTCTTGGTGCTGGGATTTGAAGAGAGAAAAGGTACCTGCCCTGTGAAGCTTATGCTCATAATCTAACAAAAAAAAAAATAGGACACAAGACCATTTCAAAGAATGTCAGATTATGTGAAGAAAATAAAACAGATGATATATATAATACTCACTGGGGATGGGCTAATTTCTGATCACTCTCAAAAGTGAGAAAAGGATATAGACCAAAGGAGCAGTCTGTCTCCCAGACTCCAGGCCTTGTCCTCAGGGATCCTAGTCTTGGGATAAGCCTGGGCTAGGCCTTAGAAAAGAAGCCCAGTTTGTTGCTGCATGTTATGTCAATAAATTGTTTTCTGCCCCCAGCCCCATCTCTCACTGCATGCTGGATTCATGGAGTAGCTACTTATAATAAAGATCTTAGTCCACTGGAAGCAATTTTCTAGAAAATAAAAACGTAAATGCTAGAATGTGGTCTTTCCTAAATCTGTTAAAACCAGATGAGGAAACTGAAACTTAAAGCTGTCCAGCACCTTGCCTTGGGATCTGTCTCCACATTGGATTAGTATCTGGACAGAATCACCGTGGGTTGGATTACAAAACAGAGAGCTCTGCAGTAAAAGAGGGGGGAGAGATTTGTGTAGTTCGAAGACTTGCCTGAAGACACATGGATGACAAGTCAGATAGCTGGCATCTGAACCCTCATCTTCTAACTCAGAGTGCACTGTCTTTCCCACTTCTCAACACTGCCCACTTAATTATGACTTTTAAAAGTAAAAGAAAAATGGAAAAAATAGAAATCCTAAAACACTCAAATGCATATACGTATGCAAATATTAATTACAGACAGTGGTATGCTAATCAGTCAACAAAAGTATTATCCATCACCTGGTGCTTGAATTTTGTCTAATTTGTTTGACATAAAAGATGTGTTGACTACAATGATTATCTCATTTACAACAGTAAATCCCAGATTATTTAAATTTAAAATGAAAAAAGAGGTGTCCTGCTGGAGTAGTGGTTAGGTCAGTCGCTTCTGAAGGATGCAGTTCATGTACATCCCAAGGAATCTGGGTCTGCTTTCCGGGTTTGGGGGAACAACCAATGTGAGCAACTAAATAACAGTAAAAACAAATCAGTAAAATGCTTCTTCCTCCTCTCTCTTCCTGCCTGCCTGCTTGTGAGTGGTCTTCATTCCTGTCTACACATTTCCTTTAAGAAAAAAGAAAAGAAAAGGAAAAAGGGAAGCTATATTGAATCCATAATGTAAATATTTTTATGAATATAATGAGGAAAAAGATTTTTAGTATGACCACATGATCTGATTAAATTTTCTTTGTTAAAAAGAAACATAAAGAAAAAATTAAAGAAACAATATTATAAAAATATATTTGCAATATAATAGATGTTTTATTATAAAAAGTTCTTACAAATCAAGAAGCAAAAATACAAAGAACTGAATTTTAAAGTGCACAGTGTACAGGTGATCAGCTGTATGGTGAAGGAAGAACTAAAATGGTTTTGGTGATTATATTCAGATGTTGATTTACAATGATGCATACCTTAACCTATATAAAGTTATGATGTAATGTTCCTTCATGAAATTTTAAAAAGTAAATACAAACTGTCAAAAAACACATGAAAGAAATTAACAACCCAGAATTTTACTTTTCCTTCTGATGTTTGTCCAGACTTCAGACTCATACATACAATTACTTGCTCTACATTTCCATTAAAATGCTTACTATACCTCTCAAACACACATACCTACACTGGTCTTCTGTTTTTAGCCACAATCTCAAATATAGCTCAGGTAACAGTCTTTCCCCTTATTAGGAATAACTCCATCCTTCTACTTCTGCAACCCAAAATCCTTAAAGTTGTCTGGATGTTTCTCTTTAACTCATACCCATATCAAGTCATCAGGAAATCCTGTTGCTTTACTTTCAAAATGTACCCACAATCTAACTCCTTAACACTTCCATCTAAAGAAGTTACTACCATCTTTTCTCTGGCTAACAGCAAAATCAGACTTTGCTCAAATATGTAGCTCACCATCTTAAGGAAAAAATAAAATCCCTAACATGGCCCTTTTATCATCTCTCCAGCTGTACCTCATGTTATGGTCTTGATTCTCTGTATATCAACCAAACCGACCTCCTTTTACATCGTCCCTCTCTATGGAGAGTCTCTGTATATTCAA
Organism: Solenodon paradoxus; assembly: GCA_004363575.1. NCBI lineage: Eukaryota > Metazoa > Chordata > Mammalia > Eulipotyphla > Solenodontidae > Solenodon > Solenodon paradoxus. Next base: position 318,859 of record RJWH01000261.1, on the reverse strand, counting down.
ATCAATCTCCATTCTGAACATTTCTTCCCTTCACTGGTGTAATGCTATTTGTTCATCAGATCTTGACATGAACATTTTCTGATCTCCCTGCTAGGTGAATTTCACTTACTTCTGGTGCTTTATCCACATCACACTGCTGCAGCATGGCACTGCATATTTGATCATTATGTGATTAATGTCAGTTTCCTCAAGTAGACAATCAGGTCCATGAGGTCAGAGAGCAATTTTATTTTGTTAACTACTGTATCCCCAGTGTCCAGCACAGCCTAATTCAAAGGAGGTGCTTAATGACTACTTTTCAAATGAATGAAAATTACAGAAAAGAGATTCAGTGTTAAAACATTCAATTTTATCATTGTTTTACTCGGTTTTGATATGTATAGAACAGTCATCTCTATAATACTCTTTCTGAGATTATCCCAAGCTCCAAGCTCCAAAATTCATTCCTAGGCATACAGAAAACCAACCCAGGACATTTAATCCAATTCTTACATTCCACATCACATTGTACTGATTGTCTCCCCAGTTCCAAGTCCTGCAGCATTTAGGAATCGTAGTCTAAAGGGACATTAATAGATGAAATAAATCAGTGAACAAGTACAATGTCCATCTTGTTCTATACTTGCCCACCCCCTCCCTTTTTCCCAACCAACAAATAAAAGTGACCTTTCTAAGACTCAGGGCCTGAGAAATGCTGGAGGTAGACTATAGGCACAGACATAAATGGGAGATTTGAGGAGGGACAGTGGTGGTAAACTTAATATATAAAGATTTAATTTACAACGATGAACACTTTAAACTTATATAATGTTTTGATGTCATGTTTCTTCAATAAAAGAAAAAGTAAAAAGAAAGAAATTAAAGACAGCTATGTCTAGTGACAAAGCAGCAAGAATTACCTTGAAACTGGAGGGGATCAAGTTAAGCAAAGTAATTTATGAAAAATACAGGATGGTTTCATGTGTGGAATATAATGAAACAAAACAAACAATGGGCAAACCCCAATGAAGTTCATAGGACACAAGATATTGGTTACAGTGGGAGGGTTGGGAGAAGGAAAGAAGTAAGATGGTTGTGGTAAAGGCAAACTCTTGATAGTTCAATTTTTTCTTAGTTTAAAAATATGATGCTTACCAACAAAATAGTGTGAAGAGAATGTGTTACTTACTGCATTTTTCCATCTCCCTCCAAGTATAATCAAGAATTAGAATTAGTCTCTCAAATGTAACAATAATGACTTAGAAAAAACAGTGTATGTTTCATTTCTTTTTAAGATGACGCTACAATAAACTATGAGGACCTGAAACTAGTCAAAAAGGCTTGAACACATTGAATGAAAAATAAGAGACTATCCAAGGCCATGTGCACACACTTAGTTTCAGCATCAGGATTTCCTGATGACTTGATATGGGTATGAGTTAAAGAGAACCCACATTCATGTGGGTTCACTATCTCCTTCTAGGTCACTATTTCTAAAGTGACCTCAGGAATCAAGGAGCATTCGAGTATAATTCTAAGGGCCTGGATTAAGAGAACTTTGCAAAGAAGAAAAGGAAATTTACACTTGTAGAAAATGCATTTTCCTAAAGTTTTCTAATATTGAGTTGCTTGTATTAATCTTATTCCTATAAGACCTTCAATTCAAAAACAAAAACGAAAAACAAGGACGTGACTGTACATGGAACTCCAGTAGTTAAAGGTTCGATGAGAAGAGTTTCCTACAATGAGACAGCACAATTCATCTCAGCAGAACTGCCTGGTTAAACCAAGACTATTTCTTAAGAAACTGTAGAAAGCTACTAACAGTCTGAGGAATCAGAGTCATGTAGATATTCTACTAAGTATATTTAGAAAGAGACCCTCGTCTAAATTAAGATTTTCGATTAAGGAGGAAGAAAACTCCATAGTCACCAGTTTTCAAGAATTCCAGTTAATAATCTGGGTAGACCTTCCATTAGATAGTTTTCAGTTTTGACTCAGTGTACTTTCTCTGTTCTTTCCTTACCAAAATCAAGTAAAAATCTAAGTAGAAGAAATTTGCTTTTGAAATTCCTTTTCCTGAACTATCAGAATCAGCAGTTTCTGCTTTTCATCTAAGGTATTACAAAGTAATGAAAAGTTATACTTTGTATAATAAACATTTCATGTTATAGTCACACCCTCATAAAATACTTAATAAATGTCAGCTTGATACATAAACCATATTCTGAGACCTTGCAGCACATTTGAAATAAGAGAGAGAAAAATAAAGCTACACTGAAACCCTGGACATCCAGGAAAGTATACCTACTGACTAAATCTTTGCTAATCAAATATGTTGTACATACCAGTGATGCTGGCATCACCCAGGAGCTGGCTAGATATGTAAACGATCAGGCCCCACCCCAAAACCACTGAGTTATAATTTTTATTTTAACAAGATCCCCAGGTGATTCACAGTCCCATTAAAATTTGAAAAGCACTAAACTAAGCGATGTGCTCCTGTATATGGATCTCCTTGCTTGTTGGATAAAAAATCAGGTCTCAGCAAAATTACCAATGTACGTGTCATGAATCACTGGGGTCACTTGCTAGTGTTTAAAATCATATATATTACATCTGTATAGCTCGTGCTCTGTAGACATAAACTTCTCTTTCCTGAATTGCTGAATTTGTTGTACAATTAATTGTGAGACAACTCTCTACAACTTCTAATAATATTTATAAGTGAAGCCAGCCAGCCTCGGAAAAAAAAATTTTTAAATTAAACCAATAATGCAACTAAATTTGTAAAACAGACAAAAAAAAATGTAAGATCTAAACCTTATATCTAAAATCTTAGAGTGGCCCGATATCCAGAGACCACATAGTCAGTTCCCCAAAAGAGGCAACATTTTAGCAACTGACTTGAAAAGAAAGTGAACAGCAGCTGTCGCCAATGAGAAAGTAATTCTAGATCAAGGATCTAGAATATACAGCAGGTAGAATGTACCAGCATAAGACCATGGGATTGCAGCAACTATTAGAATAAACAGATATATTACAAGCTTAATGTTCTTGAGTGGGTGCAGCTCCATCCTTATCACCACCAACTCTAGTATTATTTTTAAAGTAATTTCATATGAATTTTTATAGCTAAATAGTTTTGAATTTGGGGCCAATGTTTGTATAAATGAAATGTCCCCGAGTTGTACTCTTATCACAGTCCTCTCCAAACTGAAAAGAATTCCTTTCTGACCTTCCTTACGCTGAACCCCTGTATCCCTGCGTTTTCTTCATTTTTGAAAAATCTACACTACTTTTATACAATCCACAACCATATATTGGAGAACATATGCCACATACAGGATTCAAGGCACCCAGTGAAGAGTCCCAGGCAACAGGGCTGCTGTTATGAGCGTCCTGCTGGGGCCACTGTGGCTTTTTTCTGCAAAGAGCAATGCAGCGTCCATCTGACTCGACTGCTCTTCCTGATTTACGACTTTACACATAATTTCCAAAAATCAACTTGTGAGATGTTTTAAATTGCATGTTTTATTTTCCCCTATTCTCATTTCCAAAAGTCATTTTGTTTGATCACTATTGAGAAGAAAATAAGCTCATTTTTAAAACAATTCCCGAAGAACACTGTAGATAGGAAATTGCATTTTCTGCCTAAGATAAGCGTTTTTCTTCTCTCTTAAATTGAGTATTATATGAATGATTTCTAGATTACCACTCTTCTGCTCTGGTATAAATCTGAAGTCCTTACTTGCTTCAAAGTCTTACACGACTTAGGAGGACTAGCCTTCTGATCACCTAAAAAGTCCCATTTTTATTCTCCCAAAACTGTGCTAGACAGTTTGATTTAATTATTATTACAGGCAGATATGCGTACAGCTTTCTTCTGAAGAGTTTTAAGCCACTTAAGCAATGTCATTAGATGGGCAGAGAAATTCTTTTGAGAAAATGTAATGGGGCATGAAAAATAATAAAATCTACAAAATACATTCATTCAAGGATTTAATAATGAAGAGAAATTACAATTTATAGTGAAGAAATAGAGGCCGAGTACTCACTATTTTATTTTAAAGTAAAACATGATCAAGCAGGCACAGTGTAATGTCTACAATGCAGAATTAGAGGGCAGCACCTAATGTTGCATCTTCTAGGAAACCGCTTTCTTTTCAGAAAAAGAACAAATTCAACATATTCTTAAGCCACCTTTGGGATTTACTTGGAAGATGCAGAGCAGCAATTAATTTTAGCAATAATTTCCTATGAGACCACAAGATCACATTATTTGTTGTAAAACAATGAAGTTCAAGCTTTCATAAATGGTCTCTCATGAAGGGAAATCCCATAAATAAATACTACCTTATCAATATTCTCTGGGAAAAAGGTTTAAAATCACCCTTACTTAAGCCCTAGCCCTTTCTAAAGACCAAGTGAAACCTAAATGAAAGTAGCGTTTTCACGTTTCCCTCAACACTGCCACCTAGTGGTCCTTACTAAAGGGGAAAAAACACCCAAGACCAGTTTTTCTTAGACTACTTTGGCAAAAATTGGCAACATTTTAAAGTGTCATAATCTTTGCCACAGTATTTCTACCCTTTGAAACTTACCCTATAGATAAAGCTGGATAAAAATGTTCACTGAAATTATGTATGGAATATATCCTGCAAAATTGTTATTTTCATAAGAAAGCAAGAACAAATCAGAAACATATATACATACATATATCAACTAACTTAAAAATGGTTTCATTTTATATAATATATATATAACATATATTATCATATTATATTACAAGTATTTTATTATTATATTATATTAAATATAATAGTCATTTTTTAAGTTAGTTGATATGGAAACATCTCTAAAATAAAAGTACGGGAAAATGTATGCTATCCATTACCATGTATATAAAGCCTACATGTGCATAACTGAGTGGATACATTCAAAAATCATCTAGAAAAATAAAAACTAAAAGTTTGGGGAAGGAAAAAGGGAATTTTTTAAATTTTATTTACTTTAGATTCATTGACTATTACTCAATGCATGCTTTGTTTTTAAAATGCTATACTAAGATAAAAGAATGATAGTCAGTATCTTGAACAATTTATCCTACTCAGGAAAGTGAAATAGGGAATACAGTGATAAATCACTGTGACATCATCATCATCCTGTGGTTCTGCTCTCCCTTTTCCTGACATCCAGGTTCTGCTATAACTAATTAACACATGAGTTGTAATTTTTAAAGATCATTAAAGAGTATCATGTGGAGTCTCTTATTAATCTGAAGACTATATTGTTACTTATTCCTGCTGAATAACACTGCTAATCATTTTCCACTATTTTTTTTTTTAGAAGATAGGTGAGGACAGGAATGAAGACAAGCAGGCAGGAAGAGGGAGGAGGAGGGGCACTTTACTTATTTTTAGTATTTCACACTGGCTGTTGCCCTGCAGGACCATGACCCAAACCCAGGGGTATGCCATTTAGAGGGGATTGAGCTAACTGCTGCTCCACCAGGGTGCGCCATTTTCCACTGATTTGACATTTATCAACTTTTATGCTGCTTAAAAACAAATAAATAAAAAGTGTGCCAAATGCCTTTTAGAAGAATTCTATGAAAAAATATCAGCATAAAAATTCATGCTGTGATAGTGTTTAGGAAGCCTACAGGATAAGCTGGATGAAATCTCTTTCAAATAAAAGGTAAATAAAATGTAACTATTCTTTCATCTTTAGGGAAAACACAGAAGTGCAACTATCTTAACTAAGTAATGCACAAGTGGAATATTGCCTACATTTTTGTATATACCTATAGAATTCAAAAAGTGTGCTAATTTTCTGATCTAGCCAATAATACTTTAAATACTTAAGGTAATTCTAGTGAAAAAAGGCTCATTTCAGATAAATACATGACTTACAGCAACTGTATTAGCTCTCAGCTCATTCAGTGTTTGTTGTGACATAATATCCTGAATACCTGCAGCCTTTCAGGAAAATTTCTAAAGATATAGCATCTGATATGTGAAACAATACCTTCCATTTGATGGTTACTTCTACCTTTTTCAGCACTGCATAGATCACCTGAGTCGGCACTGGTATCCTGGTCATGTAGTCCTGTGTCTTTATATTGCCAACTAATTTACAACTGTGTTCATGCCTGAGAACCTCCAGCACCTACTGCATATTTCCCAGGCTTCTAACATCACTGAAGAGACAATGAAGCTTCCTGGCTGCTTACTCCAAAAAAGATTTTCTCTTTCAATTGAAGTTATAAAAATTTTGTTTTCTCTTTTTTAAGAACAAGTGTCTCACAGTGAATTGTATTCCATTGATTTTTGGTCCTCATCTCTACGTTCACATGTTCAAAAGTCTCCAAATCAGTTTTATTATGTTTTCATTTCTTTTTTTAAAAAAATACCTCAGTTACTTGAGTGGCAGACATTTAATCTTTGTCCCTACTTTGCTGTGCATTTTCAGTGACAGGGATAGAACCATCCATATTTGCACAGCCATGTGAAAATTAAAGAGTCAAACTTCCCAAGCTATCATCTCCCGCCGAAAGCATGATGAATGCTCTTTGGAAAAGTGTACATATAAAAACTTCTACCCTTATTTTCGACGCTTTAAAATTAATTAACATGGTCTATGCATGTGCTCGTCTTCTTACATCATTGAGGAAATGCAAATTTGAACTACAAGACAATATTATGTACCAGCATCATTTATCATAATGCCTAAAATTAAAAAGATAAACATGCTAAGTGCAGCAGAGAGTATGGAGCAGTGAGAATACTCCCACACCAATATAATCACTTTAGAAAACTACTTGACAAAACAATTGTGCCAAAGGGTAAAACAGCTTTACCCTATCACCAAACAATTCTACTCTTAAGGACACAGGCACCAGGCATGCATCACACCAAAAATCATGTCAAAAATATTTATAGAAGGACTCCTTACAACTGAATACAATCCAACTGTTCTTTAACAACAAAATGAACTGTGGTGCACTGACACACAAAAAAGTATATTCAGCAATAGTATGAATGACTACATCTACATGTAAAAATATGAATGAATCTCAAACATGATTTTGAACGAAAGAAACAAGACACAAAAGAATATATAAGACATGATAAATTGGTTCTTAGTATCAACTTTCATCAAGATTTATCCAAAATACTGAGGCAGAGAATGGCATGGAGGAAAGTAGAACCATATATGAGAACACAATTTAGGGGGGTGGGGGCAGTCAGCTTGCATTATATCCTGTTGGATCTTAGAAAGATCAATTAACCTCCTTGACCTCTTATTCGTCTGTAAAATGGGGGTAATGAAACCTTACCAGAAAAGCTGTTGTGTGTGCGGTCTTGGGTAGCTTTAAATCTATGACTCTATTAGATGGCTTCATCGCTTCGTATTTTCATCAATAAAAATATGAAAAAATTAATGCATTTATTGTTCTTCATTAATAATTGTATTAATGAAAAACAATGGCAACTAATGTTGTTCTAAACACTACATGCATTATTCATTGAATCCTATTATCAATTCTATGAGATAGATATAATCACTATATCCATTTACAGATGCAGAAACAGACTGAGATGTTAAGTAACTTTACTGAAGTCGCAAAGCTAATAATCAGTAGAGTCTGCCTTCAGACTCAGAAAATCTAACTCTATAACCCACATACTTAACTATTTGATATACAAAGAGCTTTTGTATATAGTAACTATTTTATCCAAGATGAAAAGGCTTTTTTAAATTAAGTTTAAAATAATCCATTGTCTAATCAGCACAGAATCATATTATATTATAATCTATATATTACATTGAACTCTGATTTTGTTTAGTTAAAAGAAGGATGATTTTAATTTAAAGCTGGGCTCTTAGAGAAAACACCTAATAAAATAACTATTACTACTAGTCAAACACCAACCAATTTTGATGGTCACATTTATATCTGATGCCTCTCTAGAAATAGAGCTATCTGTCTTCCTGCCTTCCTTGTTTTGTTTTGTTTTTGTTCTGTTTTGTTTTGATTTGTTTTTTACAGAGCCTCTTCTATGAAAGATGATACAGAATTAGAACATTATTTTAGATTTGCCTTAAATTTCCTATTTTCATGAACCACTTTTCTGTAAAATAGAATTCTAGGTTCAAAATTGAATCTACAATCCACTGAGATAAAATAAAAACTAAGGATATGAATACTTTAAATTGTTTCTAATTTAGATGATTTTCAGTAATTTTCTACTTCTTAGAACTGTCATCAATTATCTTAAGAAAATTTTTTTTGTTTTAACCTAGATTGAGATTTTATACACTTTAGTTTGACATCATTCTATTTTAGAGTTAAACATCACCCAAGATAATTCAGTTTCCATTTTCTAGAGTTATATTCAATCTGTGTCTCTCAGTCTCACCGTTGGCTAGTTGGGAATCTGTGAATGGGATAAAAGATGGTGGCAGAGAGGGAGGATAGAGAGACAAAGGCAAACTCTGCTTACTGTGCACTTCTGCCTAGACTCAGGCAGGAATCCAAAATGCCTGTGTAGGTGAGTCGATAAAAGTGCATCACTTAGATTAATTGTAGTGGATGGTTTGAAAGCAGGAAGTGGGTTGGCAAGGCATAGATAGCACTTTCAGCAGAAGCCTCTCTGGGACTTCTAATTATGTTCTTGAAAAAGTCGCATAATCCCTCTTATTAGGAAGATGGAGGCAAAATCTACCATATAGAGTTATTTTAAAGATAAAATGAAGAACAAGGAATGCACCTTCCAAGCTATGGAAATGATATGCCTGTGGCTAATAATATCTTAATGATTTGACATTTGCATCCCTGCCTTTGGATTTTATCCTGTCTCAGTAAACTCCTCTACAGTAATTCAACAGTAGGGGCAGGAAAGTTTAAGTCCCTCCTCCCAACACTCTTGCATATGTTGATTTAAATAAAGAAAAGTGACAGACTTGGTTCTCTTGGACTTCTTTCCCAGAACAACAATCTCCTTACTATTCATCAGTATTTATATTTGGATAAAGGACTAGAGCTGAAGTTACAGAGGAAAAATACAAAGGAGAATGAAAAATAGGGCTACTGATCATTGGGCAAACAATAATGCTAGAAGCAAGACTGAAAGCATTAAACAAAGAACACCCCAAGAGGCTAGCCACGTGCTCTTGCTTTGTTCATTTCAATCTTGGCAGAGTAACATTTAGCACTTAGATTGTGTTTTACTTTCCAAGGTGTCTAGAAACAGTCAGTGACTAATTATTTTAAACAGTTCTCACTAATCATTAAAAATATATTTTGTTAATTATATGTACTTAAAAGTATCAATAGGATGAATGCTAAATATAAGGGGCAGCGTATGTTGTGTCTGAAAAAGTAAAAAACATAGAACTTAGTTCATACTCCACTGAAGTTAAGGTCTCATAAATTACAATGGCAATACAGGGAATATTAACATAGGAAAATGAGACTGTTTATATTGTCCTTTATATTTAGCAATGAGAAACCCACATATGCATTTGTGTAAGAAAGATATCAGGGATAAGTATAACTACTGGTTTTTCTGACTTGCAGCACATAGAAATCTGAAACATAGGAAGTAGTTAATTATTTAATGTATTTTAAGTGCTATGAGTCTTTTATAAAGTGAGTTTTTACAAAACTTCAGAAGTGCCTTTTCAGTGATCGGCTTTAAAAGTATGCTTTGTAAATACCAATTTCCAAATAATCTCTAAGAAAAGCTAGCTTATGGACTACATGCTTATTTCCCATAGAAAAAAAATCTGTGCATTTACTTAAAATATCTCATTAGCCCCTGCAAAATGTTGAATTCATCAGAACCAGAAGTTTAAATACTCAAAATACAAATAAACACAGGCACAAATCCTCTGTATTCCAAGGTCCTCATAACACTGAATATACCATAAAAACAGATACTTTATCCTTACTAGTCATATAAAATAAAAGACCCAAATGAATGAGTTGAGCATTTTTTCAGTGATGTTGTGATCCCTCACTGATTACTCATTTTGAGCTTTCACTATTTTATATATGAGGCAAGCAGTCAATTTTCAATCATGAACACCAAAGTCTTCAGAAACACTTTGCATTAATGAATCTCAAAATATTTTACCATTTCATTAAGCTTAACTTTATGCTTGTTGGGAAAATTTCAAGTACAGTCTGATTCAGTAGGCAGCTTACTGTAGGTAACAGAGACAAATGGCAAAATCAGAATTGAAATTTGCTATTTTAATGCATCTATCTTGACAGTCCATTATTTCAATCAGCCTGTTGCTAATAAAATCAACATCACTCACTGCAAATCTATCGTATTCATAGGTGACAATGTAGAGTTACTGGTGGAAAGAAGAATAAAGGAAATTAAAGCAAAAGTATGATTATCGTTAATGTCATATAATGAATATACAATTTCTAGAGTGTGCTTCTCTCTCCTACCTCCAGTGATCTACAAAGAAAATTACAGAACATCACCAAAAGCTTAAGTTATTAAGACAAGTTAAAGGTAACACTTAGATCACTCCTCACCCAGGAAATTAGTTAACCATCTGTGTAGGAATAATCTCACTTAAAACTTCCTGGTTCAGCCCAACCTACTCAATGAGGCTTATTAATACACTGTCATGAAGAAACTGGCTTCAGTGTGAAATCTAACAAAATTATATATAAATGAGAATCGGAAGGAATTCCATCAACAGACTACACAGCAACTTCCTGATTTTCCTCTGATACCGTGTTACGCTCACCAGCAGTAGCATGTTGTGTAGGCATCAATAAGGGATGGCAATCTTGACAGAGAAGGGTAAATATAAAGGCCCTAGCAAAAACAGCAGCTAACACTCTCCCTCTTCTTCCTTCCCCTTTCTCTGTCTTGTGTGCATGAGTGCACATAATTATATTCTACTTATACAGTCCGATGTATTCTATAAAACAGTGTCATAGATTAGTTTTCATATATGCTATTATTCCTTTGTTTAAAAAAAGCTATATTTCAAATGTTCATTTAAACAAGGATTTAAGGGCAATCTTTAAAGTATAAGCAACACAGATGTAATGCTTTCTGTTACTGAATGAATAATATTGAACACACTTGCAGTTAGATCTCGATTCAAAGGGTATTTCCTGAACATGAGAAGTGAACTGCACACATGGTCGCTAAAAGGCAGGAAAGTTTCCTAACTGAGTGATGTGAGATTTTTTAATTCAGGTCACAGGCCTGTCTATATCGGATGGTCCTATAATAACATGAACTTTGCTGCTGTGGACTAATGAAGTTGCATATCACCTGTTTATTAACATTAGTTGTATGGTGGATTTACCTGGTTATTGTAGCCAAGTGCAGACAATTTTTGAGAGGTATTTTTAATCAGGTAATATAATGAGAGAAAAGCCTTCCACTAACTTCCTTACTTTCTTAACTGTCACTCTATGCTGTCACTATATGCTCTCACTATAAAGGACAAATTCCACCAAGAAAAAAAACTTCCTGTCAGAATGCACACATAGCTTTTTTAAACAGAAAAGAACTACTCAATTATAATTTTCCATAATTTCTAATTTTTTCCAGATTAAACTAATAATGGGTAAATAATTATTAACAGGAAGCTTTATTTTTCCAAAAATGTGTCACAAAAGTATGCTCACATTTGCATTCCTTACAGCACTGGCCATCCACGTACGCAAGAGCTGACATAAGTGGGCAGTCAGGAGTTGGGCAGACCAAAGTTTCACACTGGATGGTTCCATTCTGAAAAGAAAATAGTATTTATAGAATTTCCAAGTTGCAGTTTAGTATTTTTTAATTTGTTTCTTAAATTTCAAACTCTTCACACAATATATCATCAACCCACTATTCTCTTTAGTTGTACAAATCGAGTACTGACACAGCTGGTGACCATCTTAACTGAGCGAGAGCTCTCACCTGTGAGGTGAAAGAGGCGAGGGCATGGGTGGGGAGAAGGGTATATACTGAAAGGGAAATAGCAGGCTAAAAGTAAGCCAAGGGCACTCATGTCTCTCTAGATTACTCCCCGAATGACAATTAGCAAACCCGACTTTTGAAATAATTGCCGCCATCTTGAAAACCCAGTCTCAGGATGCAAACATTTTCCCAGGGCTATGTAGGCTTGATCAGGCCACCTCCAGGAAGTCGTTAACAATGATAATAGGATTCCCCAAATAGCAGAAGAGACATCAAGGAATGTTATCCCTGTTGGTCATTCAGAACTCCTAGGCAGCTGACTACTTTTGTGCTCATTTCATGGACCTCATTATACTACATCCCATATTTTACTCAATTCAGTTTTGGGACTCTATTTAACAAGTTGGGAAGGATTTACCGTATTTATAGTGTTAATTTGACAGGAACGTGATATATACATATATATATATAATATATATATAAAATGACGCATGTGCACTCATAAGCACACACAGTCATTTCAGAACTGTCTTGACTTTACATGCATGATATTTTTATTTTGGACAAACTGGGTGAACTTGGGGAATCCAGTTTTGCAACAGACTAATTCATATGGACCTCTGACTACTCCAGACTGAACAGGTGAGTTCATGTGGAATTTGGATACTCAAAACCAAATTAGTTTTGAACTTTTCAATGAAGATGGATATATGTTTTGAAATAATATGCACCATTGTATTCTACTTTGTTAGTGAGCAATTAGATAAATCATATTTGTTTTAAACTTTATAATCTATATTTGCACTGTATTAGTATTTTCTTTTTTTTATTTAGTTATTCATCTTGGTTTTTCTCCCCAGTTCTGGGTTGTGAACCCTTGGAATGTATGTAGACTATACCCAGAGAATTTAACCACCAAGCTACCAGAGCATGCCTGTGTTGATAAACTTTTAAAAATTATCTTATTTACTGAAACTCTATTATTTGTTTATATGATCCAATCTGGTCACATTATGTCCTCCTATATGTAATTTAGTCTTATTAAAATACATTAATAAAAACATGTGGAAAAACAATCCCTGAAATGTTAAGAAGAAGACAGAATCCTTTGAGAATCACCTCACTAGCCCAATTTAAATAGCTAACTTCATGCATGTGCCAATAAACTTAAACTTAGTAGCATTCCTATACCATAATCATGTTTATAGTCTTTAATAATGCAACGCACAGTTCTTTAGATTAGACTGGCTTTGCTGGCACATTAGGGTTATATCTTGAGAAAATGGGTCCTGAAATTTTCATGATTACATTGCTTTAATAAAATTTTAAAGAGTGGGAGCCTCTGAGTTCTCTTAGTTCAAACTCCAGTAGAAGCCATACCAGGCATGTGCAGTTCTTACAGCCGTCTGTCCAGGACTCAAATTCTCGGTAGGTGGTCCCCTTCATGGTGCAAGTTCTTTCACAATAGCACTGATCCAACCTATTCATTCGCTGTTCAGCTCGAGACAGCTGTAGCACAAAGGAAGGGGTTTATGTCACTCATCAGTCCAACAACACAAAATGCAAATACTCCAATAGCATTATTTTTGTAAAAAAATAAATAAATAAAATAATAATAAAAACTAATTTAAACACTGAATCCTGTTTCAGAAAGCAGCGTAATCTGCTTCCTTCCTTCTTTACTAAATCATATGCTATACAGATTGTTAGGATTTGAGTAATTATGTCTTTTTCTTGACCAGAGATTAAATTCAGTCCTATCAAACAGTAAAGTGCAAGAAAAATCTCAAAGGTGACTTGCGTTTATAAAATGAACTATCAGGAACCCCAAGAATTTTTGAGCTCCCACACATTCTATTTCTAAGTTGCTTTTACCTTGGCTGATGTTTTGGCTAAAATTTCCTGCAGTTCCATGATTTTCTGCACAAGTCCATGGAAGTCATTGCAAGTTGGACAAGCTGGAATTACAAATACCACATTGGTAAAATTGTGTTCATGAGACTTCAGTCTGGTTAAGTCTATGCTGGCAACAAATATATGGAAACTCCAATTTCAAACTGACATTCTGGACAAAATTAAGCAATAGATACACTTTTCATCACACAGAACAAGAACTAATGGACTTACTGCGATTAAGATCTGGGCACTGAGCAATAAATCCTTGGGGCATGACCAGTAATTGCACATCTTGCATTACACCCTGTGTGTGAAAAAAAAAAAAAAATTAAAGACATATTACTTTTATCTACCCAAATTATGTTGAACAGTCAAGTTTATGAAGGAAAACATTATAGGACAAATACATTGAATACCCTGAGCAAAATCTTTTTTGAATATATCAATTCTACTTCAAAACAAAGAGAAAATAATACAGCAGGCAAAATAGATGATTACTCATGTACTCTCCTATTGATAATATTTTTAAAGCCTAAGATTAAATGTCAAGATATAATTAAGAGGCAATAGTCAGGTTGTTTTGAGAAGTTATTTTTAGTTAGTCACCGAAGAAAGCCTTGAAAGTGACCTTTAAAAATCAACCTAGAAAATCACTTCTAGTTTCAGCATCAGTAAAACTGATACCAATTTTAAATTAACTGCAATCATCAAAAAGAAAAGGATAAGAAAACTGAGTCATAATAACAACACTTATTCAAGCATTTCTCATTTTTCAGCTGAATCTTTTAAAACTAATTTCTCAATTCAAAAAGGTAGTAACTTTATAAAGCAGCTGAAGTAAGACGTAATGATAATTCCTCAGGAATATAGAAAATGCAACATATTTTTTTTAACTGCCAGCTATTAATGACCCATTTTATGCAAAAGGACAAATCCTATGTTTATAGGAAAATTTTATAGGAATCTTTAATCATTAAGATATAATTAGCTTCCAGCTTACTTGGATCTTTAGAGAAAGCCAAAATGATAGCTTAAAAATGACCTTCTCATCAGACACACTGCAGCTGCCCCTTCATCTATCACCTCCTCACTTTCTTCAACAACTTTACATATTTTGTTTAATTAATAGCTCATGTTATCCCTTTGAAAAATGCAAAGAGAATGTCTAATGACAATAGTAACTAGTATAACACATTATCAAGACAATTTTGAATGTACCAGTCAGATATTGTCCTACGTATCTTTAAAGAATTAATCTAACTAATAACATAGTACAAAAAGAGTATTTTCTTCTAGAAATCCATAAATTTAACACATAACCTATCATTCTTTTATTTAATAAGCATTTACTAAGCCACTTCCATAGCACAGGCACTGTCATAGATGCTGAGGTGGGAAGAAGATATTATATTATGGGTTTATAGTCATAAAGATTTTTCTGGACTCTTCCTTCATCCTTAAAATAGAGAAAGTTAAGTTAAATAGGATGCATTTTAGGTCCTCAACAATGATGAAATTTTTTGGAGTATGTCTCTAGGTAGAGACTTACAAAAAGATATAAATCATGACTGCTTTCTAGTTTTGATAGGTTTGTGAATAAATATACATTCCTTTCTGACTTTATGGAGGACAAGGAGACCATGAACAATGAATTTTGAAAAGCTTTCAATCTTCTATTCTTAACATCCTTATAAAAGTATCACCAGAAGTTCTATTTCAGTGGTGAATGTTTTCGTATATTAACATTTTAAGTTTTTATGACTTTGGACGTCTATCTTCAAGAATGATACATTTAATTGTCCTGATTCTAGCTTTGTAATCATCTCTGCAATGTCTAAAGATCAAACTCATTCAGGAAAAAGAAAAGAATGTTGGATAGTTAAATAAAACCATCAGCTAAAAAAAGACAATAGAAAAAAAAACTATATAAATAAAATTACTGTTTCACACCATAAAAATCAAAATACACTTTTCCAAATGCATTAAAAAGAATATATATATATATATATAAACATACTTTATGCACAGAATTTGGCCAAAAGATACCTTAAAATATCCGTGTGCATTATTTCTCTGTCCCAGCCAAAATGTTGTGCCCAGAGGCAAGTCTGTAGAGGGCTTTTCTACCACTCTTTCATATATTCTGCCGAACAGAAACATTAAATATGTAATGTGAGCTAACAATCATTTTTCAGACTCTTCCATTTCCTGAAATGAAAACATCTCACTTACTTATTGCAGTCAATGTGTAAAATCAAATGGGAGGCACTGATGGCTAAGGAAAGCTTGTGCCAGTTGTCATCAGCCAGAATGTAAGGAAACACTTCTGTGTGAGGGCGGTGACTGCCTGAGCGGTAATGCAGTCTCACTTCATTCCGATGGCCACTGCTTTCCAGTTCCAGGTACCTGCACAAAGAAGAGTCAGATGGGGCCCACTGAAAACAAAGTTTATGGCCATGATTTCTTTCTCCAAAAATATGGAGTAGATATACCTTCACTAGTCCTCCAGCTAAGTTCAACTAGACACAATTATCATAAAATAAACATAAGAAGAGCATGAAAGATGAAGAAAAGAAAGCAAACCACCTGGGAATCTCAGGACCTGAGGAACAACAAAGCCGTGAGCTTACTGGGTTTGCTTTTTACCTTTTATGCCCCAGATGTGAAGCCGGAGAAGCAAACAACCTGGAAATACCAACAGATGTAACCAAAATTAGTCATAACAAAAGCTTGCTCTCTCCAGTCAAAGTAACAGGACAAAAAGTATTCCAGCAAGAAAGAAACTTTTAGGGAATAATCACTCTATTCCTGCCATATTACAGAGAAAACTGTGGTACTCTCAATTATGCCAACAAAAGTTAAGTGAGAAGCCTATATTATTTCCACACTCTTGAAGCATAAATAAGGCAATCAATAGATCTAGAGTGGTGTCATAGAAAGCTAAATACCAAGTCAAGACCCTTAACCCTATTGGCCAGTAATGAGGCCTCTCCTACAGCATCAGTGTAGATGATGATCACATGAGAAGAAGCCTGGACCTCCATCCATACCTGGCAGTAACAAAGCAGGTTTAAGAAGGTTTCTCCTTCCTTACCTGGATGGCGCCAGGGTACGCCTAATGAAGAGTAAGGACTTTCATCAGCACCTATTACTGAAACCCAGCATCAGTTGAAACCATGTAGAGAGCTGGAACTTTCACTCACAACCAGAAATAACGCAAGGTCCCTTCAATTGTCAACAGAGACCAAGTGGAGAACTTGGACTTCAACTGCTACGTGGAAATGACAAGATGGCACCTTTTTATCCCCTGACAGAGCAGTATCAAAGAAATACAGCTGAAACATGGATTTAAATAAGATCCAAGTCTCAGATCATACAAAGATGAACAGTTTCCATTGAAAATCATTTGTCATACCAAGAACTTTTTGAAAAGACCTTGAAATTAATGTAAAAAGGCAACAGATATAAACACCAAGATGATAGAGATGTTAGACTAACCTGACAAAGATGTTAAAGGAGCACTGATTAAAAACAAGCGATTACAAACATATAATAATACACTTGAAACAAATGGAAAAAAAACAGAAGAATCAAATAAAAATGAAGAGTCAATTGGAACTTTTAGAACTAAAAAATATGGTAACTAAAATAAAAGGCCCGAGAGGTAGTCCAAATCACGAATTAGAGAGGACTGAAAAAAGAATCAGTTAACTGTAAGATACAGTAAAAATTATCCATTCTAAATAGACAGAAAATAAACTGAAATAAAAAAGGAGTAGCTACAGAACGTGTGAAATTATAACAAAAGTCTAATATTTGTATAACTAACTTCCATAAAAGAAGGGTGAATTGAAAACTCCACTAAAATTCACCAAATTTGGCAAGAGACATAAACTCACAGATTCAAGACTCTAAAGAAACCCCAAATAAGATTAACTTGAAGAAATCTTATAACTTCTGGTAACTTAAAAAAAAAAAAAAAAAAGGTAAAAGCAGCCAGAGAAAATTAATACATTGTGGGTAGGGAAAAACAATTAGAATACTAGGCTTCCCAGCAGAAACAATAGATGGCATAGAGAAGTAGCACAATTTGTTTTTAGGTAAGGAAAGAAGAACTTGTCAGTCTGGAATCTATACCTACCAAAAATGAAGACGAAATCAAGGCATTCTCAAAAACTGAAAACTAAGATGATTTGTTAGTAGAAGGTCTACTTATTCAAAAAGTATCAATGATAAAAGTAGAAACTATGGATTATTGGGAAAATGGGATGAATACAGTCAGCTAAAATATAAATTAATACAAAAAGCTTTCTCTTACTGAGTTTTCTAAAGTACATTTAACATCTGAATTAAAATTTCAAAACTGAGGTATAACTGCCTGATAGGATTATAAATTTATGGAGAGGTGATATTTAAGGCATTTATATTTTAAGTGAAGGAGAATAAAGAGGCAGAAAGAGAAGCAAAGCTTTTAAATATCACAGAGACTGGTAAAATAACTCCACCAGTCCATTGCAAGTTCTGCATATATACTTATTTGTATAATGGAATACCTAGAGCAAAGAAAAGCTATACAGATACACTCATAAACACTGTAGATAAATCAAAAGGGAATTGTAAAAAACAAGTAACCCATAGTAAGGCAGGAAAAAGAAAACAGAAATACTAAAAACAGACACAATAAACCAAAAACAAAAAATAAAATGGAAAATTTTGGTTCAAACATATCAATAATTACCAAAAGTTTAAATTATTCCAAATATATTAAAAGACAGGAGTTACCAGGAGAAATTAAAAATCACGACCCAACTATATGCTATCTGTAGGAAACTAACTTACATATAACAACATAGGCAGTTTGAAAGTAAAAGAATGTAAAAAGATATGTCACTAAAGCATTAATCCAAGAAAAATCCAAGAAAGAATGTAAAAAAGATATGTCATTAAAGCATCAATCCAAGAAAAACAGAATTGGCTGTATTAACTTCAGATAAAGCAGATTTTCAGAGCAAAAAACAAAAATCAAAGATAGATATTATATACTAAAAATGTCAATCTACTAAGAAGATGTGGCAATCTTAAATAAATATTACCAAAAACAGAAATAGACAATTACACATTACAGTGGGAGAATTTAACATCCCTCTCTCAGTAATTGCTAGAAGTAAATCAAAAAATCAGTAAGAATATATTACTCATCAAACAACCAGATCCAATCAATACTTATAGAACATTTCATTCAAAAATAACAGAATACACATCCTTGTCAAGTTCCCATGGGGTAAATATCAAGATAGACTATGAAATGAATGTCAACAAAATCTAATATAATTGAAATCATTTACAGTGTGTTTTACAAACTGGAAATCATTAAAAGGACAATTTGCGAACAGTTGGAAATTAAAACAGCACCCTTATAAATAATTCATGTATCAGAAAGAAAGTCTTAGAGAAGTTAAAATGTATGAAAACAGATGAAAATGAAATATGACATCAGTATTATAAGACACAACTAAAGCAGTACACAGAGGGAAGTTCACAGCATTAAATGCATGCATCAGAAAAAAGGAAATCCCAAATCAATAACCTAAACTCCTGCCTTAAAGAAAGAACAAAGGAAAAGAAGAGTAAAATAACCTAAGCCAAGAAGAAAAAAAGAATTAACAAATATAAGCACGTGCATCAATAAAACAGGAAACAAATACAGAGAAAAATCAATGAAAAAAGCTGAGTCTTTAAAAAATCAATAAAAATGGATAAACATGTAGCAAAACTAATAAAACTAAAACAAGTAACATCATTACAGATTCTACAGATATCAAAAAGACAATAGGGAATATTATTAATAACTATACACCAAGAATTTGTCAACTTAGGCAAAATGGACCATTAAAAAATAATAAAACAATCTACCACAGCTCATCCAATAGGAAACAGATTCATAAAATAGTCCTATTAGTATAAGAAAATTGAATTTCTATCTTTAATATTTCCCAAAATGAAGTCTCCAATATCAGAAGTTTTCAATGAAGAATTCTATCAAAAATAAAAAGAATTAAAATCAATTATACACAATCTCTTAGAGGAAGTAAGAGGAAACAATGCTCTATTCATTTTATTAAGTTTGTATTATCCTGATATCAAAATGAAGGACAGTATAAAAATAAAATTATAGGCTAATATCCTTAATGAATATAAAAGCAAAATCATTACCATAATACTAACAAACTGAGTTCAGCAATGTATAAAAAGAGCAATACACTATGATCAAATGCTTTTCTCCCCAGGAATGTAAGGTTAGGTCAATATTTGAAAATAAATCATTGTGAACCAGAATATTAACAAAGTAATAAAATCACAGGATCATTTTGATTGGTACAGAAAAAACAATTAACAAAATTCAACAGCAATTCATGATAAAATTCTTAGGAAAATAGAATAAAAGAGAACTTTCTCAAATATGAAGACCAAAAACAATAAAACCTAAAACTAACATTATACTATGGTGAAAGAGTGAATATGTAATCCCTAACATCAGAAACAAAGACAAGCCTCCCATTCTTACCTCAATGTAGTGTTAGAAGTTCTAGTCAGCACAATAAGAAGTTTTTGGAAGTAAAAAGCATACAGATCAGAAAGGAGTAAGTGAAAATGTTCTTATTTACAGATTAACTGTCTACATAGAAAACCTCAATCAATAAAAGAAAAAAAAATTCAAGATACTAGGCTCATTTCCTCTCCACAGATAGAATAAAATCACATCTGGATACAAACAACCACCTTGTAAAAAAGAACAGAGAACAAGGTGTCTCCACAAGGTAAAGTACATAGGACGTTGAAGAAGGCAGGAAAAGCAGAAACATGGTTTTTGCCAGGAGTAGCATCTGGGCACTATAACCCAAAGTCAGGTGAGTACCAGTGACATGGAAGCTCTTCCCAGGGACTGAAGGGCTGACTCCCACATGGGCCAGGGAACTACACCCAAGAGGGGAGCAGGTAGATCCTGGGGTGGAAAAGAGAGGTTTTTCTTTGAAGAGCAACAGCACTCTGGGGAGCAAAGAGCAGGGGGAGCCAATCCATGAAGTTTGCACAGACTAACTAAAGGATTCTGCTCTGTTGAGCTAAAAACATCAGTAGGAGGAATTCGAGAGGGGTTGATGGACTTCAGTGAATAGAGACCCTGCAGGGAGTCTTGTGTGGCACTGGCACAGGCAGTTGTCAGACTGAAGTCAGGGCCAGAGGTGAAACAGGTGCCTGACTGTTCTTAAAGGTTTGAGTTCCCATGGTATAGCCCAGGGTAGCAGCAGGCAACCTGGAGGCAACCCCCAGCATAGGTACTGAGCACTTTCATGGAAAGGAAACCTGTGGAGGTTTGGGGCAGTTCTCTCAGGAAGGATCAACAGAGAGGACTCAGCAGTTCCATGAAACAGCTGTCCCCCTCCATCTTGGGACTGCTGCTAAACAGAGCATACACACCTGTCTGCATGATTACAGCCAGTCTGAAGCCCCTCACCCCACCCCCAAATCCCCCCCACAGGCCCCAGCAGCTACAGTTCCCATCCCTGTGGGCCTTGGAACCTGTTAGAAGAGGATTCTGAACATGGCTCCATCCTAGGACTGCAGCCCTAGTAGAGGATTAAGAGACTTTAGTGAGAGGGTCATTTGCTGCAGCTGGTTAACACGGGCTCCAGAAAGCATACAACTCTTCCTGATCTGTAGCCACTGGTGGGACTGTGATTTGCCTGTGGCCTGGCCCACAGTTCCTGGCCCTCCTTCCTTGTGCCATTGAATGGGATGGGGGAGGGGGCATGGATTTACTTAATGAATCTATTAAGATCAGAGCTAGGTTGCAGCTAAAGAAAGAGTTATAGCCCAAGGCTATCTGACTGGTGCAGAGGATTCAGCCTACACAACAAAAGAAAACCCAACATGGCAGGCCATCTCTCCAGCCTTATACTCTGCAACCTGAAATCTAACACAAGACCAGTGCATCAAGATAAGGAAATAAAGTCATATAACCTAATCCACAGAAATAAACACAGAGAACAAACCAATCAAACAAACAAAAGACAGGAAAACTGACATACGAGGGGAAGAACACCTCCATGCTCACAGCTGTCCTCCTCCAGATACTAGTAGCAATGTCACCTGAATTCAACTCCTAAACCTGAGACACTAAAAATGGCCTTTAATAATGAGGCTGACTCTATGCCTTACAAAGCAGAACAATCTGTTAAATATCTTATGAAAAATTACATTTTTCGTTAACATCACTCACCCCATTTTAAAAAAAATAAATGAAATAGATATGCAGTACTCACAAAAAATTCAATGAAGAGAAAAATAATGATATAAAGCTACATCAGGATATTGGGCACACAGTTCGTATATAATAGCTTACATTAAAAGCAGGGAAAACAGGTTGAGTCAGTCCATATCTTTGTAATAGTGACCAGTTTAGTCACCAGTAAGATGCACAAAACCATAAGAGGGGAAATTACATAAAAATATGATAATTACATACTTATATATTTAAAATGTGCAACAAGCACATTTGGAAGAATCATTTCTCTAATAGCAATCATATTCATTCCCGGAACTACACTATTCCCCAACAGGTTGCAGGTCTGGTTTTCCCCCCCGTGCTCCCGAATGTTCAGCAGGGTAGAGTGTTGAAAGAGTCAATCCAGAAAGCCTGACAGATGGGGTCACATCCCAGAAACCGTCCCAGCCACTTCATTAGTCCTACTTCATCTGGTTACTCAACCATAAAATGGGGATACAAATTATACTTGCTTTAAAGGACTTCTGTGAAGATTTGAATTTGTTAATTTAAGAAAATCTCGGAATATTACTTGGCACATACAAAACACACAGTAAAGTTTTAACAATGTTAGCTATTTTTTCATTTCAAAAAGGAGTCCAGCCCTCCCGCCACTCTCTTCCCTTAGTATAGTCAGAAGTAGGATGATGATACACTCGAGCAATCAGACACTCTTTCCTGAGACTTAGAATTTTGATGGAGCACAGTAAGGAAAGGAGGAAGGGCACCTTTGTACAGAGGCAGTAGGCCCCTGGTCAGCTAAGTTAAGGACGCTCTGCATCTTGCTTCCTGTGTGCTGACCCACCAGGGCACCTGTAGTTCCTGCCTGTTCTGAATTCTGAGTACCCAGCACCTCCTTAGTTTTGTAAGCTGCCCTCTCACTTAGCACCTCTGGAGTCACTTTACAACCAAGAACCTTAACTGATACATTACAATCATGACTACATGGAAAATATATAATTGGAATAAAACATATCAACATTTTAAAGCAATCATTTAAGTGATAGAACATGAGTGATTTTTAACCTTCTTTTTATTGCCTTTTATTTTCACTTCCATGCTTAATGAGCATTTCTACTTTAAATTAAAAATCACATTTTAAATCCCAAGAAAACAATTTGTCACTTAAACATACCATGTCTCCCTGATTTATTATTCATAATTTGCAAGGTAACTCAAATCAAAAATAAAGTTCACCCTTTATAATAATTTATGCACTTGTTATTCAAATATCCTTAGCATTGGCAGAAACATAAACTAACTGAAGATTAGGTTTCAGAGAAAAAGGCAACAGTGACTGGACATGATTCATTTTAACAACTTCCTTCATAACTCAAGATAAGAAGATAAAAATAAGGTCATGCCTTATCTGACAAAAAGGTTGCACATAACATAAAATGAGAAATTTTCTGCTGCCTAAATTAAACCTAAATAGAAAAATGATCAGATCATCTCAATACATTAAGCTACAACCCACTTGTAAATTAGTCACTGGAAAAAAACCCACATGTAGTTCTAGTAATTTGTGTAGTTCTTGGATGTCACAATTACCATGGAGTTATACACAAAGACTTTGAAACTGAAACCCCAGCTCAGCCTCTCACTACTGCCTGTGACCTGATTGCTCATAGTTCCAGTTTTCTCATCTGTAAAATAAAGATTCAATGAGATAATCCATATAAAACAGGGTATCTGAAACAGTAAGCACTCAGTAAATGGTAACTAATTTTATTACTAGTTTATAATTAAGCACACTTTATGAAAGTCTAGCTAATTCCATATATAAGCAATCTGAATACATTTTTAAGTGAAACAATTCAGAAACCTAGAAACAGAAGTTACAGACAATAACAAGAGATAAGCTCACTCTCATGGAAACTAGCTGACAGCACTGGCACTAAGGGAGTCCTAGCATAACTAACAAAATATAAAATGTGAAGTCAATGCCAGGACCAAAATTATTGAAGTAGCCAGCTTTTTCATTTGTTACAGAAAATTAACTTTCAACTCACCACTTCCAACAGTTCCCTCAGATGTTGAGAGAGATGGAAGAGTGAAGTGGAAGTATGTTTTGGGCATTCCTCATTAGAACAATATTGATTCTATTTTTGTTAGTTTGATTGTTTTTAATCCTTGGTCATCTCATCAAGGCAAGGAAGTATAAGGCAATAATTTAAGAGGTCTCAGAGTTCTTAATCTTGTCCATGTCGATTACTGTGATAATAGGCAAGCAGACAATCCTCTCTAAGGCTCAGTCCCCTTTCCTATTAAGTGGGGATATTTAAGAATTTAATCTTATATGATTGGTTTAAGAATCAAACCAACTGGCTAAGAATTAAATGAAATAAGAGATGTAATGCTTAGAGTTGCTGATAAAGAGTAAGCATTCCATACACTTCATAATTATGATTTACATTTCCAATGACAAATTTATGCGTGGTATTTAAACATCAGCAAATTTTCAAGGAGGATTTTAACTTAAACAAGCATGAATCTTGAGCATAAAGTATTTTTAATGCGAATCTACCCAAATAATGATGCTTGACTCTCATCTATAATATTTTCACCAAATAGCCATCCAGTCATGACTTCCTTAAGCCATTCATTTCATTTTTTATAAAACAAAGACCTTCCTTAGATAAAATCAAAAAGAAAAGAGGGTTTTTTAAACCCTGATTTATTAGTGCATTTATTCCTACAAATATTTACTATGGGCACCCAGAAAGTACAATGAACAAGGTCAAAAAATCCTGATGCACACAGTTCCTCAACAATAAACACATTAAGTGAAAATTAAATCCAGCCATTTTTAAACTAATAGAAATACTTTAAAATTTATACTTCAAGAAGAGGAATATAGCCAGATCAGTGAAGAGAGCAAAGCTTCTTCATAAATAATAGTCAAGAGCCAAAATCATGTCACCATGGGGAAAGATCAGAAGCAAATGGAATTAATTCATGATTGAACCCCTTGCATCCAATGTGGCCTAAATAATGGCTTAAAAATGGCTTGAATAACAAACCTCTTCATCTTATTACCTTATATAATTAAATTTATAATAAAACAAAAGGAAATTGCAGTCACTTATGAAATAGAGGTAATTTATTACTGTTAATGGTGAGTCCAGCAAAGGAATAAAGAAATTTTAGTAAACAACACTTAGAGCTATGATCCTGTAGAGAAAGATTGAGTGGCACTATGTATATTTTTTTAAGTATTCATTTAAAAAGATCTTATACAAGAACTGATAAATAAAATACAATAAAACATTAATAATAAATGGGCACACCAGAACACAAGGCTAACCATGAAAGGTAAAGAGCTGAAATAAGTCTTTGGATAAAAGGTAGTACCTACTTAACGCTAGCCTCTCTTGTTATCCCGACTCACTCAGTTGTGACTGAGAACAATCAGGTAGAAATTAGAGGAAGACAGCAGAAAAAAAGGGCAGTGGCAATTCAAGATGAGTCATTGCTATTTATCAAATATGAACCCAAGAGTAGGTTGAGAAAAATCCATGGGAGAATATGGATTATTTTGATGATATGAACATTCCCATATGCAAATATGTATAAAATTTGGCTTAAAAATTTTACAAGGGATTAGCAGATTTCTATGAAGTCCCTTCATGGACTCCAAGCTAAGTATTTCTGCCTTATAGAAAAAGCAAGCAGAAAGTGTAAAGGTTGTGGCTTGTGAAAGACTTGACGACTTGGTCCCATTGTTAATAAATTAGCTCTACATTATTAATTATAGACTAATCTTGTGGTATAAAATAATAGCTTATAATTAGAGAAAAATTCAGAAATAGGCAAAACCATGAGAAGAAAATAAAGGTCATTAATGTTTATGCTGGCAAGAGATGATAAATATTATCATTTTATTTGCTTCCTTGGCATTTTTTCACATAATCATAAAATATGAATGTCTTTCCAAATCAGTAACAAGAAAGCCACATCCTTTTTAATGGAAGCATAATATTTCATTGCATAGCTGTACCATAATTCATTTAATATCTAATTTTTTATGACTCTAGTTTTTCATTTTTAATGAAATGCTTCAATACATCTTTCTGTGTGTACATACACAATAGTCTTCTTGGAATAAATTTAGAATGTAAATGCTAACTCAAGTGGTATATGGATTTCAAAGAGATACACTGTAGTCATTCATTTATTCGTTCAGAAAATAGTTTCAAAATGTTACTTTATTCTAGGCTATGCTCTGGTACTGGGAAAACAGAAGTGAGCCAAAGATAAAAATACATCCCTCATTGAGTTCATATTAAAATAAATAAGCAAAACATATAAAATGATTACATTACATGACAAAATCACAGAAGAAAATTAAAGTAGTGAAGGAGACTAAGAAGTACAACACAGGGTCATTTCAACAGGGTGTTCAGGGGAAGTCTCATTGTAAAAATGATGTCCTAGTAAAACTCTGAGAGCGATGACCCTAAGTCAGGTGTCTGGCAAGTTCGAGTAATACCACTGAAATGTGTGTGGGTAGAGTGGAATGAGCATAGGCAGAATAATGGGAAATAAGGTACAAAAGGTATCAGAAGGCAGTAAGGTAGATGATTGAGGGCCTTATAACCTAATATAATGACTTTGGCTGCTGTAGGTAGAAAGCCATCAGAGGGATTTTTGAATTGAATTTCACTATGATTAACTTGGCTGCAATGACAGAAACAGATTGTATGGAGGATGGGAGGCTAAGGCAGGGGTTGAATGTGAGCGTTACTGCTAGGGGTAGCCAGGACAAAGGAAGGCAGTGAAAAGGGTAGAAAGATATTTTGAAGGAAGATCTAAAGTTTTCTTAGGATTTAATATGTAGTGTGAAAGAAATAAAAATCGAAACATACTTTTAGTTTTTAATCTAAACAATTGGAAAAAAGTCATTGCCATTGTCTAAGATGGGGAAGATTGAAGGAAAAGCAAGTTTGAGGAAAGGGCTGATACGTTTGATTTCCAACATACACAGTTTGTATTCCAATTAAATATCCAAGAAAAGATCCAGGTGGGATGCTGGATATACAAGTCTGTAACTCAAGAGAAAAGGGAAAATAAATGAAAAAAAATAGGATGCCATTCATAGAGATGGGATTTAAATCCCTTAGATGAAATGAGATCACCTAGGAAATAGTGAATGCAGAGAAGTCTGGGCTTCAAGCCATGGAGCAGACCTAAATTCAGATGTTAGAGGTGTAAGGAGTAAAGAGTCAGGAGACTGAGGTAAAACCAGAATGCAATCTGTGAAAGACAAGGGAAGAAGAAAATAATCAAAGCCTATTAGGATGAGAACTCTTAATTAGAGAATGGATTTAGTAGCATGAACATCGGTGATGACTTTGACAAGTGCATTTTCGGTAAAGCATAGGAAGTCAATGCCTCACTGGAGTAGTTTCAATAAAGAGTAAGCAAAAGGGAATGTGAGACCACTTAAAGGAAAACAGAGGAGCAACAAATGAATAAGAAAAAGACAGAGGTCAATCAATGTTTTCAAATTTTGTTTTGTCTTTTGTTTTTGAGACTGTAAATATCACATCATATTTCTATGCTGATGTAAATATCCAATAGAGTGGGGAGAAAGTACAAAAGAAGGAGTGAATTTCCTGAAGCAATGTCCTTGAAGGGGATACAATTTAACACACAGCTACAGTAACTAGTCTTTGTTAGGGTCTTGAATGCCAAAGGAAGCAAAAAGA
The DNA here is from genome assembly GCA_004363575.1 of Solenodon paradoxus. Taxonomy (NCBI): domain Eukaryota; kingdom Metazoa; phylum Chordata; class Mammalia; order Eulipotyphla; family Solenodontidae; genus Solenodon; species Solenodon paradoxus. The sequence continues at coordinate 290,996 of RJWH01000261.1, read as the reverse complement.
GAAAATACATTATTAGCAAAGATGCAAGTGAGTAGGTAAGAGCAGTGAAAGAAGTTTGTAGAAGCTGTTTTTAGATTGCTTTTAAAAACAAGGTTATCTTTAAGTGGGGATGAGGGAGGAGGTATCCTAAGTGTAAAAAAAAAAAGGAGAGGTGTAAAACAGTCCTGTAGCACAATAAGAGGATGAATAAAACAATGAAAATATAGCAGCACTGAAGATACATTTGAGACAAAAATCAAGCATTTAAAGTGCAATCAGTCAGCATAGGTTCTGTGTTCTACAGCCAAGTTCATCTACAAGATTATAATTAAAGAGGAAAGTAAATCTGTCACTATTTGCATATGATTTGATAACATGCACAGGAAACCTTCAAGATTCCACTAGAAAAATATCAGAAACAATAAATGAATGAAGTGAGAGCCTACAAAATCATCATTCAAAAGCCTGTTGCATTTTCATGCACAATGAATGAATTAGAAGAAATCTAAATTAAGAAAACAGTGCCATTTACAAATTAAACAAAAAGAATTAAAGCCTAGAAGTAAACTTAAAGGAAATTTAAAAATCTGTACGAAGACTATAATATATTATTAATGGAAATGGAAACCACAAGGAATAAAAAGATATTCCATATTTCTGGAGTAGAAAATTTAATATTGTTAAAATGATCATCTTATCTAAAGCAATATGAAGATTCAATACCATCTCTATCAAAATAGTAAAGACATTATTCACAGAAATAGAACAAAATAATCATGAAATGTATTTGGAACTACACAGGACTATGAATAAGAAAAATGCTTCTGAGAAAAAAGAGCAAAAACGAGGTAACATGTTCCCTAACTTCAAAGTATACTACAAAGAGATAAGTAAGATAAATAAGCATGTTATTGGAGTAAAATCACAGATCAATGGGAAATAACTGAGAGCCAAGAATGACAGTCATTCATATAGAAACTTTCAGCCTACAACAAAGGACCTAAATATACAATAGAGAAAGGAAAGTTTCTTCAACAAATGCTATTAGGTAAACTGGATAACAACATGAAAAAGAATAAAGTTAGATAACTGTCTTACACCACGTAAAAATTAATTCAAAATGAATTAAAGACTTGGATGTAAAAATTTGCAACCATAAAACACATAGAAGGAAACATAGGTAATATGCTCCATATATAACTGTTGATCGGCAATTATGCACACATTAAACCTATGATGTAATGCTCCTTCAATAAAATTAAATATCAATTAAAAATGATATACACATCCCTATGTTCATTGCAGCACTATTACAACAGCCAGAATATGGAAACAACCTAAGTACCTATTAAGGATAATTGGATAAAAAAAATATGATATATACAGGCAACAAAATACTACACAGCTTTAAAAAGACAAAAATCTATTTTTATCAGCATTCATGAAACCAGAAGTTATTATACTGAGTCAGAAAAAAATAAGACAAATACCAGATGATTGTGCTCATATGTGGAATATTAAGAAACAAAGTAAGCAAACAGACACAACAAAACAAAAACAAACTCAGAGATTTCAGCAACAGAAATGAGGCTATCAAAGGGGAGTGGGAGAGGAGTGGGATCAAAATGTAGAAGAGGTCCAAAGCACAACAATGGAGGGTCATATAAACTCTGGTGGTAGGGTAGTAGGTACAAAATTATACACTTGGAGAAGCGTAAATGTGTACTCCTCATACACAGTTTTGCAAATCAAGTTTACCTTGATAAAAATAAAATGCCCAATTTTTTCAAAATTAAGGAATAATCTTTTATATAACTCATGTCAAAAAAGTCATGAGAGTTAGAAAATATTTTGAGATGAATTATAATTTTAAAAAGTTAAAGCTTATCCAAATTTGATGTATATAAAGTTGCGCTAAGAAAAATGTATAGCCATAAATAACAACAGAAAAGAAGGATGAAAATGATTAATGTAGTCATCTCGGTAAGTTAAAGAAAGAAAAACAAATTAAGCTTAAAGAAGTGATGTGTAAAATATGTACGAATAAAGCAATAACAAAGTAAGAAGTGATTTAAAAATATTTTAAAATATACTTTAAAATGGGTAAGTCCTTAACAGGACTGATCATGCATAAAGAAGTCCAAAGAAAGAAATTACCAATATCAAGTACAAAAAAGTAAATACCACTATAGATTCCACAAACATTGAAAAAAATAGGGAATATTATAAAATAACCTTACGTTGAAAAATTTGAAACTTTATTTTAATGAGATTTCTTGAAAACTAAATAGAATTGAGTAGAATAATTTGAATTCACATTCTTTGAAAAATATATAATTCCTAGAAAACTGATAAATTTAAAAATAAACAGAAAATCTGAATAATTTCTATAGTCACTGAAAATTTACATTACATTTATTTTTATTCATTTAGTTTACATTTGAATGTGTAATTAAAAGCTTCCCATACATATTATTTCACTCATAGAGGGGATATCAGTGAATTCTTTTAAATACCTAAGGAAAAAGTCACCCCAATCATTCACAAATTCTTCCATATATTACCAAAAAAGGCAACACATGCAAATATATTACATGAGATCAAAAATAAACATTAGAAGAAAATTACAAACCAGTTTATTTTATGAATCTAGCTATAAAAGTCCTAAATAAACATTAAAAATTTACTGTAGTGATTAGATATGCATATATAATAAACTAATCAGGTGATATTTTATCAGAAATTAAAGTAGGGTTCACATTTGAAAAATCATTCAATGTAATTCACTACCAATTAACAAAAATAATGGAGAAAAATGGAATGATTCAAGTTACAGAAAATACATTTGATAAAATCACATCCACTTTTTTTTTTTAATTCTGAGGAATACAAGAGAAGTTCCTCAGTATGAAATAGTCAATCTAAAAATACAAAATAAAAAAAAAATAGCAGTGATTACAAATACAATACTTAACGGAATACTACCAAAAACATTCCTCATGCACGTGAGAAGATGTCAGCTAGAAGACTTGTATTCTATGATGAATAGGAGATGCTAGCTTGTACAAGAAAAAGTAATATAGGTATGAGAAATGGAAATTTAAAAGGATTCATATTTACTAATTAATTAATAAGAGAATAATAATGACATGTCAAATAAATTTAACAAGATCCCTGGATAAAAGATCTATGTACGAAGTTCAGTTTTATTGCCAAGATAGAAAGCAAATTTATCCTTACATGATAAAGGATATACTTGGACTTCTTTTAAAGTTAATGTATTATATACAGATGTTGATTTAAGATGATGTATGCCTTAAATCTATATAATGTCATGATGCAATGTTCTTACAATGAAATTTTTTTAAAAAATGAAATTTAAAATTATGCCAATTACAACGTCAAATGTCACACATGTAGGAATAAACAGAAAATGTGCAATAAGTACACAAAAGAGAAACTATGAAACATTATTGAGAGAAATTTAAAAATCTCTGATAAAAATATGCAAATCATCTCCTAAATGTATGTAGAAATTTAGTAAGACCCCAATCAAGAACCAGGCTGATTCTCAATTTATAAGGAAATATGAAGAATTCAAGTATATATATATATATGTGTGTGTGTGTGTGTGTGTGTGTGTGTATGTGTGTGTGTACATACATATATACACATACACACACATATCTCCAAAATAATCTTGAATAACAACAATAAAATCTGGAGGAACAGACTATTAGAAATTTTTAGGTTCATACAAACAGGATCAACTGGTTACAGCAAGTGTAACTACAATGCGAAGGTAAAATAATGATCCTTTCAAAATCTTGTGAAATCTCAATTGTATATCTATATGGGGGTTGTGTCTTTGCAATGATTTTTCACCTCATATTTATCACCTTTGAGTACAGGCTATGTACAGTACTGTAAGAGTCTCACATCCTGAAAACTGAAAGCATGTATTTGGATACTGGATTAATTCTACCCATTCCTGATGGCATCTGCAAAGCTCTTCTGCCACTAGTTTAGTCCCTGTTCCACCTCTGGAATGTTAATGATATTTGAAAGAAAAGGGGTATAATAGCTCACCAACTCTCTCAGTAGGTTTCTGCTGAAGTGTGACATAGCCTGAGAAAGGGTTACCTGCATTCTTTCTCTCCTTCCAAAATTTACCAGCTTACTATCCCTTTATATGTGTAACATCCTTCTAAAGTTAGAAATGGTAGTATCTTTTTCTATGCATCAAAAATTAATATATTAGAGAGGAAAATTTGAAGTTTGACCATTTAAACATAAGCACCAGCAGTTCTGTTTTTGAAATATATTAAGATGTATACATGTCTACGTATATACATGTGTTTAACATAGTTAAGTAATGGAATACATTTGATCCAAAAGACCTTTTACTAACTAAAGTATCACTATTTTAATCAAAAGATGAAACTCTTAATCTGAGTTATTTTAAAGATCTATATAAACTACGGATTTCTCCACGGAGTATATTATGTTATACAACTTCTAACAGGGAAAAATATGGAATGATTATCCTGAATTTGTCAAACCATTTGTGATAGATATTAGTGATCAGGTAGGGCTAAAGATGTAGAAATTATATTTTATACATCAAATTTTCAGAACACATCTACTTTTATCAAAGTATCTAAATATATATAAACAAAAAGTAGCTTATAACCTTCAAGGAATCATTGAATTGTTAATCATTCAGTATACAAGATAATGTATACTCAATTTCAATTTAAAACATGATCAATAGGTCACTTTTTAATTTCTGAATTTGGTTACTCAAGTTAAGCTCTTTTGTGAACAAAAGAAAATAGAACTCATCTTTTCCAAATGTAATTTTACCAGTTATAGTAGTTTAAGTCAACTCTGCCAGAAGGAAAAATTTAGTGATTCTCTAAAATTCAGGGGTATGTGTGTGTATATGTGTGTGTGTGTGTGTGTATGTGTGCGTGTGTGTAATTTTGGTTTTGGATGAACTGAAGTATGCGTGTGTGTTCCCAAAATAATATACTAGTAATATTAATGTTTTTCATAAATTTCTAGATACTTAACTGGTTTTACAAGTGTATTAAGCATGCAATTGTGCTATTTCAAAGAAAAGACAAAGAACTTTTGGAAGAAAATAATGTCAAGATAGTAACTTTTCATTTCCACTCCATCTAAATATAATTATGATGCTTTTAGATATATGTATATCTAGAGTAACTAAGCAACTCCAAAAACCCCCAGTGCCATATGATTTCATGCAGTATTTTATCTGGTTTCAAATCTTACTCTAAAGTTAAAAATTTGCTTTCCTAAGGTCCTTAAATTGATTGGAATTCATTAATCCAATAGGAGTAGGCCTGAGTAGAAATTTTAGCAGTTTTACATGTAAAGCTTTCCAAAACTATGGGAAGACAATAAAGAAAAAGCATCGATGCATGTAAGACAGCTAGAAGTTCTGGGCAGACTGTATTTGAAATAAAAGAATTAGTCACAGGGGACAGTAAGCTGTCAACCCTGCGGCATCTGTTTTCTGACATGCTTCAGAGGTCATCATATCGATCCTATTGTTAAGAATATATGAGTCATATAAAGGCAACAGAATTCATGGGTCACCCACTGAGGAGACATTTTGCTCTTAGTTGCCAATTGAAATGGGTGCAGAACACCCCTAAATGGATGAAGTGGAACCAACTTGGCCCCAAATTCTGTCCACTACAAAAATGTCAAAAAGGTTGGAATCTTAATTTCAAGATTTAGTATAAAGTTTTTATGGATAAGTTATTAGAAAAATGAAGATGAAATATGTTCCCAATCACACAGACCACAGTGGAATCATTTACAGTGTGTAAAACTTCAACAGGCCATGAGTGTACTGCTGAAAAGAAAAAAAAAATGTGAAGCAGAGAACTTCTGGATAAATAATTTTAGCATAACAAAAAAGCTCAACAGAGAAAAAATATATGATAGTTGTGTTCCAAAATCAAAGAAAACAATAGTTCTAACCCTGTCAATAGAGTTCTTAGGTTTTGAGGAAAGTAGAAAATTCAACAGACAGTTGAAGAAGTTGTAGAGATAGTGGTTAGGAAAGCCAGGAAATCTGGTACAAATGCTGATCCTGCCACTTACTGTAACCTCAACATGAAACGATGTCTAGGGCCCATTTCTTCATTTGCAAAATAGGAATAATAATAGTACCTATTTCCAGATTGTGATGAGCACTTATTTAATTTGATAAAATTAATGTATGCAAGAGGGCTGCCTGACATAAGAGTCAATAGTATCAACTCTTATAGTGCAGGGAAAACATTCAGTGCACCTAAAACATCAGTCAACTAACACAAGACCTTTATCAGCAGATGCTTTTGTTCAGCAAATATCTGGTAGTCATCTGATGTGGCAGGCAATATGCCAGGTACAGAGGATACAGAGAAAAAGAGATAAAGTTCAAGACCTTAAAGAGTTTCCTATGTCATTTCATCATTGTCCTTAATCAATACTCCCCAGGATGATGACTTTATGTAAATTTAAGTCTTCCATTTTTGTTACTGGAATTCCTATATTTCTGTCAAATATCTATTTTACATCACTAGACATTTATGTGTTTTTCATATTTATTACTTCACACAGCTTTATAATATTCAATCTACTTAGAAATGGAGAACTTAGAAATAAGCATAATTTTCCTTAACATGATTGACTAAAATTCTTTCCATAGATCTTGAATTCTGACAGTTGGGAGGCTGAAAAGATTTCTGTCATATCTTTATTTCACTACTGGCTGACGGAAAACAATCAGATTTATTTTTAAATGAAAGAACATTCATTTTAATCTATTAGAAATGTCAAAAATGAAAGTCCAATAACTGGACAAAATGAAAAAACTGAAAAAGTACGAACAGGACAGTTATAGCAGACTAAATATAAAATCCCTCAAGCGAAGTTTGCCTTTAATAGACCATAAGGTTCAGTGCTTCAAAGTGCATAGTTTAAAGTTTAAGTTATTGCCAATCATATTATCTGCTTGTAGTTCACTCAAAACAATGTTATTAATTTTTCAGACTACTTTTACTTGCTAAAATTAAATCGATTTAAGCTTAGTCAGTTTTCTGTGGTGCATTCAATATCTTTAAGAATAATCAAGTTATAATTCTTACAATATTTAGGGTTTAAACAACAAATGATTAAAATACAAAGGGAAGATGGCAGCATGTCAACTATCTTCTTTCAAAATGCTCAAAGGATAAAATCACTGAAAAGAAGTGCAATATGAGTGACTTTTATTCACCTTTATGAAATGCATCGATGCAGAGCTTCAACCACAAAAAAATGTGGATCTTCTCCAAGATTAATGGAATTCAAGTACATACAACAGCAAGGAAAATATAATTTCTTAAGTAATAGAGATAATACAAACGCCATTGTCAATAAGAACAGCAAAAGTAGCATTTCATATGAACTCTAAAAAAGCACATGTTTCACCTAAGAAAAAGATATAATGAAATAAGTTAAAAAGAAGCTGAATTCTATTTCTTGACAATTAAGTTATAGAAAGATCATTTGAAGTTTTAAATAAGCCCTTTGTAAAATGATTTTAAGTGACTGATCAAAGTACTAAAAAAACACATTGGAAAGTTTCACACTGATATCAGAAGACTAAAAGGAGATGAGTTTTAATGCCAATGAATTAAAATATATTGCAACAATCCCTCAACATTAACCTTGGAAAAGATCATTGAAATGTCAGTGCATATCAATGCACGGCAGATTAAGAAAAGAAAATTAAAAGAACTTTAATGCCACCTTGAGATTTTTTCTAAACTGAGTTGCATCCAAAGAAGCTAATTTTCTCCCCAAAACAAATGAAAAAGCAATAAATACTACAGATGTTATTTTAATATAAAACAGGATCAATTTTTGTAATATAGTATCAGAAATACAAATACATTTAAATAAAAAATTAGATATAAAAAGTCTTTTGCAAAAAGAAAATAAAACAGAAAAATAAAAATCCCATCTGACTAAAGGACTGAAAGTTTTCTAGGAATAAAACTAGTAGAATAATGTGTATGCTCTTTATGGAGATAATTATAACCAAGTCATTCCTTGAAAAAAGAAAAACGAATATAATAAAAAGATTCACTCAATCTACATTACCCTATAAATGTGATGTAATTACAGTGCAAATCCCCATGGAACCGTTTCTTTCATATAACAACAAATTTCTCTAAGGTTTATGTCAAAGGATAAAATTTCAAATAAAAAAATTCTGAGCTGAAAGACTAGAGATCTATTAGGCAGTCTTATAAAACTACAGAAATCAAAGTAATGTGATATTGCCACAGAAGTCAACAACTAGTTCAATGGAACAGAATATAGGGCCTGGAAGTAGATCTGAGCATTAATGGAAATTTTGAATTATGTTTGGCATTTGATATTTGATATTTGGCATTGGTATATGTGGCATTGCATTTGATGTTACAATCTGTGAAAAAAGAATGGGTTGTTGGGTAAAGCACCACCAGCTTCATCTTTTGGATACCATACTAAATAAGCATACCTAGATCTAAGTTCAAGACATCCTTTTCTTATTCAACCAGACGAAAAAGGCAAAAAATAAATCATTCATTGAATACAGTGGGGCTGATTAAAGTGAGAGGCTATATGTAGATGTATTTTTGTTACCTGTCTAGATTTCCAATTAAATGATCAATAGTAAACTACTCCATAGTATTTACCTTTATGTATGTGTATAAAATGCAGACCTACTATTACGCTAAGATAACCTCTCTTCCACTAGGAATCAACTGACACAAACTCTTCAACACCCAAAGAAGAAGATTTAATAGCATCATCAAAAACAGAAAAAAAACAGTATTTTCTTATTTTCTAACAATTGTCCAAAATAGTACTAAATTCTGTTTTATCTTATATATTGGACCATAAGTTTCTCATTTAATTTTTCTTTTTCTTTAATTTCCTAACTGGCTTTCTCTTTTCTTTTTGGGAGGAAAAGAAAATGTTCTTTCTTCACTATATCATTAACATAATATCATCCATTCAAAAGAAAAAAAAGTATTGACTGACTTCTTATTAACTGAGAAAATTCAGGCACCTCTTTGCAGCATCTAAGGAACAAACTATGAAGCCATGTATCTGGGTTTGAGATCCAAGGCCAAGGGTGGCAAAAAAAAAAAAAAGAGTGATTGCACAGTGTACATTAAAAAAAAGAAAGAAAACCTAAAAAAAAATAAATAAAAACTACAGAAAACAATATGATGTAAGCAGTTATCCAATAAATTGGCATTTCTTAGAATTTGTTACAAGGAAACTGTCAGAGACTGAACACAAACTATATATAGATACAGCATTACTGCTTGAATTAAAATACTAGAAAATAAATAGAATTAAATTAAAACAAAAAATAATCTAAATGTCAAAAATAGGTTAACTAAATGAATTATATGAACATGGTATATATCATGAAACTAATCACTATTTTAAAAATATACTGAATGACAGTAGAAAATTAATATTATATATACTTCATCTATTTAGAATGATCTCATGCTCTTCAACCGTATGTTATCTAAAAAGAATATGAAGAAATAACATTTTAACAGTGGTTATTCTGATACAGTGTTTGGGATTTTTGTTTTCTTTTACTCCCATTTTTTTAAATACACAATGAATGTGGATTACCTATAAAATTAGCTATGTTATCCATTTGCTTTAAAAAACACAGGGAAAAAGAGAAAACTTATCCTTACAAGACTGCACAAACGCAACTCCCAGAATTGGTTATTAACAGTCTTCTTTAGAAACTGAGGCTAAAAGAGGGAAAAGGTCTCTCCCAGAATGGTTACTGGAAGTCAACTTGAATGGAATTCACTAGACCCATTTTGACCCCAAGTCCTTGCAGTGTCCAATGCACTAGGCAGAGCCAAAAACACCAAGACAGAGCATATAGTATGTACACAACAAGTATCTGTAGATTAACCGATTTATTAGTGCTTTGACAATACAAGCTCAGTGAAAGACCAGAGTCATAAGATTGTGTACACTCTTGTGTAATGGTTTTCTTGCTCGCACTAGGGACCGTGAGTTTTGATTCTGAGCATCCAGGGTTCACCACAGTGTCTGGAAAACCTAAATGTGTTTTATTTTGTTATATTTGTTTTTTTTTTAAATAAATGAACAAATGTAAAAAAAAAAAAAAAAAGAAACTCCCTTATTTTCAGATTAACTCTATAGTCACTATATTTACATATAATAAAAATATTAATATTTGTTAACCAAAAGTTACGTTCTCTAACATTTTTTATAAAATTAGAAACTTCAAAGGTCTGAAAAGGCTGAGACTGTTTTTAGCAAGCACAGCATACTAGCTGCTAAGAAGAGCATACAATGTATAAATACTTAGAAAATTATGTTTTCTTTTGTTTGGAATACAAAAATCTTCTTAAATACAGAACATAAAAATCCTCTTAGAAAATGAAATTCTCAGCAAAGCTGTATTTCTAATGGTGCTGCATTTAATTACAGGGCTTTACGCATGAGGAGAAAAAATGTGCCTGCTTAAAGTACTTATATTGCATAGGAAATAATATATTTGATAGATATGATCTCGAAAAAATCTGGGCTAGTAACAACAACAACAAAAAAAACACTTCATTTATGTATAATTTCTGAATAAAATGGGAATTAAATAGTAAAATTTAAAAATGTCAACATCTTCCAAAATGCTAAAAGGAGAAATAATAAAGTCACAAGTGCCTATCAGTGGAAAAAATAGTTAAAATAGCATTCTCAAAACTTCCATTCCTAGGTGGTAAATCTATTTAGAATAACAATTTTAATCATGAGAAATATTTTTTAATGCAAAGAAAAAAATGAATAGCAAACTGATCATTAATAGCTTCATGGGCCAATTATTTCTAATGAACAATTAACCTTTATCATCACCTAAAAAGAAATGACATGCCAACAGAGAATAGGAAGCATACAAATATTCAAATGGGAGCAGCGAGTTGGTTTCCTAAAACACAGAAGGCTGTATCTTCAATAACAGTTGTCTACCTAACCAAGGTGCTAGAATTACATCATCTGGACTGAAGAGAACAGATGAAAAGTAGTTACACGTAGATGTGGCAAAGGGGTCTTGTAATGGCCTGTGAGACATTGTGATCTGATAACTGGATGTGGTCAAAACAGGACTAAGAAATAAGTCTAAGAGTCTAAGAAATAAGCCAGGTCCTCTCATCTCTGTCTAGGAAGGCAAATAACCAAAATGCATGATGGGAGTAGGTATGGGTTGTTTACTCCAGAGATGTAGTAGAGTAACAGCAGCCAATTGATTCATTCCTTGGCCTGGCAGAGTGGGTGGTAGCTGACAGAGAGGAAAAGAATGCCTCACTCCTTCAGCATTAGGGAGATCGGTGCTCTACGAAATAACCTCTTCATATTAAAATAAGTACTTCTCATCGCTTCACCTATCTACAAATCTGGTACATAGAAGAAATATGAGAAATTCCATTTGTTTATTAAATCTTAACTTTAATTCAGTTTCTTTGATGAGCAACTCACCATGCCTGCTTGGTAATGATACATTATGTTTAATCACATTAGGAAATATATTGCAACTTTGCTAAAAATAAGGGAGATATTAAAATACACATTAAAGATGCAATTTTGTTGGAGATAAATAATGATACAGAAACATACTTTAAGAGGATAAAATATAAGTAAACTTTTTTTTAATTATGTAGAACTTGGGGCTTGAAATTTTAATTTATAAATCCTATTATATTTAATGTTATTTATTAAATAGAGTGCAACCAAACAGTAAAGAATATAGTAGCTGTTATGTCAGTCTGTTAATTTTATCCATAATAAACAGTCATCTTTTAGTTCAGAATCATTAAGCCAAGCAAATATTGCCAGCAAGTTTAATTTTTACTCAGTAATGTCAGAAAGAAAAATAGCTTAATACATGACAAGCACTCACAAATATGAAGACTCATTTTATCAGCCTCATACATAAATATACTCTTCCTCATCTAGAATGTATAATAATACTATGAGTGTAGAAAAAAATCTCATTTATTTTACCTTAAGTCTATTAATATAGAAGATGATGGCAAACTACAAGACAATTTTGTACGTATTTGCAAAGCTATTGCTACAAATTATCACCAGGTATGCTAATTGCAGAGCTTTCAAAGATAAAGCATAAATAATGTTTGGATATCAAGAAAATTCCCAATAGTAAGCCTATGAAAACCAATTTAGGCATATAAAGGTCAAAACTATCTTAAACAAACTAAAAGTATTGTAAACTACAGAACATAATCTAGGTAACTAATCTACATCAAAACAAAAGAAATTTATTCATCCTGAAGTTTTATAAAACACAGAAAAGATTCTTTTTGGAATTTGGAGAAATTTTCTCATTTTTACTTATAAATAAGCCTTTCTCTGAGTCTTTACTGGTTTCATATTTTTCTTCTATATTTCCTGTACAAGTGAATAACTAAACCAATACCTTAAAATTATTTCTCTATTTGTCTATTTTCCCCTTCAACACAAAATAGCCAGAAAACAACAATGAAAGAACTTTTGATCTGCCTAAATGTCTTCTTTCTTTCAGACTTAAATGTCACATGTTAATATCTATTATTTTTATGTAATATTGAGGTTTGCTAATTGCACACAGAAATGGTTGAAAAGCCTACAATCTTTTCACACTGTGCTCACATGAAATCTGTGGTCTAATTTGCAATATAAACCCTTACTTGTAAAACACCATTTGAAATCAGTATCCCAGGTTGGGAGATCAAATATGACTGCTCACATTACACCAGGACACTGCTGATGAGGTTCCCAATAGATTCATAACTGTAACACTTTAACTGAAGCTGTTTCAGAACCAGGTTTGACTTACAGCCTCTTCCAATTCTGAGATGCTGTGATGTCTGCCATTCCTACTTCTGCTTTGCTCTTAGTTCACTTCAGATCTCCCAGAAATCAGAGCATGTCCATTAGTCTCCTATGTCCAAACCAACCACGTTGTGTGATTAGTTTCCAGCTTTAGCACAACGGCTGAGATGTTGATGATATACAGCTTATTACAGGTGTCATTATTTTCTAAAAACTTGACTTATGGCTTTTTCAAGGCAGTGACTACCAGTTAGTGAAATCCTACACTAGAGTTAATGGCATTTCAGGATAGATTAAGCACCTTGTTTCAATATAACTATTAGAACATCCTCCAGATCCTTTGCCCTATCCTAGAAAACGTTGTGCTGTCTTTGCTGATTTGTAGTGATCTTTCTCGATCTTTCTCTTGCTTCTTCATCCACCAAAATGTTTGTATGACAACATAGTAGAGGGAACGGAGTTTGCAGATTTAATGCACAATCTTTGACAACAGAAACAAAAGCTTAAAATCTAATAAAAAATTGTCAGTTATGTAAAACTGTCCACAAACACACATGTAACCTCTTGGAGAGGATTCAGAAGTTGCAACCAGAGTGTCACGGTAGTTATCTCTGGATGTCATTTTTCAGTGAAAGCTACTTAACAGCCGGTTGCTTGATGCCTAGAGAAGTAGTAGTCAGATACTGGCTAACATCTGTATAGAAAAGATAGAAGAGAAATATGAAAAACAGGTATGGGCTCATTGAAAAATACATCATAAAAAATGTATTGTTCTGTAGCATTTGCTGATGTTCATCCTCTGAATGCTCTCACTGTGGCCTATTCAAGCTACCACATTAATGTCAACCAGCACATACTGTTACAGCTTGTGGAGGTAGTATGGACCCACTCCAACAGACCACCAACTGGCGGAGCTGTATTTTCTCCTTTATACTTTTCTTAATTTCAAAATGTCTTTAATGAAAATAGTGATGACCACCCCCTCCAAGGACAGAAACTAGGTGGCTAGAGACAGAGACAAATGTGGGCTTTTTTCTCTATAAGGTGTCTGAAATTTTAAACTATGGTCTATATTCCAATTAAAAAATTTTTAAATTCTTAGTAATTTAATAATTATTCGTTACAATTGTGATTAACCACAGTAAATGATATTTTAACATCTCCTATGCAATTAATACATAGGTATATATGTGAAACATTGAAATAACACTGTAAGATGTTTTATGTTAGAATGCCAAAGGGAATGACATAAATTTTAAAATGATACTGGAGGTAAATAGTGAAAGAAATTCAGTGTAAACCTGAAAGATCAGTTAAAGCTCCAATGAGCATGAACAGAGTTCTGAAGTATGAGCAGGTTGTGGACAAGCAAAAAGAAAGAAAGGCAGTGACATATTGGTCACCGTGAGCAGACTGGTCACTGTGTCTGACATTTATACTCCTGCTGAATGATACCACTTTTTTCCATCTTTTCCCATGCCAGAGCTGCCATTCCCTATGGTACACATTTCTTACTACCTTTGCTGCCTAATTAATTATTTCAGAGAAGGCTACAAAGAGCCAGATGCTCCCTGCAATCAGGCTGAGCAGAAACAAGACTAGAATCAGGGACTGATACATACATAGAAGAGAAAAAACACTCTACGTCACCTCTGGTAATGCTATGAATGTTTATTTAGGATTTAGTCCACAAAAGGCACTTTGGGGTCTCCTCACACAGCCTAAATTCACAGAGGAATAACTCAAGTTCTTGTTTAGTGCTTCTTACCTGGCAGGCAGACTATGTGCTCAGGTAAAGCCCCAGGACCTCCCATCCATGTCCCACACACACAAAATACCAAGAAAATGAGTTTCCTTCAGCTTGCAAAAGAGGGTCTCTATGACCCAAAGAGACTTTATGAAGAGTTAGACCATATCACTGACAGAGGATGACAGGTCAGCTATTCATTCTGAGAGGCGTTTTTCAATATTTAATTGGTTTATAGCTAAGCATCCTGGGGAGCACATAAATTCATTCACTTACTCAGCATATAGTTTATAAATTAGCTCATCTTAGTGGATACCTCATGCAGTTATACGGATCAAAATTAGACATTTTTGGACAGTTTGGATTAATTAATAACTGATGTGAGAATTTGATTACTCCTATTTTAATTTGGTAAGGTGTATCCAGTGATGGAAATACTCTTCGGTTATTGAACCATAGATTATAAATATGCATTAGCATGGAAAAATACTCAAAATAATTTTGCTAAGCTTAAAAAAGTTATAAAATATTATATACAGTATGACTCACTTTTTCAAAAATATTACATATATGTTCTTAAAGGAGACATTTAGAACTGAAAATATTAGTAGAAACTATACAGAGAGATGATAAAGTTACAATGATTTTTATTTAATTTTTGTGATTTTTCCTAATTTGTAAAATTTACTATAAAAATAATTATGCAATGTTTAAAAATCTGTAGCATAATCAGAATTTCCACATTCTATAGGCTCCATTCATCAACACCTGAGCACAGAACCCACACTATTTCCTGAAGAAAAGCATGGCCCTGCTCTTGGGAACCACATATGACAGCTACCCAACAGGCAGAGATTAGGACCTTCATTGCAGGCATGTCCTTCTTAAGTTCCTCATCAATATGCCCAACATTCAACTCTCACTAATCTGTCAACAAAGAATAGTTGCAATTCAGGTATTATCAGAGAAGTCTAAGTTGAGTGAATTCAATCTTATTCACAAGAGCTACAGGAGAAAAGCAATTTATAGAGAATGTGGCTAGAAGGGCATGGTCTTTTATCAGTTTCATATAAAAGGTGTTATTGACATTTTGAGTTGGAAAACCTGGCTGTAGAGAATTCTGACCCTCCACGGCAGTTCTACTTTAAATGCTTTCATGTCTAGATGCACATTCCTGCCACCACTGTAGATCTGTTTTTATCGATGAGCATTGTGGCATGATGATATCAGTTGACACAGTCCTCTGAACATTTTTTCTTAAGACTGAATGTTGCATAAAGGTTCTAAGAGAAATTTGGTCTCAGAACCAAGAAGAGTTGAATCCTTTTAATCAACCAACAAGGCTTCTATTTTTTCTTTGCCCTGATTTGTATACTTCCTTTTTTTACTTTGTCTTGTGAATATCTCTACAAACCTCCTTAACTTTTTATATTGTTAAAGAAAGAAGATTAAATAAGTATTCAGAAAACAATGAAACTTAACAGATGGGTGAGAATAAGACTAAGGGAAGAAAAACAGCGACAGCAACTATAACAGGAAGAAAACAATACAAACCATCACAAAAAGTCTGTCAGAGATGAGGTTAGAAGACATCGCAGTCTACTCCAGTGTAAGACATTGGACTCCAGAATTCTGAAGCGCATTGAGTCCTGACTGTAACTAGCTATATGATGCTGTGAAAAAAGGGGAGAAGAGGACCGCACGCAGACACTGAGAGATGACAGCACAGAGGTCAATGGACTGGCTCTGGAGTCTCCTATCTGATTTTAAACCTGATTCCCATTTACTCTTGTGGAAACTTTAACAACTTAACTTTCTAAGGATTTTCTTATTTGTAAAATGCAAATTTTAAATCTGACCTTATATAGTTATAGAACTTTTGTGGACCTTTTTCTCTAGCATGCTCAAGCATTTTATATGAATTTACGGATGAGGACCATGAAGTAGGAAGAGTTAAGTAATTTGCATAAGGTCATAAAGTCACACAGTTCATCTCCAGACCTGCATTTTTTACCAGTGTCGAATGCTGATGATAAAATGATACAGGGTACGTGGCACACCAAGAACAGCAGTGGGCACATGACAAACCTGTAATACTACCAGCATACTAAGAAATGAAGACTGACTTATAAAACTAAGTGACTTGTTCACACCTTGAAAAGATACATGTATGCCATTACTGCAGAAAAATGTTATCAAACATCTAGATGATACAAGAAAAGAATGAATAAAGCAAGAAATACAGAATTAATATTAAAATTAACAAATCTAACTAGAAAACATGAGGGCTAAGCACAAATTTATTTAACATTTATTCATCGTGGGGGTATTTATTAATGTTAAAAAAGGAAATGCCGTAAACATCAAGGAGAAAGGGGTTGATCAAACAATCTATGACAACATCTAAACAGAGACAAATGGACTGAATCCAAATGTGACAGAATTTCAACATTAATCTTTTTTGATAATATATCTGAATTTTGCTATTTCTTTATACTTGCCAGTTTTTCATATTTTCTACCATAAAATATATTACCATAATTATTTTTTAAAAAAACAGCATTTTTTAAATGAAACAAGTGATTACAAAGCCCTCGGTACAACTTTAACAAATCTACTTCATAGAAATAATAAGAAATGATCTGCTTGACAGCAGGTAATCCTTCATCGGTCTTATCAGGATCCACATGATGAAGTCCAGCAATTTTTGTGGTTCATAATCTTACTATGTTTACAGTGCTAAAAAAAAAATCTTCAAAGTACTTTAGCAAACATTAGAAGGAAAGCGTGTAGAGTACAAGAAGCCCGTGCCAGGCAAACATTTGTAGAGTTAATATACTCTACTCTGGGACCCGCAAAAACAATGACCATCTGGAATGCGTACAGCAGGCCTAGCGACGTGCTGCCGATCATGGCTCTGGAGAAGCAGACGGAGCACCAGCTCTGGTTAGTGCAGAGAGGAGCCGGGGAGACTGCAGTGGCCATCATCTATGTAAGGAATGTCATCTGGAAAGAGGTTGGGTGAGTTCCATGTCTTGAAAAACAGGTACTGGTAAAATGTCTGGGACAGAAAAATCTAGCGCCCAAACTTCAGGGGAAATGTTCTTAGCGAGTTGAAATAATCAGAAATAAGTCAGGCAGCTCTGTCCAGAAGTTATATTCCTTTATTGTATGTAGATCTCGTTGCAAATAAGCCCTTCTGAGACGGGCAGCAGCAAGTGCTGTAGCTAAGGAGCCTGCCAGCCTGAAGACAAAGCCTGTCCCTGGGCCCTAAAGTACTCCTAGACGAAAAGCCCTGGAAAGCCATAGCCCTTTCTCACTCTGCCTTAAAGATCCCAAAACCTATGAGTTAGCAGAGGAGTGTCAGCGTTACTCTCTCCTCTCAAATGCCAGAATCCGGAAGGAGACAAAACCAAGTGAGGGGCACTGAAGTTATGCCCACCTTTCAGAGCTAAAGAGAAAGTATGAGAAGGGTCTTCAAGGCCTAAAAGTATATCAAATAGAATATGAGGAGGAACCTTACTCCTTATGTCAAGTGACTATATTTTGTATTCCATAAATTTGTTTCTGTTCACCTTTTAGTACATAGAAAAGATGTGCAAAATCTCAGATTGCCTTATCTTTGGTAAGAAAAATCAAGAAAAGAAGTTTCCGCCCACATGTGAACAAATCATTATAATTTATATATATATACATACATATACATGCTCATTAATCTTTGACAATTAATGAAGTAGGTATTATTTTATCCATGTTTTACGTATGAGTAAACTGAAGCACAGAGGGGTTATATGACATGTTATATGGAGCAGGTAACCAAAGCATTACACGGAGGAACCCATGGTCAGAAATATGGGTATTCTTATAAGAAAGAATCATTTTAAGCTCTTTGACATTAGCATACATATATATAGTGTTATATAAATATATATATACATATGCCAAGTAGCAGGAATTAGTTTTTTCTTCCTCTTCCTCCTCATTCCTCCCACAGTTCTCCTAATCATGCTTTTCTACACATGCAAGAAGCTGGGAGATAGTAGACATCGTTTTGATTCCACATATACCCAGGATTATAGCTATAACTGTTATAATCTAAGAAGGGTGCTGACAAAGAAGTAATCTGTCAGTGATTAATATTATAAAATTATTAAACTTCAAACCCAGGAACTTCCTAAAATAGAATACAGAATTTTTGCAGCTAACATCTCACAATTGAGAAGTGGTATATTTAATTTTAACACAAAGAAATATTGCTCACAAGGAATTCAGCAGTAATACATGTGTTTCAGGCATGGGAGTTCCCTGCACTGCTAGCAACATCAAAAGTAGCAGTTCCTTCTACTTTTAGGTAGATCTCAATTACTTCTGTTTGTGATTTAGCAAAACACAGCAGAATTACTTTAGCCATTTTAAACCAATCTTATATCTAGCGTATATTGCTTTTGTTTGCCTGTCTTTAATGAATTCATGTAACCAGTTACAGAGAACCCAGAAACTCTGCAGCCACTCTTACCTGTGATCCAAGTGGTGGATAGAGAGAATTACTCCAGAATTTAAATGGGTTTGTTTTAGCGTCACCAAAACAGTAAATTCATGTTTATTTCTCAGCTTCTGAAAAAACTGTTCAGCTGTAGCAGTAGATGCTTTTATACTTCTAGGAGTATCTAAAAGAGAAATAAATATACACTAAGAACAGACTAGAATTAGATTTTGTGAAGTAACCTTCACACTCAACATCTTTCAAAAAATATTATCAAATAATAACTGATAAATACCAAGTTTTAGACTTTTCTGGTAAATTCTTTCAACAAGATTTTATGATACATGTAATAAAGGACAGTAAAACTACATGAATTACTGAGTTTGTGTTTCTGAAATCATTTTTCAAAATGTCACCATTGAGAACAGAATCAAAGAACACTGTTTGAAGAAGTACATTCCCAAGTTTTTTCCTCATGTATTCCTATATTCTGGCTATATCGGTATCAACAATTACAAGAAGACCTAAAAGACCATGCTGAAGTCATTTCCCTTTCCTGATACCTCATGACAGAAAACAGGAGTTGAATATATGTGCCACCTTCCACGATGATGCTTTAGCCAGAAGGCTTGCTATAAATAGATTTTTTAAAAGATCATTGTAATTAGTCACTCTCAGCCTTCTGTTTAGTGGATGAAACATTAAGATGAAATTATTTTAGCATGTTTTTTGAAAGAAACCGAGCTTCATTACAATATCCTTCTCCAGGCTTAGAGAAAGTCTAGTCACGGGAGGGTTTGCCTGGAAGAACAGAACATTTACCTTGCAATTGCAAATGGTTTAGTGTTGGACTCCAACCTCAGGACTCAGAGGCTAGGGGAACAGGTAAGGGTAGAAATGAATTTTGTGGACAGGGAAAAAAAACAAAACGATCATTCAAGACATCTGCTAATTGAGCATAAGGCTCTCCTATTCAGAGTGTGTGCAAAGAGTTTACAGGAGCCAGAAGCACCATAGATGTTCTCGTCCTTTCTGTCTTTTAGAATAGGAAAGAAGTTATGCACTTGTCAATGGGGAAAGCACTAGCATTTGGCGAGAACAGTCGTACATTATGTAAGACTGTCCCATGCACCGCAGAACATCCAGCACCCCTGGCCTCAAGCCAGTGCATCAGTGGCTTACAACCCAGTCCCGTGAGAGGCCAACATAACTGCACACATTTCCAGGCCTTCCACTAGGGAGACGTGCAGTAGAAACCTAGTTGACAACCACAACATTGAGGAAACAGAAATTACATGATAAATCACAAATTCCTTTCCCCTCTTGTTCCATAAATGCATAGAATAAAATGTAATCATTTGGTCTGTGACCACCGCTGGAAATACACAGACATGGAGAATGGCACCTAATTCCTAGCAATGAAGCCAGGCCCAGGATATGTGTTCAAAGTTTTAGAAGAAATAAATTCCCTTATTTCCACTCAGTATTCACAACCCAAAAGCATAACAATAATCTGCAGTTTCTGCCGTGGTCAATGTAATAGTTTCTTCCCAGGCTCCTTCAGAGATAAAGTAAGCTATATAATTCTGCCTAGCTCCAAAACTTTCTGCTTTCTCAAGGAAGCATAGAAACTATAATTTTTTTTTATAAAAATAGCTCATCTTGGCACACCCTGATGGAGTAGCAGTTAGGTCTTCCCCCTCTGGCCTCACACAGACAACATCCATCCCTGGGACGTAGATTCACATCCTGCAGCCAGGGTGGAAGGGTGGGGTACAACCAAGATGAACAACTAAATAAAAAATACACAAAATAAAATAAAAATGCCCCTTCCTCTTCTCTCTTCTGACTGCTTATCTACTTGCTTTCATTCCTGCCTGCATCTATCCTTTAAAAAAAAAAAAAAACTAACTAAAAAATGAAAAATAACTCATCTAATGTTAACTTAAATTCATTCTAATTTATAAACAAGTTAATCATTGACAAACTTCATTACTTCAGTTCAACACATTAAGTAAAAGCACATTTAAATTATAAATAGTTATTATGCTCCCCCAGCTTTTCAGGTAGGTAAAGGATGAGCTGCATGCTCTGTCTTGCTGAGCAGGATGATAGATGGGGACACAAATGAGAGGAATGGAGAAAAGACTACATTGAATACAGAAGGGAGGATAAGACCCACAGAGAGATTCAAAAGTGTGGCCCAGAGCTTGACCTCCTACACTGAGAGAAGCTATTTAGAAAGGACTGGCAGCTGCCCTACAAGGGAGAACTTTAGAGAAAAGAAGCTTAAAGGGGAGTCATAGGAAGCTGTGTCTTTGGTATGCATAGAAGATCCTCACTAGATCTCTGTGTCATTTTTCATTGCTTTTGAAGTTAGAGTTCAGAGGCTGCATTATGTTTGTGGTTTTGTTTCCTAGTTTTGTTTTCTGTTGAAAAGATGAGTGAAGACTGACCTTTATGTGAAAAGAAGAACCTAAAAATATATTATATTTGAGTGTCATTAGTTATGTCACCGTGTTTGAAATGGTAGTCAGAAAAACTATAGCCGACGAAAAACCAGTTTTATTTCATTTGATCCATCTACATGTTGGAAATTTTTCATAGTGGCCATGTGGGGAGATGCTCTGGCATTTAGGTGGTCAAGGACTTTCATGTGAGATTTCATTTATTTGAAACATGTGATGTCCTAAAGTACCATTCTCAAATAAAACTGAACTTGGGGCTCTGACAGTAACGGCGATGCAGAGCTACTGGTCCTTGCACTGCTTGTCAGGCATGTCAACAAGAGACAGGTGAGGTGAAATCAGCATAGAATCTGCAGTGAGATGCTCCAGAAAGTTCTCATGGGACCACAGCGCAGAGCCATTCTCCATCCCACCAGAGTGCTAAGTGCAGTCCTATGAGGCCCCCATGCAGCTTAGGCTGAAAGCTGACTTACTGATACAGGTTCAGAATCCAGAACAGGATCTCTTTCTCTCCCCCTAGAACATAACCGTGCTGTTTTGCTCCCTTTATAGGTATAGGCTAGTGACTTGCAGGAAGGAAGGATCTTTTAGCACAAACATACAACCAATAATTATACTATTCAGCAAACAATGCTTCTTTTTTCCATCTTGATTAACCAAGTTCGTTGCCTAGAAGTTTGAAAACTGGGGCCTCCATGACTTCCATGTCCTGTCTTGCAGTGGGAAGCAAGTGGAAAGCCAACAGAAGGGAGAAAACTTGGCCTGACTTATAATGACATCAGGATGGTCTCCTCACCTGACATCCCCACCCAGGGAGCCCAGGACACAGGTAAAGATTCACCTGGATATGACAGAGTTAGCATCTATAGGAAATATAAGTCATGAATACATCACAGTTTTCAGCTCAACAGAACTCCATCTCCCAACAATTCTTACCTCACCCAGATAACACTTAAATATATTGTTCCCCTTACAAACATGATTTCAAGAATTCGTTAAGTCTGAGCCTAGAAAGGACTCGATAGGGGCCTGTGAGTAGCATCAGAATAAACTAACGAGAGCGACAGAATTCAAGAGCTATTTAGAAAGTAGAATCTAAACAATTTGATCACTGATAAAACACATGCAAAAGAACAGAGACAGGAAGAAAATTCATTACAGTTGAATCTAAAGTTTCTATCATGAGAGAGTGAATGAAAGGAAATGCAGGAAGAGCATGAAAGCACTCAGATGAGATTTTCATTCTAGAAATGGTCATTTAAAGGTGTCAGGGGACATGCACATGGTAGTGACCAGCAGGGCATTGCAGAATTTGATTTCGAGACGTAGGCAATATAGTTTTAGAAGTATTTAGAATATGGTACCTAGGCACACCCTAGTGGCCTAGAGAGTTAAACCCGGTATAGTCCACATACATCCCAAGGCCCCCAGTTCAAGACATGGGACCAGGGAAAGAACCAAACAACTAAATAAAATAAAATGCTTCTTCCTCCTCTCTCCTCCTGCCTGCCTACTTGTCTTCTTGCATGTACCTTTCTCTGAAAAAAAAAACAAAAAACAAAATAAAAACCAAAAAACATGGTATCTAAAGTCAGAGAGGATCTGATTAAATCTTAAGAATCATAAGAATGAGAGGAGTATAAAAGAATGAACCACAAAAGCAATGAACCTACAAATATATAGTATCACATAACAGGAAAGCAGGGGCAATAGATAAAACATACACAGCATTATATATAATACTGCATCTAGCATGCATATATATTACATATGTGTATATATATACTGATTTATATATATATCAATATATGAACATATGTATACAATATATACTCACATATATAATGCTGCACATCTGATACTACTAACATGCTTCAAAAATGTATAATAATATCTTTCTCCCTTTTGAATGAACATTCGATTTTATTCTTAAAATGCCCTGGAAACTTGACAGGGGTAACATTTATTCCTTTCTTTTTTAATGAGTTAAACGAGTGAAGAACCAATCCTGTTCACCCAAAGGTAGCTGGCAAGTTAGAGGTAGAATGGGGATGACAATTTCTGGTCAGAATTCTTTCTAGTCCATGGCATAGCCTCCTGAACATAGCATCCTATGTCCATGCTGTACTGTTAATCACAAACAGAAATGCAAATAAGAAAACATCAACCAGAAATGAATCGAAAAAAAAAACATAATTACGTAAGAGAACATTTTTAGTTCCTTAAGTGACTGGCTTAGTAATGATTTTAAGAAAGGTCACTTTTCCCACATGTATTTCTGTTTCCCAATTTATAAAATTAGCATTTCTATCTTCTTTTATTTTTTTCCAAGGATTACACAATATTCCGAGAGACTTCTGCATTCCTTCCATTGTTCCTATAAAACCCAATTCTGGTCTTATATCAGAAAATCAAGTCTGAGAAACTATCATGTGAGAATTAATTTTACTTTAGTTTTATTATGGTTTCAGAATCTCAATTTAGAGAATTAAAAGTTTAATTCAGATCTATGCTAAGCAATTTCTCAACAAGGTTCCCTACTAGGAACCAAACATAAAAATAAAGGGTGGAAAAATAAATTAAAGGAGAGCAAACTCTGAACTCAGAAGAATGGATTTCCAATATCACCTGTGCAAATTATTAGCAATCACTTGGCATATAACAAACACCATATCCTGGCTATTAGGATTATGATACTTATCATCATCATGCTTACAAGCAATAAGACTGCAGAACTCATTAAAACTACCAAAAGCTGTAATACCTGTTTGGTGATTTTTCTGAGCTTATTTTCATTAGAAATATCCCAAACTCAGACACAAAAAATAAGTTTCCACATTTGAAAACTGACATAGAAATTTTTGGCAAACAAATTATTCTTAAAATAAAACTCTGCCTCCTGCCTACAACACTGTTTCTAGAAAACCACGAGTGATCATTCT
Source organism: Solenodon paradoxus (assembly GCA_004363575.1). NCBI lineage: Eukaryota > Metazoa > Chordata > Mammalia > Eulipotyphla > Solenodontidae > Solenodon > Solenodon paradoxus. The sequence goes on along the minus strand of RJWH01000261.1, from coordinate 266,429 downwards.
TCTATGAACGAAAGTCAATATAAACTGAATTTCTTTCCAAAAATGGTTGACAAAGATCATTTAAACTGCTTCTTTAGAGAAAAACAGTCTGAGTAAAGAAGTCTTTAAATGCTACGACTAAGCCCTATAGAAAAACTTATCCACATACCCATGGTGTAATAAGTCTTTTAACTGGAGAACTGTTTAAATTGAAACCAAACATTTGTTTCAACATTTTACATTTTTATTGTGTGGAGAGCCCTAAAACGCCACAAAGAAAACAACTAGTGGCATTTCAGAGTCGTTATCAATAAATAATAAGTCAGTTCAGAAGCAATTACATCAAAATATTTATTTTTAGTCACGGGACTACACAAGATGGAATGATGAGTTCATATGTGAATGCAGTAAACATTTCTAGGGATTCAAGCAATGTGCTATGTATTCCCTATATGCAAAGTAAGGGGAGAAAGGGGGCAGAGGGGAGAAAGGAAGAAGGGATGGGTTTCTTTCTAAAATAAACTGCAGCTTAATGCAAGTACATATGAGACAGTAGTTATGGGTATGTACAGAAAAACAGAATCACCGTGGAGCTTCTTTGAATGTTTTAGTATGTTAATAGTAAAAGTAAAGAGAAGTGATTTATTCATCTTCCAATAACAAAGAAATCAGTTAAAAATCATTTTCTTCTTAGGCACTTAAACTGCATCACTACCGTTGCCATCATAAATCAAGTGAGTCTGACTACTGACAGGACTCTGGCCCAACTGCAGTGTGTAGAATCCTTAATTAATTTTCCCCACATAACTAAACCAATAAAAATATCACGTGCAAATTCAATTATAAAAAGTCTAATCTTAGACATAGAATGGGTGACTTAGAATATTCAAAAAGCATCACTTTTTTTGTTATTAACTTTGAAAGGCTACAGTCTTCTAAGGAAAGAGAGCTTAGAAAAGTTTGCATTGAAGAGGTAAGTAACAATGGAAATTAATTTAAAGATGCTTGCAATCTGACATGGAAGAAACTGGGAAGCAAACTGGCATTGCAGAGGATATGTACTTGTGAGCAGCAGGGCAAAAATAATGGTGTCATTCATGGTGCCGTGAGTTGCTGAGTTGGGCTGAGTATGGACAAGGCATCAGGAAGAGGTGGGTGGAGGTCTTCATTCCAGGGGAGGGTGTTGTTTTGGCGAGAAACTGGAGATGTAAGAATCAGGTAAATTCAACTGTAGAGAGACCAGGGAATGAGGTCATAAAGAGAAAGATGAGTCTAACCAGGAAAGAGAACGAATGCAACTTTGAAGTGAAAGAACTCCTAGATGAAACCATGTGAATGGATCAAGGAAACCACAGAGTATGAAGTCTTGAGTTGACAAAATAAAACGCAAAAAAGGACCGGTGTGTGTGTGTGTGTGTGTGTGTGTGTGTGTGCGCGTGCGTGTAAAAATCACTTCTTTGCAGCTATAAGTTTCTCACATTTCTGAATTTTTTCATGTAAGGAAATAAATGGGCAGTGATTTTCCTACAATAAAACTTAGAATATGAGCCTATAAAATGAAGCCTGCTTTATTCACCTCTGTGATCTGAGAGTCAAGCATAATGCCTAGCATAGTAGGTACTTAATGTATTAATAATTGAATTTTCAAAGGAATATGAAGTTAAAAATGTATTCATTATTCAATTATTTCTCTGCTCTAGAAGCAATGAATGAACGTATTTGACTTTGTATGAAATGGAAATTGAGTATAAAATGATAGGCATGTCTTAAAAGGACATCTAATGGGTAAATTTGGCTTTTAAAACTGTACAGTTAACATATTTTTAGGTAAGCTGAATTCATTTTGCCTAAACCGTATTTTAAGTCACTGATTGATTTTCTAAAATTTATGCTGAATGTGTGTGCTGTATGAGAAGATTCTATTTTTTTAAGCATTGAATACATAAGTAAAAACTCTTGAAAATGTTTAAGAGGGTAAGAAAATAATAATTCTAGGGTTTTTAAGTTTGCAGGAATAAGGGATTTTAGTCCTCTGTAACTTGAAGGGTGACTAAATGTGTTTCATCTTTACTATCTTGTATGTGCTTCAAGTATTTATTTTGTATAAGAAGCAAATACAAATAAGCACTCTCATTAAATACACACATCCGCAAACATACATTCACTACAAAAAAGACAGTATCCTATGTACAATATTATGCATCTTAGACTTTTTTTTTCTAATTGACAGCAGTTTGGGAATATTTTGACATCAATACATGAAAGCTATGGATTTTCCACTGAAACATTTAGTCAGTTACTTTACTAATTGCAATTGTTACATAGTTGATTTTCTCGGAAATCTTATGCATATCACCTAAAATATCAAATCACCTAACATAGTAACTAATCTCCTCTTTACTAATTTGCATGCATTTTATACCTCTTTTGTTTAATTTCATCAACCAAAAACTCTACATATTAAATATAATCACGCTATTGTGCAACTTTAAATGGAATACTTGTAGTGTCTGCCCATACAAATGGTTTTTAGATTGAAAAAAATTGCATTAGAATATACAATGTTACAATGATTATTATTGTTACTGTCCATTGGTCTTACTCTTCCTTCCATATACCCATGCCTTTATAGTACAAACTTTCAAGGCAAAATAATGGTAGCAATTTTAAAAGCCATTAAAATTTGACTAACACTATCTATACAGTTAGCAAAGTCCTTAAACATGAACAATCTCATTTAAACTTATAGCAACTTTGAATAGATGGGATTATTAGCTTCATAATAACAGAAATACAGATACATAAAAGGAATTGCAGATGAGGAAAGAGAGAAACACAGAAGCCAAGAAATATGATTATCACCATCAGTGGCTCAAAATCTATGAACTTTCTATATTAGGTTCTTATTGGTTCAAAACGTTGGACATTTCCTGGGTGAAATCTGAAACTGGTCTGTCTACACAAAGGAAGAAGCAGCCCACTCCAGTTGGTAAGTGGCAGATTTAATAAACAAGAAGAGTGACTTACTCCGCTTGACTTGGGCAGCTACAAGATTAGCAGTTCTGCCCAAGTACCTGCCCACATCTTCAAAGTTTCTACAGAGGTCATAACTGGGTACAGTCACATATTCAACAAACGCCTTTCTCTCTCAAGCTTTGTCCTTACAAATGTATTTCCTGTTATGAAAACAGTGGACAGAACACTTCTTCAACAGACAGGGGAGGGAGTAAGAAGCCTCCAATTGCCCAATTTCAGTTCTCAGATCAACTGACAATCATGTTCTCTGGATTACCTCCAACAAAATTACCAAAAGCAATTAGGACTGAATATAGAATCAACCGAAAATTCAAGTATCAATTCAGGATAGCAACCCAAATCAGGGTGCTTCCTACAGGACTTTATCCTACCAACACAATGATGCAGTACATTCTGAAGAACAGATAAATTCTTATTGAAATTAACTTGTATAAAAATAAATATTGTGAAGATAAATATGTTTTTCTTGTTCTCCAGATCAATTTAGGCTTTTCAGATTTATAAAGCTATATCAGATGATCCTTCGGCAAGATACTCTAAACTACTGAGATGTAAATTGCACTAAAATTTAAAACCAAAACCTTTTTTAGCAGAAAGTCTTCAAATACTTCTTTTAGAAGTTGTTGGGCAGAATGTATGAGTAATCCACAACTTCAACTTGCAGCAAGTCTACACCTAATGATACCACGTCCTCACCATTTATACTTTCTACATCTCTATGCTATTCACATTATAAACTAAGAGAGCTGAAGGACGTAGTCTGGGAAAATTGTCCTGGAAATCCTCTTCTCTATTTTTTTCCCATCAAGTCCCAAAACAATCTCAAAAGTTTCTTTCAAATACAAAGCAAATTATAATTTGATTCAATATAATAAACATATATATTTTCAAGTATTAATTACAAAATATTTGCTAGCTTAATGTTATGACTACCCAACCACATAAAAACATATACACATATTATAATTAGAAATCAGAAATATAAATATCAACCAGCCACTCAAATAAACAAAATCAAATAACAGGTTCAAATCATTTAAACAAATCACTCATGACTTATATGTAAGACTTTTCATGAGTAAAGTAAAACAAACTATAGTCAGGATATAGAGGGGACTAAACACTAAACTGACTCAGTAATTTGAAAATTAAAATTAAAGTATTAAATGTATTATTAACAGATATAATACAAGTTATTTAGATTAGTCCATTTGGTTTATTTTAATTTCAAGCTAACAAGTAACTTTCTGATAATAACTTGTCTTCCCAGATTTTTTTTTTTCAGAGATAGCAGTACTATTAATCAGTATGAGCATTCTGGTTTAGTTCACTATTATGATCCTCACTGTAGTTAAAATTAAAATTGGCACTTGAATTTATAATCAGATGAATACTTTTGGCTAGTATGAGACAATCTTAGAACCTTATCAGTGAAGTTAACCAGCTCTTCTACTGTCAGCAAAATAAAAGGGGAATGAGTCAAAAAAGTATTCCTCTTTAACAGCTCTCAACCACAACACTATTCAAGAACCAGATCAAATAGACATACATTTAATTAAGCAAATAAAAGGGAACATGATGACTATGACAATGCCAAGGATGATACTGATGACATTATTTAGGGCTGTAATAGAGTGGTTGAGTTCTTTCATTGATACTGCCTTAATACCTACAGACAGCTGTCTCAACACTATCAATTGAATATATCAATTGATGTAATAAGAATCAATAATTTGCTAGATCTTATTTTAAGTCAAACCAAAAATGATATTGAACTGAACCCAAACTGAATGCATGCAATGTCAGCTACTCTCATGAGTCAATGTCTCAAAGACAAAGAAAATTAAATTCATAGGTTGTCATAATTTATAGAACATACATCTGGCTTGACTAAAGTCATTTAAAACTTGAATAAGTGAAATTAATGAACTTTAAAAATAAAAAAGAAATTGAGTTTTCCTTGGACTCACTCTTAATAGTAGATGAAAAACTTCAACTATACCTTTGATCCTGACGCCAGTTACTGATGTATAAAGTATTGTTTAAAATTAATAAATTACTCATCTTAACATCAATGTGGATAATAAATTCATGAATTAGGTCATTTTTTTCTCTCTTGTAAATTATTCCATATATAGTACCTATTTACATCTGAAATCTACATAAAGTGCTCATTGAAAGAAAAGAGTAATAATAAGTGCCAAAAAGAAAAATTAACATAAATTAACATTTTTAAGTGAAAGCTGAATCATAAGTCATTCCTTCATTTTCTTTGAGGTCCCACATATTCATAGACTCCCTGAGAAGAATAAGAGTACGCATATTTCAAAAGCTGGCTATTTTAATATCCACACAGGTACTAGCGCTTTGGCTGGGCTTTAACAGAACGATTAGTATAAAAAGAGAAACAAACAGGATTGAGGTGAGACTTCTACTATATATCTTTAATATTTGATTGCTATGTATTAATTTAAAGGAATCAAGGAACAGGGATCTATAACATAGTTTCACATCTATAAAATGCAAAGGTCATAAATTGTGCAATCTCAGATTGCACAAGAAGATTCTACAGAATCTTTGCTGAATAGTCAGAGACAGTATGTGGTGCCCCATCTATTACGCAGTGCCGAAGTGCTGAAATACACAATTTTATCTTCCACTTAATAGGCTAATTTGACCTAAGACATCAATTTTAGGAGTTTGTTCTGCTTTTAGCCTTCTTTAATTATAATAATCAAATTATTTTAGAATAAGAAGACATCACAAAATATCAGTTATCCTGATTAAACACCAAATCAAAATTGTGCTACCTTTTTTAAAATTATTATTTCCACTACAACAAAGAAAACAGTATTAGAAAGTACCAATGAACATGAGCACAGTATAACCAGTTTTTCAATCCAGAGTTTCAGACAGTTGCCCTCTGCCAACCCCAACCTCATTTCCCCAGGACCGATATCTGCCTGCCTGGTTTCTGAGCCAATTATGATAATCATGCCAGAAAATCAGAAGTGGGGTTCAGAATTAAGTCTTGCTGCTCAGAGATTCAAGAAAAAAAAGAGCTCTGAGAATTGGTGTAGCCTCTAAAATAAATCATTTCTCAGCCCCACTAAGTTGACCCAATCTACAAAGTTGAGCTGCTGCTTCAGTTTTTCAACCTAGAACACCCATCTGTTGGCCAAAACTCTCTTAGCTGTCCCCAAGGAATGGAAGGATCCTGCTAAAAAGTAGCAGAATGCCAGATCCATCAAACGTGCCTACCTGACTTCGAGCTATGGGCATTACTGGGCTTTCCCCATTTGCCTGACTGATACCACCAGCAACTCCTACTCATCCTCACACCCTGTTCTCACCCAATCATACTATCCTCTTGAACTTTTTCCCACCCCTGTGAGTTTTCCTAAATAACATTCACAATTTACATGTTAACATTACCTTTGAATAAAGTACAGAGGTTCACTTACTATCTAAGCTCATTTCTGGACTTCACATTATCAGAAGCTATATAATCATCTACTGGTTTACGCATTCCCACCAAGCTCATGTCTCCCATGGCAAAGATTGGACTTCTCCTTAAGTGCGCATTCCTGTGTTAAGGCTTGCCTACAGTTTCCTACCTGTGTTAACTAAGTGAACAAAAATATACAAAGCATTTGCTATGTGCTGAGCATTCAGCAGGAAGGTCAGGAATCTTCAATGTTATGAATGGTCCGGTCCTCCTCACTGTGGCAGAGACTGGCTGCTCTCCAATAGCAATAATCTTCTTCTTTTATGTAATAAAGCTCCCTACTTTCATCTAGACACATGGCTGTCCAGTTAGAAACTACATTCTTTTGTCACCTTTGCAGTGACTGAAATCTTGGTCAACGAGATGTGAGAAGAAGTAATATGTGTTTCAGCCCAGATTTTATTATTGAAAAGGAAACTCCTTTCACTCATAGTGCAATAGGTCTCCCGGGGCAGTAAGTCGTGCTGTTCAGTGAGAACTAGGATGTAGCAGAACCCTGAAAGGGCTCATGAACAGCATCCCGGCAAACACCTTTCTGCTATAGACTGTCACCTGTAAGAGATTTAGACGGCCTCCTTATTTGAGCACTGCATTTGGGGTCTCTGTTACAGGAGCTCCGTCTATTCCCTAAGAAATATATCTCCTCAAGTTTCTTATGAATCATTCAGATGTTCCCCTGAGGTGTCATTCTTCAAAAAAAAAAAAATCCACGAAAGTTTCTGCATAAGGCTACATAGTAAATGTTCCACAGGCCACATACATCTCTGTTACACATTCTTTTCTATTTGTTTTGCTTTTTAAACAATTCTTTAAAAAATATAAAAACTATTCTTAGCTCAAGGGGTCATAAAACCCCAGGCTCTGAATTTGACCTGCAGGGCATAGAGTTTACTGATACCTGAAGTAATAAATGCAATTTCCACTAGGTAAAGAGTAATTCTTTTAAATATTTATATATTTATTTATCTAATTACTTTATGTCTAGAAAGTAAAAACAAAACAATATGAAAAGAGGTTTATTTAGAGCAACATGGAAGCAGAAAATGAAGGTAGCAAATACTGTCCGCTAACTTGTTTTCATCACTTCTGTTGATATGTGCGTTAGGGAGCCTATCCTATCTTCTCTCATTCTGAGATAACTTTTCCAGGTGCAGCAAGCAATTGGGTAATTCTCCTTCCTAGCACTGTCCATGTAGAAAACAAGAAAGGTGACCAATCATGTTGTTCATTTTCAAAATAAAGAGTACAAATGGCTGCTCTCTAAAAAAAAATCGAGCAGAGGTTAGAAACTTGTTTTGCCTTCAAATACTTCTTAGCATTGCCATCTATTTTAATAGTATGAATTAAAAGGTGGGGAAAATAACTCTAGTGAAGTAAATTAGAACACATACCAAACATTTATAAGAGTTAGTTATATTTTAGATATTAAGACCAAATACCCTCCTTTCTCCTTGGGATATAAGCTGACAAGTCTGTCTGAGGATACTAGATTTGTAAACAGACATGAACTCAGTCTATTTTGAGATGAGCATGTTCCTAGAAAAAGGAGTAATAGTTGGTACATCCGTTAACAGCAAACAAAAAAGTTTCCCACTTTTCCCTCTGATGATGACATGGTTTGAGTAATTTCTCTGAATTTTTTAAAATTTTTACAATGTCAGAAATAATAACCAGAAAAACCTTGCAGAGTCAAATGAATGCATTTGAATTTCCTTTTCTCAGTTCCACCATCAATTTTGGGAAGAGTTTTGAGTTGACCTAAATAGAATGTTCAGAATACTTAACAAATTAACATATTAATATTCTTGTTTCTTTTTCCTTTGTTACATAAAACATAATTTAAAAAAAACAATTCAGGTGAATAGCAGTCTGCAGGTGATTTCTTATGATATTTTACACTTTAAAATAGAAGAACTGAGCACTTCAGCAATCCTGAACTCACAGCGCAGTCAGAATTTAACAGGTCATATCCCACTTTCTTAACCATCTTTTCCTTTCACAATAACCCACAGCTCTGCTCTTTGCCATGTTCTTTCATTATTTTTCAAGGTAGCACCTTCTGGCGACCATCTATCTTTTTATATTTCTTGTCTAATGGTTTTACATGCCAGTCTTACATCCTCAGAAAGACTGATTTTAATCTCCTTGAGTATAATATATAACTGTATAATATATACTCTCCTGCTCCAATAACTACCAACAATTATAGCCCAAGACAGAAAAAAGGGTTGATTTGGTCAATAAGTATTTGTTGAGTCGAGCTGAATTTATTCTCCTTTTCAAGGTCTGAAAGATAAAGCAGCACGCCTAAGCTGGCTACGTAGGAAGTCACTCCCCTCCCCTCCCAAGCCTCCACTGAAGCAAGGTTTACAACGCTGAACTTACTGCATAGTTCTCGGCAATACCTGCTGATCAAACACACAAACACAATTTATCCTGCGCAAAGGTTTACGAAGAGGACCTGGGAGGTATGGCCCATACTAATTACTAGAAACTACTATCTCAGTAGTCCTAGCAAAGAAGCTGTTAAGGCTTAAAATTCTATTGAAACAAAATATCTGAGTAGAGTTTAAAACCAGCTACTTTCCTTAATCCCAGAATGTCCTACTTGAATGCTATGTCGAGTCATACGTTTCTTCTACTTTGGTTCATGTTGTACTTCCACAAAATTGTTTTCCTTCTTGCTTTTGGAAAATAAAATGGGTATTTATACCTTAGAAGCATATTTAGATATAGCTCTGAATTACACTGCAGATATTTAAAAATATATTCATGTTCCAATTTGGGATATCAGACATAAACAGCATTTTATTTCCAAATTAAATACCAACATTCAATGATTCATTCACATTATTTCCTTGTTTGCTTATCTTCTCTCTTTCATCTGAACAATTTCACATTAACTCTCCAGAAATAGACTCTAATTTTGACTTTTTCTGATTTCTTATTTCTAACGTTCTTATTCAGTCTCTTTTGCTTGGTAAAATATATGCATAAATGCAGATGATATAAAAGCAATACATAACCATGTATATATACATATACACATGTACATATGTGCACATGCATGCAGATATTATATACACACATACAAATTCACATACTCTTTTGCTATAGTCAATCTACAGCTTATAAGTATGGTTATTTCCAAAATATTATTAGCAAGTCAGTATTTAGGACCTTGGTCTGCATTTTTACACAAAACAAAAATTATACCTGTTGGCTATGTCCTCAGAAGAGTCAATATACTTTGAGATGTGTTTTAAGTCTAATAGAGTCTCCTTTCATGAGTCTAGTAGGCTAAATTCAGCAATACCTAGCACTTTGATGGGACAGGGAGAAATCTAGAAGTCAAGATGAGATAGAGGATGGGATAACTGAACAAGCTAGAGCTACTAAAGAAGGAAACCAGCAGTTCAACGCAGTGAACTTAGGCTTGGTTCAAGTTCAGAAATCTCAGTTAAGGAAGCAATATGTACAAAGCATGGAACGTGTGTGTACCAAGCATGCTGCAGTCATGGACCTCCTCATAATTTACACTGCTGGAGCATAAGGTGTGTGGGAGGAGGGGTGGTGGGAAATGGAGTCGACACAAATGGTTAGGAACAGACCATGAGTCTGTGATCAGCCTTTTCAAAGACACTGTGTTAATCAAATATCTGCCAAGCAGAAGCCAAAGCAGAAACCCAGTTATATAAACTGGACCAACAGAGGGGGCATAAGGAAAAGTTATGATTCAGTCAGCATGCAGCAACACAGGGATTTTCTTAGGAATAGCAGACACCAGTCATTAGCACAGTGAATTCCCATCCATTCAAACCTCACACTGGTAGGGTGAAGTCCCAATACATTCCCTATCCTGCTCAGTTCTAGCTCAGTAAATGAGAATGGTTGGCAGACAAGGTCTCAGTTACCAAACCCTTCAAAGTTCTGACAAAATCAGCCTTTACTGCGTGGCCTACAGATAGAACCACAAACTTCCCACTTAAGGACCTAAGCACTCCTGAAGTTGTCTCCTCCATAAACAGCCCTTGCAAAAGGAACAGAGTTTCTCCCTCCCTGGGCCACATTGGGCTACAGAAGCAAGTACAGATACCTGAGAAGTACCTGACAGCTCTGAAGGAACAAGGGAGGAGGATAAAGAAGAAAGATGGGAAGCCCAGCACTTATGAAGAGAGACTAGGATATCACAGGCCATGGGTTGGAAAGGGCAGAGGAATCTCTAACCGGGTAGCTGCCATCATGAGAGAGACCCCCCTTCCCTGCCCCACTCTCAAACTATGCTTGATGGTATGGGCATTGTCTACACATGGATCAGGGGGTGAGTGTGATAGAAAAACTGGGCTAACAATTTTCTTCTTTTGATGAATTCTTCTAAGTCTAGAGAAGAACACATATCTTAAGAGGAGAGAGGCAGATAGGGCAAGAGTTAGCCCCAACAGTGACAGATGCAGCTGACTTCAGGAGCAATGGTCCTATCTTCAGTGACCCTGTAGTCATAAGCAGAAAGCTCCTCAAGGGTCAGGGCCACAGCTACTTTGCTTCCACTATATACTAGCATCTAAGATACAGCCTGGCACACACTGAGCCTTCCACAGACAGATCTCGAATGAATACCAGGAGCTAGCACTTACTGAGCGCCAGCTCTAGGAGCAATGCTTCTAAGTGCTCAGGAGACATTAGGAAGAGTAGCTTTATTTTACAAACAGATGAAGTGGCTTGTCCTAGGCCACCATTCCTCAATCTCAGCACTATTCACACTTTTGACTAGATCATTCTTGTAGAAGGCTGCTGAGTATTAGCAGCATCCTTGGCTTCCAGCAGAGTCCTAACTCTAATCGTGACAAACTAAAATGTCTCTAGCCATAGGAAACGTTCCCAGTTGGGGACATTTTTATTACCTCTGGTCGAAAACCACTGCAAAGTTTGCCTAGCTGCTAAGCGGGGTGCCAGGACTTACACCCAAGCAGTCTGCTCCACACACTGCACCCCGGACCTCTGTTAACAGCTGCTGGACAAGTCACGGCCACCTGCACTTCAGAGCCAGGCCCATGCTGACCACTTTCTGACACCAACTCATCTCATTATCACCAGAGCTGTGTGTCAGAGTAGCTATAGTTGAAACTAAAACTACAGCAGCATCACTGAAAGGTGCTTTTCTTAACAAGTTGATTCATCTTTCAGACAGTTTTTCAAATATTTCTGGAAGATTCAGAACTCCTTTTAGGTTTTCTGATTAATAAGGCCTGATTTTTCTGTCCCACTTCTGGTAATAGTCATGGATCTTACAGAACTAAAAAGTGAATTAAATTGTCCGTATTAAATTGATTCAAGTAGCAATAGGGACTTACATTGTGTCAGTTTTATTATAATATCCTAAAATCATCTTAGAGAAGACACACAAATCCCTGGAGAATAGCTTCCTATAGATGTGGGCAGGAGGAAAACGGCCTTTGTAAAACCTGCACAGGGGTTACTTTGTTGAAATGCACTTTAAATGCACTTCACAGAAGCCTGGGTTCAGTAAGAACAATGCAAGAAAAACAGGATCCACAGAACTTATTGCTCTCATTTTTTAAATTTATCCAGAAACTGAAGCCTGAGAGGCATAATTACAAATCCTTTTACCTGTCTGCAGTATTTAAAAGTTGCAACATGCAAATAAAAGTAACAAAACCCACTGAGAAATAAGGTACCAGAATCTGGTATCACCTTGTTCCCCCAAAGCACAAAATGTCTGAACTTGCATCAACAGAGAATACCTTGAAAAGTCAGGAAGAGCATATGCACTGTGGCCCCTAATGAAAAACTAGCAGCTACTACTCATGTGGAATTGTGGGGGGGAAAAAACAAGTTTTTGTAAGCAATGTCAATATGAATCAAACATAATATACAAACTGTGAGGACTTACACTGCACTGTGTAAATGTACCTACATTTTGAATAAGCGTGTGTACTCTGGAGTAAGGGTATACTGTTTCTTTGTTTTTTTAAGAAAAGGTACGGGCAGGAATAAAGGTGAGTAGGCAGGCAGGCAGAGAGAGAAGGAAGAAGCAGTTTTATTTATTTTTATTTGAGTTGTTCATTTTTATGTGAGTTATTATCGCATCTCTGGGTCACAAATCCGGGTCCTTGGGACATATGTGAACTATGCCAGCTAGAGGCAGAGGACTTATACGCTAGGTTACCAGGGCACACCTGTACTGAGTTTCTATGTCAGCTCCATCATCCTGTAAATTAAACAGATTATTTTACCTCTCTGGAACTTGATTACCTTGATTTTCATCTATAAAATGAGAATAATAATAGCACATAGGATCATTGTCAGTATTAATATATATATACTTAAAATGGTGCTTGATACATAATAACTGTCTAATTAAAAACACAAATACATGAAACAAACACACTTATATTAAAAGACTTCAAATTGATGTATTAATATGCCTTAATAAATTGGTATGTGTGAATAAACAAGAATAAGTAGACATACTGCAATGCCAGATAATAGGACATGTCTAAAGCCCTTTGAGCAGAACTAATAAAATACTATATTCCTTATGAACGACAGAAAGTCACAGGAAAGAATAAAACACTTCTCTTAGATATAGATATGAACAGTCATCTCAAATGCACATCATCAGCTTCTAATAGTCACAATTGTAAATGAGTTCATCAACTAAGTGGGAATATGTTGAACCATGAGATTTTCTTCTGCTGGTCTGCGAGTATAGCTTCAACATCTGAGGAGGAGGAGGACCTGATGACTGCAAGATGGCAATTTTCAGAGTGTGATGAGGGGGTTTAATTTTGTGCATCTCCCACACCTCCCCACGCACACTTCAATCTGTGCCATATGAGTGAATTTATATTATACCACTTCCTGTTCTCATTATGATCTTTGTAAAATATTCCTCATATCTTTATACCATCTGTGAAGGAGTATTCTCTCCCATTGTACTAATTATACTTCTGCAAAATACTTCTGTGGCCCTTTAGTAAACTTGGTAAACCGCAATAAGATTTAAAGAAAATCAAGGCACCATAATCATTATCAGAAAAACCAGTCTAGCCGCACCCTGGTGGCCTAGTGGATTACACAACCAGACATATTACACATACGTCACAAGGAGCCAGGTTCGAGACCTGGGTCCAGGAGCAATCAGGATGAAAAACTAAATAAAATAAATAAATGCTCCTTCCTCCTCGCTCTTCCTGCCTGCCTGCCTACCTGCCTACTTGCTTTCATTCCTGCCTGTGCCTTTCCTTTGAAAGAAAAAGAAAAATCAGTCTACATTTATGTGTTCATGTTACTTTTAACAATGGTAACAGAAAGTTTCATATATATATATATATATATATGTTTGCATGTGTGTATATATATAAATATATATGCAAATGATAAGCAACAGATCATAAAATAGAATTATTTGTAACAATGACCCAGAGTAGTGCTTTAAGCATCCATAAGATTTCTCTTCATAAATATCCAGAACATGAATATTAGTACATAAAAACCAAAAAATCCCAAATTATCCCAAGAATTATATCAAAATTCAAGTATTAATACTTGAATACTTCAAAAATATCAAAACGAAAGTGCTCCCCCACCCTTCAAATAAAGGACCCTTCGGGTGTATGTATAAATGCCAGTATGAAATGTGTACTTGTAATAACTAATGCAAAGCTCTTTCAAATGCATTTTTTCCAAACTTCTAACAGGTTACGCAGTGAAGATTTCACTTGAGGACCATCATTCTCTCATTTTGCTGTCAAGGCTATGATTGTGGTGGAAAGTTTTCATATTGTCTCCAATGACAAAGTTCTAATAATTTCTGTTTCCTCCATGATAACAGTATTTTGCCTGCTATCTGGGGACACAGGTTTAGATTACTCTTCTGAGTTTGGTTGAATTCCTTAACCCGAGCTTTCCCACTTCCTCCATGACAATGATACATACTTGCAAGGCAGATGCCTCAAGTTAGGTTTCATTTCTGATTCTCAAAATTCAATGGCATCTTATTGTCACTACCCTTTCGACATTATCCTGTTCTGTTCTCCCACAGGCACATTGCATTCCAGCCACACCAAATTCACTTGCAACACTCCAAGGGCTACAAGCTCTAGAACTCCCTCTATCTTCGTAAACGCTGTGCCTCTGACTGGACTGTCCTTCCTTGCCTGGTTGGGCTGTCAAACAAGCAAACAATGCTTTCCAAGTCCCAGCTCAATCAGGATTTTGCCCCAGGAAGCAGTCCCAAAGACTCCACTAGTTGGATAAAGTGGTGATTTAATTCTCAAGAGTGTCCATCCCCTGAGAGCTCTCTCCACTATAGAGCTACCATATTGCAAGGTATTTACTTGATTTATTTCACATCAGACTCTCTCACTACACTGTGAATTCCTTGAAAATGATGCTCAGGCTTTATCTATCTCAATTTAGTACACTTTTTAACATAATTTAATACTCAGTAAATGTGTGTGGATTAAGAATAATTCTCATTTATTGAAAACTTATTTTTTTACAAATATTTTACATATTTTCCACACAGTAGTCCCAGGAGAAAATGATCAAGGCAAAAATTAGATTTTAATCGCCATAAAAGACAGCCTCCTCTGTGATGAATGGACCAGTAAAGAAATGAACAAATAAAATCTTTCAGGTAAACTGGAATATTGGAGCTGGTAATCAGCTACCACCCATTGACTCTGATTTCTATTTTAGCACTTCCGCTCAAGCTCAGATTCTTGATATCCCCATTTGGACAGCTGCAAATCTTTCCTCTCCCTTATCCGATTTTAACTTTTCAGTTCCATTGTACAAGACTGCTTATAAAACTGTATGCACATTGGTGCATTTCTAAGAGTCTGAGATTACCTATAAGAATAATATCACTTTTCTTTGTTCTGATAATAACTTCTAAAATTAGTATTAATGCACCCTGAACATCTGGAAATTAAACGTTCTGGAGGACTGGAGGACTGTCATAAAATTTCAGTGACTACTTCTTATTTTTCTTTATAATTGCATTGACCTCAGCAGTACTATTGTAATTGTCACAGACAAATGTGAAAAGATATATGTAAATGATACACATAGATGCTGGCTGCAAGGCAAAATATGGATAGCCAAGCTACATCACAAAATTCTGTAAGAAGGAAGGTTTTGCAATGCTCACAGCACAGTAATGGGAGAATTGAGCTCTCCCATAGTATATGAGAAGGGCTTAAAAGAAACTACCTTGCAGCGGTCACTATAACATTTATGTTATAAAAAAAATTAGTTTTTCAACAAAGCAGTGCTCATTCATCATGTTACACTAACATTCATTTCTGTTTACAATTTTGTATTTGAATTATAAATCTGCTTTGATTTAAAAGTACTATAGCTGTTAATAGCACAAATAATCTAAACTTTTATCTTTTGCTTACACAAATTTAAGGAATAATATAGGCACAAAATGGGAGTCAGTATGATTTTTTTTCCTTTCAAAAATCTTTATACAATCACATGGCTGAAAAATACTGGTTAAATCTTCCCAATCCTTTTGTAAAGTGGCCTTTTGAAAGTAGATAATATCTCTCCATAACCAAGTCAAAATCCAAACTAACTAAAATTAGGTACAAAATGCTTATCTGTTCCTTTGCTATGGAAATATACTTTCCTAAGCAAGGCTCTTTATTTTTCTTTCTAAATGGCATAATATACACTGTTTTTCCTTGCTCTTAACAAATTCTACATAAGCAATGAATCATTGAGTTTCCTTGACCAAGAGAAATTTTAAATACTTTTTTTTTAGATCTCTTGTTTAAAACAAATTGTACTATGAGTAAGTCAAAGGTGTTATAGCAAATGTAGCAACTCATTTTCTCTCCTTTTCTCCAAGGCAGGAGTAGGTCAAATACATGGAAAAGAGAGATCTTTTGAAATGCTGAAAATGTCTTTCTGGGCAGTTGTTTATGTGTCTGAATTTGAGGAGATAACAAATAGTTTCACAAAACACAATGAATAAAGGCAGACCCCCAAGCTTGATGTTTTTAACATTCTGAAAGTCATGTCTTTTTGTGGGCATAACAATGTTCTGGGGGAAAATCATAATGTTTTAATAAAATTTAACAGTTTAAAACAAATAGACCAGTAACATTTGGGCACTGGTCATTGCCTCAGAAAACTATTAGCTGAAAATACAATGGCTAGAAAAGATCAGAAATTGGCAAGCTATATATTATGACATTGATTGTCAGAAGCACTTTGAACTTCACATCTTTTTTCACATTCCTTACTTCTACTCTATAACATGCACCATGGGTCAATTTTCTATAGATCAAGTCCTTAACTACTAGATGCCTTCAAAACTCTAATAGAATGGCAATCTTATTTACATTTTTCCTAAAAGCCACTTATTTCCTGTCCCAACTATGATGTAGCTATGATTATCAGACTTACCTTCTACTATATAAAACTATATAAGTTCATAAAATATACTTTCCATATAAAACAACTATTTTTTCAGGTCTTGGCCAATAGATACCACACATCTGTCATCCTTGAATAAAACTTGGCTTTCTGTCAAGATTTACTCTCCAAATCTGAGGTCCAGGGAAGCGGACAGAGAGCTAAGAGAGAACGGCAGCGTTTCCTGCATGGCCGCAGAGGAGAGATGAGCAGGGCCACAGCTCTAGGAATCTGCATAGGGTTCCCAAAAACCTATGGATTTCCCAAGATTGGCCAACTACTAAATTATGCACATAATGGGCAAGATTCTAGTAGGCTAGCATAGAATAGCACCTGGGTAGTACGAGCTGAATAGATATACCAGCAATCACACAGCACTGGGGAGTCAATGGATTATGATCATCCAAAGCGGAGAACTCTCTGAACATCAAGCAATCCCAGAAAGGCAATGCTGTGACAGAGGACCCATTCTATCTCGAGTGGTTGCTACTCCAGAGCTACCTCACCTAATCCTAAAACCAAGCCTTGATAGAATAATGAGAATGCCACAGTAAAGTGACTGACGATAAGAAAAACCACCTCGACATTCTTTAAAGGAAGACAACAACAGAATGCAATTAAACGCAAAGGACCTACTATGGCCAAAACAACCCTGGTCAAGAAAGCAAGTTGTTTTTAATACTTAATATAAATCTATAGTAATCTGAACAATATAGTCCTAGAACAGCTCAGAAATACAGGAAAATTTCTATGTCCAGTTGATTTTGAAATTAGCAGTACAACACATCAATAAAGGATAAAGCTTTTAAGAAACCACAACAGAAAAACTGGATATCCATACAGAAAAAAAATCATCCTTGAATTTCATCTCATGCCATAAAAACAAAAAATAAATTAAAGATGCATTATAGATCTTAATATAAAAAGAAAAAAAGATCTGTAAAACTTCTAGAAGAAAGCACAAAGGATATCTTTGAGAAGTAGGGATAGGCAAAGATCTATTAGCGCATCCTCCCAAAAAAAAAATCCATAAAAAATAGACAAATTGGATTTCATAAAAATTAAAAAACTTCCATTTACTGAAATATTTCATTAAGAATACAAATAAGTAAGTTCATTGATTGACTGGTGTCCCCCCCAAAAATTATATCCACCAGAACTTCAGAATATAACCTTATTTGAAATTAGTTAAAATAAGCTCATACTGGATTAGGGTGGGCTCTAAATCCCCTGACTGTGTCCTTGTAAGAACACTATGAGAACACACAGAAATACAGGCACAGAGGCCATAGGCACACAATGGTGGAGGGCAGGAGGGGGAGAGTCAGGAGGGAGAATGAAAGGAATAGAGAGAGAAAAAAAAAACATGTGTAGACAATGGCAGAAATTGAAATGATGCAGTTACACGCCAAGGAATACCAGGGAATTCCAGGAAATATCCAGAAGGTTTTGAAGGTCAGGGAAGGGTTCCTCTGTGAGATCCTAGTTAATGCTTTGATTTCAGAGTTCTGGCTTTCAGAACTGTGAGAGAATAAATATTTGTTGTCTTAAGTCCCCAAAGGAATGGTAATTTTTAACAGCTGCCCTAGAAAATGAAAATGTCTGCCCATCCAAGTCTTCATTAAGAAAATAAACAAACTACAGATGAAAGAAACTATTAAGAATTTACAGGTAGGATATGTAAAGAACTCCTAAAATTCAATGGTAAGAAAACTAATAAAAAGTAGGTAAAGCAAAAGAAGGAAATAAGACCTTTACTTTACATCACTCAGAAATACTAGCTTGAAAAGAATTCAAGACTTAAATGTAAGATAGAAAATCATAACTCCCTAGGATAAAACAGAGTTAAAGCTCCTTGATACAAGTCTTGGCAATGATTTGTTGAATGATATCTGAGAAAAACAAACAACTGAGTTAAAAATAAATTAGTTAAACTATGACGAACGATAAAGTTCTGCACAGAACAAGAAATGATCTACAAAGTAAAAAGTCAGCCCATGTAATGGAAAAAAAATATGTTGTTTATCTGATAAGGGGCTAATATTCAAAAATAGATAATTCATACATCTCTATAGCAAAAAAGTAAAAATAACAATAATCCAATATAAAAATGGGCAAAGAATCTGAATAGACATTTTCTCCTTAAAAGACATACATATAATCAACAGGTATATGAAAAGGTGTTCAGCATCACTATCTGGGAACTGCAAGTAGAAACCACAATTAGATATCACTGCATGCCCATTAGAATACCGATCATGATAAACACAAGAGATGAATGGTACCAAGGAGCAGTGTAACATTTGTGCTTTGTTGGTGGAAATATAAATTGGTATAGTCACTGTGAAATTCCAAAGAATAAGGAGGTTCCTCAAAAAGCTAAACTAGAACTACATATGATCCTGATATTTCACTTTGGAAATATATCCAAAGTAAATAATAACAAAATTTCAAAGAGATATTTGTATGGGTATATTCATAGGGGCATTTTTATAATAGCCAAGACATGGAAATAACCTGTGTCCACCACCAACAGATGAATGATTAGAGAAGTCATTGTAAATATGTGTATACACACACACACACAGACATGATGGAATAATATTCAATCTTAGAAATTCCTGCCATCTGTGGCAAAACGGAGAGACCCCAAGGGCATAATATTAAATGAAGAAAAAAAATACTGTATTACCTCATTTATCAGTGAAATTTAAAACAAACTCATAGAAAAGGAAAACAAATAAACTCATAGAAAAGGACATCATATTTGTGACAGAAGTAAGGGGTGGGGAGTAGAGGAATTGGATGGTGGTGGCCAAAAGGTACACACTTCCAGTTACAAGATAAATAAGTGCAATGTACAACACAATGACTGTGTAGGGCATATTTGAAAGTTGTTAGGAGAGTAAATCCTAAAATTTCTCATCACAAGAAAAACTGCTTTTGTTTTTCTTTTTCATCAGATGAAAAATAATATGAATAGTGAACAATATGAATAGTGAACAATATATGAATAGTGAATCTATATGAATAGTGAACAATAATTACCCTTATTGTGATAATCATGTCACAATATATGTAAGTGAAGTCATATATTGTATGCTATATATCTTAAATTTATACAAAGCATTATGTCAATTATATCACAATATTAGTGAAAAAAGTAAGTAAAAGGATTAAACAAAAAGTTCACAGAAAAGATATATAATGGTCAATAAACACATGAAAAGATATTTAGTATTTTTCATCAGGAGAGAAATGCAAATTAAAGCTAGAGGAGAGCCACCATATATCATTAGCATGGCTAAAGGTAAAGACTCCTACAGTGGCACATAGGAAAAGCAGGAATGATCTGATAAATGCATAGTCTACATAAAGGAATCTCCGGGAAGGAGCTTGGGGAAGCCACTACCATGGCTCAAGGTGCACCCTGACTCCATAACAACTGCTGTAAAACTAATGCTGAATGCGCCCTATTTTTACTTCCTCTTCAGATTTCTTTCATTTACCTAAAACAGGTATTTATGTAGCACTTTCATAAAAGCAACATTACTTAGCATGAACTTTCAAAAAGAAATAGTTCCATTCTGAAGTGAAAGAAATCACCAAATGCTATATAGGTTTAGATTTAGGATTTCGTGAATTAGAGATTTTTACACACATACACACACACACACACACACACACACACAACCACACACGCCTAAGGCCAAAAAGTAAAAGTCAATCAGTTGTATTCTCTTACCTACTCTGAGGTCACAAAAAAGTAACCCCAAACAGCTTATGGCACCAAAATCCAATTTCCCTTCATTCCCAAGTTGTACTTTTTTTTTTTACTGCCTTGGTTAGTCTCTATTTATGTCAAGGGTTTAATCCTGAAGGCTTTTAAACATCAAGTCTTAAGATTAGAAAGTGACTTGAGGCCCATGCTAAGGTAGCACTTACTATAAAAATGCCATATAATAAAAATGGACTTGGAATATTTACATCAAGAACACTAATAACCATATGGACTAATGATTGGAGTGGATCTCCTGAAGTTACTGACTTGGCCATGAACATGGATTAAGGCCATTTAGGAGACAACTTACAGGCTAGATGTCTGTAAAAGTGCTCTCATAGCATCTGTGGTTCATTATGCAAGTATATATTTAGAGATTATTGACCCCCAGAGACCACAAAATTCCACTGGAGCTATCTTAGTTAACGACGCATTATCTGAAAGAAAAATTCAGCATTGCCAGGCAGTCTATGGTGTCAGCATCAACATGAACATGCTGTTTCTATGAAGATTCTAGCTACCAGAGATGGGAATGGCTTAAGTGCCACTGTGGTCTTATCATACCAAACCCTGCTAAGAGAGTCCTCAGTTTATGGATCACTAGCAATATTGATCAGCACAGCACCTCTGGAACCATTATCATTTGTCATGTCAATCCCGCTCCTGCTGCAATCTATTCAGTTTAAGAGTAGCCTGGGTTCCATGTGAAAAAAAAAACAAAAACGATAACTGGTTTTTCTTCTATACTCTCCCTTTCAGATAATATGACAAAGCATGACATTTTATTGTAAGCAAGGGAACCCATTTAAGATGATCAATGCAAAATAAATCCTAAAACATATTTTTTCTAGTTTTATTCAGGTCAATAATTTTTAAGTTGTTCAAATGATCTTTCAATTTCTACTTGAACTCTTTATGCATGATACATACAAATGTTATTTGGGATCTTTCACTTAATCCATTCTCCAGAATTAAACCAATCCATCCACCTACCGCTGCATTCTGACATTTCATAAACAATAATGTTGAGAAGCCAGTATCGGTCACAGTCTTTAGAAAAGGGGCTTATAAATCTCAGAATATCTTGTAAGGGCAAAAGAGTAAACAGTTGATTACCGGCAGGCAAAGTATTTCTCCATACTGCACAAAGCCTGTTGCTAGAATGCAGCGTATCATCTAACATTCTATGCTTCTATTATCTTCCAATAGGTCTCAGAGACCAGGACAGAAAAAGGACCATAATAATGATCTGGGGATAACTATACAGTCCCCACCATCAACATTATTGCCATTGGCAGGGCAGCAATTCGCCCCATGGCAAGCTCACTAGTACAGAAAGCATGTGAATAGGGTTAAGAATTGTATATGTAAATCAATCTTATGAAGTAAATTTTTTGCATTATTTTCTTATCTATATGTATATTTTATTTCTAACAATCCTATTTTCTAAACTAAGGTGCATGTCCCTTAAGTATTATAATCATACATCCTATTACTATTTACTATTTAATTCCACTGAGACAAATACAGTAGATTTAACATGGTGGATTTATTTCTATTTTTCTATGTGTAAAAGGGATAATATTTTATAAATTATTAATGTGCCTATCTGAATGCATTCACCTTAGTTAGCCTAAGCATCCTCTGCCTGAGAGGAAGATTTTGGCTCAGTGCAGAAGAAACAACAATAAAAAAGCTTAAGTAATATTCCACTTCTATAATTCAAAAATAGGATTTTGCAGAAAGACTATAGCTTTGCAAGCATGCTCCTATCTCCAGAGAGGATTTTATAAATCCTTAAGGTTTTCCTTATATATACCAAGAGCCAAGCTTCTTGAGTGTGGTTCATTGTTTCCCAGTAGTATACTAAATATACCTCTTCTTCCAATGACAGCAGGTCTAAGAGAGAAACGAGATTTTTTTTAATTAAAAAAAAAAAATTTAAACACTCCTTGCAAAAGTGGAAAGGGTTGTGAAGAAAATAAAAAGAGAAAATAGAAAATATTTTCCTCCCTTGGGGCTCTGACCTGGAGACATAGAGAGTCACATTAAATAAGTGAGGGCATCAAAGAGAGCACAGACCTCTTGGCCACTCCATTTGAACTTAGGAAGATATTGGCTGTGGGGTCTACACTGTATCAAATCAGGGCACAGCTGCATTAAAGTAAACTAAGAAGTGCAGTGGGCTAAGAGGGAAGGATGTCCTGAGATTTACCTTTTCCAAGGTCTGTTGGGGAGCTTGCCAGAAAGCCTACCAGGAAAGCACATGAGCAGGCCTGCAGGTAGGTGACTTTACAGGAAGGGATGCAGAGGGTCTAGTCACCCAGCCAAGGGTCAGCTGGGAGGTAGTCATCATGCATCTCCATAGCACCAAGTGAGCCCGGCTAAGTCAGAGTCAGCCAGGCAATACAAATGGGCTTAGACCCATCTAACAAAAAGTCAAGGTACAAGTGACAGCAGCCACAGGCTTGAGTCATAATTGTCAACAGAACAAACAGCAACAAGTGGATACCCTGGAACATCCCCCAGAATGTATCAGGGAGACAGACATGGGACATTCACCCAAACAGAGGAACCAGGATACTCCTCTCACAGATGTCAATTCTCTCCTTTAGGTTTAAAGTTGTCAGTGCCACACCCCTCTCTTCGTGAACCTTTATCATTGAAGAAAAAAGCAGGAGCAGTTGAGAACCTGGGCATTTTTACCAACATATTGATCATTCCTCCTAACCTGAAAAGAGCTCATTATTTAAAGAAAAGTCACTAGACAAAACTCAGTTATAAAAAAATGTATTTCAACAATTTTTAAGGCAAGGGTCACAACCTTCCACTGGTCCATACATTTCCAGACATGCAAATTTGAATTTGAATAGCTGTAAGTGAAGCCTGCATTTTCCATTCAACTCACTACTTACAATCTCATACCTGGTTCAGTGAACTCATTCATGTTACTTGCCTGGACCATGTAAGCAATGATTTTGTGACAGATTGCTTTAAAATTTTAAGATGATTTAAGTTTCTTTCTCTCTGCTAAATTTACATGTTGGGGAAAGGAATTCAAAGTTAAAAGAGGTATTAAAACTAAACGAATATAAGATTTCTTGGATTAATGTTGGTGAGGATGTAGAGCATTCCTACGTGAGTACAAAAGATGCAAAATAGTACAACTACTCTGGAGGGTGGTTTGGCAGATTCTTTAAAAGTTACATATATATACACACACATCCATTTTTCTACTAGATATTTACTCAAGAGAAATAAAAGCATAAGTTCTAAAAAACATGTAGAAAAATATCTACGGCAACCTTACTCACATAGTCAAAAACTAGAAACAACCTAAGGAAGAGGAAAATGGATTATCAGGTTGACAATAGAAGCATATACTGATATAATTGAGTAAGACTTACTGAATAAAGCAAGTTTATAGAACTAAATTTTCTCAGCATCATTGTAAAGTTTATAACTTGAAATACAGGCTATCTAGCAAGAAAATCAATAAATAATTTGAAATAATAGGAATTTACAACACAAGCCTGGAATTGTCATTAAGTGGAAACTAACCCCACAGGACTCTGTAAGCCTTTGGTAACAATGATTATAATGTAGATGTCATGTTAAAGAGAACAATCAGAGAGATCAGAAAGGATAAAGTGTAATTTAGAAGGAAAGTGGAGATTCCAGATGAAGGGATTAGATGAAACAAACAGATTTGGCTCTTTGGCTCTTAGGGATAATGGGGATATGGGAGTCTAATTATCTCATATTCACTATAGGCAAAATATCTATATTATATGTACATATTTACATAACAATGAATGAAATTAGATTAGAATGCTATCGATACTTCATCAATCAAGCAATTCATCAACACTTCCTTTTCTGTTCTAAGAATTAACAAGAGAAGTCTAAACAGCTATTGTTTATTATGAAAATACCTGAATATATCCGGTCATCACACTACTGTCTTGAAAATAATAGACAAAATCTGATTGGATCGGTTTTCCAAACTCATGCCATCTAACACTATAAATCAAATGAATAAAGATTTCATATCCACAAATAAAAATTAATGATAAACTGCAGAAAGAATTTCATAAAGTCATTTCTATGAAGTTTCTCTCAGAATAAGTATGAAATATTCAATGTACTAAAACCTCAAACAAGTCCAAATTCAGATTACTTGTTTATTATTATGTCAATAGCAAATATGCACATATTAAAAATAAACAAATAACCAAGTACTATTGTATATGATAATACTTAGCAGAAGAATATAGATAAAGTCTTGTCTTGTTTCCACCTATTTTAGCATGCTACTTATGGTTTTGCTGTCTTGTTCACTTTTTACCAGTTATTTGTCTATTTACAACTAGAGCTACAGATAGAATTAAACTGTAATTCCAAAGATGAAAGTGCTTTCAAAATCAAAATGCAAAAAAATCTTAACATGGCTATCTGGAGGAGGAAATGGGGGTTAACTAGTCTTTATAAACCCCATTCCTCCTACAGAGAAACCATGTGCCATGTGCAAAAAAGCCTGTTTCAGTTTCAAGTGCTGGCAACAATCTGTGCCGGCGAGACCCAGTTCCAGAGCCAGCAGCACGTACTCAGGTCTTTTCATGCATCACATACTGACAGCCAAATCTGTTTAGCAGAGTCTTATGCCATATCTTGTTCTTCCTCAATACCTACACTGTCGCCAGGACAGATTTCGCCCCTCAAAAACATTTGATCTTTAGTTGGGAAGTACATTCCATTCTACTTTCTCTAATTAAAAACAAGTCTCTCTACAACAAGAACTGAGAAAGAACATTAATTTCACACTTCCCATTGTCTCTCATAGTTTTATAGATTTACTTTACAATCAGTCTTCTCCATTTAATTCGCTAAATATAAATGTATTCACTGTCTAACGGTCTTCAATATGAATAGAGCATTTTTTATTTACTTTAAATAGACTTCTGCCTGAAATTCTATATCTCAACTAAAGAAATAATTTGAAAATTTTACTTCTATAGAATCATAACTCAACATGCACAACAATAATTTTAATAAATTCTATTTTTCTTACCTGCTTCTGCTACTAAGATAACATGGAAAGAAAATGAATCCTCCAGTATCCCCCAGTAATATCATAATCTTTACATGGTTACATAATAACTTCAGAAATCTTAAAATGAGGTAATTTTGAGTTTACACATTTATTTTGTGCTTGGCCCTTAAGAGAAAAGCTTTGTTACACACAGAAAGCTACAGTTTAACATTCTACTTTTTCATGAGGCAGCTTGCATATGTTTACATAAAACCCTGCTTTTTTCTTATCTGATGCTGGTGTAATTAACACCAGACCCAGAAAGTTTTAGAAATAAGATTGAGCCTGCAAGTTTCTATAGCCTATCTGGCTTTTTCCCAACTTCATCCCCTTTATTAATGTGCTGACCAAAATAACAGAAAGTAATCATCCATTAAATAGGTGGGTTCTCTCTACTTGACACTTTTCTGCCTGGTCAATGATTCAGAGTGAACACTCATTTTTTTCCATTAGTCTCTGAAACATGTTCTAATTTGGAAGTGTGTTATCAAAGAACAATTTAAATTACACTATCTTCACTGAAAATGCAACCCAATTATTGAAAAACTGAACTCATGGCAGCAAAGGGATAAAAATGTACTATGAGATACTTTGTTGTTGAGAGGCATCTATGATAAGGATAATGGAGGCTTTTATGGTTGGTTATTTTTAATTTATTTTCTTAATTTTATTGAAGGAACAATGTATCATAACATACTATAATAAAATTTTATAGCAACTTTTTAAAAACTGACTTCTTTATCAGTTTTAATGTATTCAAGGTGTCAGTAAATACACATCCATTCTATGTTCTTTTCTCTCCCTCTCTAGGATTCATTTTTTGTAAATTCCTACACAATAACTTCATATTCCAATACACATACTTATATCCAATTCATTTCAACTTCAAATAATTCTTAATTCTAACTCATTCCATAATAGACATAAAAACTGTAACTTGAAACAATATCCTTCAGGATTATTGTTTATCATAGAAATTCGTGATGAACTTCAAGAAGAACTGGTAAGAGATACGTTAAAGGTAATCCAGATCTGAGTTACAAATGTTAAAAGTTCAATTAAAATGCGTGTCAGTTTCTGACCCTTGAATTTTAAGTTAAAGAAATTTAGTAAAGTCATTTCTGTGCTTTCTTTTAGAATAATAATAAAATACTAACTGTACTAAAACATCAAACAAACTCAAATCTGGATTCTTTGAATTCAAATTTGGAGTCAACATCCCCTCCTTTGAATCATTTTAAGTGGGGAACTTCTGCCCTTTCGTTGGAGTCTCATGTTTTTTCTTCTAGAGTGAAAAATTCCTCTGTTTTCATCTAAAAGGCAAAACCTGAGCTTGAAGTCACAGTGCTTTTCTAAAAGTCTTGAATTAAACGATGTATCAAGCATCCTATATAAATTCACTCTGAATATCAGGGGATAGAAAGTATTAACAAAAGCAATAACACTAATACTTACATTTCAACAGAACTTTTGAAAATCAGTCTCAGAAGGAAGAACAAACATATGAATGATAGTATCATAAAGCAAGCTGCCTCTCTGGAGTACTCACACACTTTAAATAAATCTATATTTATAGTACAATTAGCAATTTGATGAAATGCAGTAAGAATACACCAAAGCACATCCGTGAACCACATGTCCTCCTCCAAACAAAATCGACAGGCTCCCTGGAAACATCCAGGTTCAACATTCAGTTCCTGGAACAGTGCATTTCAATGGTAGCACAGAACAACCACTTCTACATGCCTTTATTTATTTTATTTTCATTTTTATTTTCATTTAACAATCCGTCAGTCTCCAGAAAGAACTCTGCTCATCACAAGTATGTGTCAACACGCAACTTATAGTGAGGATGTTCGGCTCCCAATTACTGCTGGAAATGCAAATAAGTTTATAACTATAGGTTATGTCCTTTTTTGAAATACTTTTCTATTGGCACTTTTTTCTGGGACACTTAATGGCCCATCAATACAATGTGTTAGACTTTAAGAACAAAGAGTTAGTCAGTGTTTTTCTCCACTTTAAGGAAAAAAGCAAAATTAAATACTAAAATGCCAGTGCATGGAAGAAAGTAGATCATGACCATTAAGAATGAATATTTATAAGACAAAAACAAAACACATATAGCACAGCAGTAAGTGACAAGATATTTCCAAGTAGCAAACTTCGGTGAACTAGCACAATCCAAGGAACCTTACATATCAGTTAGTCTAATCCTCTTTCTACCCTATTGAAATATTTTCCCTGAAATATGATTATTTAACCTCTATTAGAATATTATTAAAAGCATGGGTATTGGCTGGATAGATGGATGGATGGATAAAAGGAAGAAAATACAGATATTCCTTAAAATAGCACAATTTTTTGGAAATTTGATTTGTAGAAAATGCTTTTCTTAAATTCACTCAAAATCTACCTCTTCCTAACTTTCTTTACAGACCCTAGCGTTGCCCTCTTCAGTAGTGCTGTCCAGTAGCAGTAAGAGAGCCACAATGTAAGTCACATAAGCAATTTTGTTTCTTAGCAACATTAAAAAAGTAAAATAACAGGTTAGTCTAATTTTCATATCTAAATGGTCAAATATACCCAAAATATTATTCTAATATAATCGACATAAAACATTAAGATTTTACATTCTTCTTCAGTCTGACTTCAGAGTTCTGTGTATGTTTATATCTATATCACATCTCAATAAGCACTAGGCACACATTAAAGCACTCAGTAACATATCGGCAAGTAGCTATTATATTCGACACATCACTTCCAGACAGTGATTCACAAACTTAGCTGAACACCAGAATCGCAGGAAACATTTTCAAAATACAGATTCCTAGTATTCACCCCAGACACTCATATTTAGTTAGCTGGGGAGGGAGTCTTTTTCAAAAAGCAATCAATAAACCACTGATCATCAGGCTGACATTTGGGAATCGCTGCTCTAGAGCAACACAACATAAATCGAAGTCCTCCTCTACATGACTGCCCTTCCGATATCTGAAAAAGATTGGTCATAAAGCCTCAATCTTTTATTCTTTACGTTAAAAATTCCAAGCAATTTCAGCCATTGCTCATCTGACATGATCTCAAGTTCTTTCAATTCCCTGGTCAGTCCTCTGGATACACTTCACTTGGTTTGGTTTGTTCGCAACAGTGAGGAAACGCCATAACACACATTATCCAGATGGGGCCTTATTTGCCCTTGAAATGTTTCTGGTTTCTTTCATACAAATATGTGTATCTTTGCTAAAAGCTGAATTTCACAATACTTAAAAATAAGATTTTAAACTCTTATTGTCGGGAAACATTGAGGATGCCCAGGTTCTTCAATAAACTACAATTTCCCTGGTAGCACCATTTGGTAAATAATTCAGAACACTAAGTTAAGCAGAACTACCTTTTCTTGATGCTTCTAGTCCTCTTTATCTTTTGTTAATACTAGAGGAAAAAGTAGGTATTTTTATTTGAAACAGGTCTTCAATTACATATAAAACATAATTAGCGTCATCAAAAACCAAAATATGCCATGGTTAACTGGAATCAACTCAATACTCACAAATACTCACTGTGAGTGAATTGTGAGTGGTTTACTGAACACATTTTGCATGTTACCATGACCATCTAGCAAGAAGGAATTACAAGAAGGTACAAGGCAGAGTCCAAAATCTTAAGGGGATCACAATCTATTCAGTGAGAAAACATTTATGGAGTTCTATTTCTAGACACTTGAGATACATACATCAGTGAAAAAATATTAAAAAATTCCTGTCCTTGTGAAGATTTCTTTCTAGCAGAGGAGACATCATAAATGATTAAAATAAGCAAATGAATTATATAGGATGTTAGATGATAAACTTACGGAAACTAACATCAAAATAAGGAGGACTCGTGTAGTGGAAGACAACATTTAAATTTTTACTCAGTGGTCAAAGCAGGTCTCATTCAACTACTGATTTTGAAAACACTTGAAGGAAGGAAGGGGGAACATGCAAAGGAGGAGCATTTCAGGCAGAATAAATAGCCATGTCAAGTCCCTGAGGCAGAAGAGTACCTGGCCTGTTGGAGGAAAAGTTAGGAGCCCAATGGAATTGAAGCAAAAGGAGTCAGGCAGAGAGCAGCAGATTAAGTAAGTAAAGGGATAGCGGCAGAGGTGCCCATGTAGGTCTTTGTGAAGCACACGAAAAATTTTGTCTTTTATATTTCATAAAATGGAAAAGCACTGAACAGAGAACAAATATTTGAAGCAAAGCAGTGACAGGATATGCATTGTTTCAAAAATGTCACTGGCAACTATGTTGAGAAGAAACTGCACAGGAAAAGCAAGAGCAAAAGCAGCACGGTCACTGAGGAGGCCATTCCAGCAATCCAGGAGGAAGATGGTGGTGGCTTGGATCAGGGAAGCAGCAGAAAATAAAAGGAAAGTGGTCAGGTTTTGTTTATATACAAAAAGCTAGCTATAATACAGGAGGTTATTGTTTTAACAGAGGATGTTATAAGAGCACAGAAGAGGAAACAATAATTCCTCCAAAGGATGGATTATAGCCCAAGTGACAGCTGAGCTGAATCCTGAATGACAGGCAAAGTTTAACAGAAAGAACAATCCAAAGAAGAACACTAGCACAGAATTCATGGAGAAAAGCAGAGCATGATCCTTCCCCTAGAGAGTTTACAGTCTCAAAAGGAAGACAAGACAGTAAACCATTTAAAGACCAGAATGACAGTTGCTACTAGAATAAAAATTAGTACAAGTGCTTTGGACTAAAGAAATAAACAATAATTCCAGCATGGCACTAAAGACAAGAAGCTAAAAAACCAGAAAGAAATGCAGAGGAAGTATCTGAAAATTACATATGGTCCACATGACCATCCTCAATAGGTCTGGCAACATTCAAATGAATGCTGAACCACTGTTCAAGTTTCCCTCAAAATCTTAAACCCTACTACCAACATATCAAACCTTTCCAATGTTATCCTAACCAGACAGAGGCAAAATAACTGTGTAGTTTGTTTCTCAGAGCTTCTAACACTTCTTACAACATATAATTCAAATTCTAAGTTAGCCTATTATTGTGCCTGAAAATAATATTTTGGGGTGACAACATGGAGCTACATTCTGAATTAAATTATTTTGTTGGTTTTTCCCTATGCTCCTCCCACTTCTGAACAGAGGTACATCAGAGCATACACACCCCTACCTGTCCTAATTTGCCATTCATTTGCATTCCTCTCTACGACTCTGTGTATCCTCTTTTCCCCAATAAAGTCAAAACAGCAAAAACAGAACCAAAGATGATTCAGACTCAGTTTCTCCCCGACTTGATTACCTTTACCTGTCCTCCCTTCATTAAGCAAAAGTCACCTTACCTTAGTTCCCCCATAAAATTCAGCAGTTTCACTTCAAAGTACCCCCCCAAATCCAAGGGAGCATGACCCACTGCAAAACTAATTTCAAATGAAAACAATAATTAACATGCATTTAGTACATGTCAGGCAGTTTTATTCATATAATCTACATGTCAACCCTCAAAAGTAGTAGCAGTAGTATCCCAAACAGAGATAAGTAACAAGATCAAGCTCACACAGCTAGTGAACAAGCAGCCAAGATTTGAAACCAAGGTGTCTAGCTGTAGAATCCATGCTCCTATCCTACTACACATCAATACGAAGTCAGAATTTTCCTCATTTACTCCTTTTGTCTTGGCCAGTAGAAGGTGATCTTTCACACAGTGGTTTGCTGTCCTCATTCTAAATCTTCCTCTTGTATGGAGAGATAGGTGACTGTTTGGGTTCCCCATCCCTTACCTATAATGAACATGATCAGCACAGGTGACATCAAGAACAATTCAAACACTTGTCTAAGCGCCCAGTTCTTGGCAGTAGACCAGGTGGGAAAGGGAAGAGCTATGCTCTGCTTTTCTTCACATAAGTTCTCTTTGAATTCCTTGTAATTACAGTGGTGAAAATATCTGATTTTCAATAACTATGAGTTTACATAGTAAAGAAAAAGTCAACCTGACAAAAATATCCATTAATACACATTTCTCTTACAAAATCAGTTTCCATATAAGTCTAACATCTACCTCTTCAATGTCAAATCTAAACTGAGACCAGCAAAAGATGAAAAATTTCATAAAATTAATAAAAACAATGCAACAGAAGTGCCCAATGACACACAAAGGTATTAACCTATGATCATCTGACACAAGTATTTTTCAAAAGCAAAATATTAAAAATTTGGTTATAACTCCTTAAAAACCAGAATTGATTCAATGTTAAAGGAGTAAAAATGAGTCCTCAGATACCTCTGCACAAAATAAAAAACAAAATAAAATCCAACACCTGATTTCCTATATGTGCTTATAACTAGTTTCTAGTCTATACATAACTTACATAGTGTCATATATAGACTAGAACATATAATTTTCATAGTTCCTACCTATATTCTTTAAGATAAAGTCTCAAATTTTATTGTTCACTATTGGTAATGAGATTTTGGTTCTTGTTTTACTTCCTGTAGTAATTTATATAGATATCTTCTTTCCTCCATTATTTCCTCCAACATCGAACACTATACCTACCCATCCTTATACATTCAAGCAGTGCAATAAATATTTATTAAATGGGATTGAAGTAAAACCAACAGGTGACATAAACCAATGAAGCCTTTTGTTTAATACATAAATTGTCAGTTAGAAAGTATTGAATTATGAAAGATAGAACAGACAATAGATAGAATGAGAAAAAGAATAGGTGTTTGTAAGAATGGGGTCTGTGACCATCATGAGGAGAATCAGTCAGTGGGAGATGGTGGAATAAAGTCAGAGAAAGGCAGAGAAGCCTTTGCTTTAGCTGTTACAGTGGATGCATCTCAGCCATGACATTCAGAGTCATCCACTTGCCAGAGACTGTCAAGATTGTTCCAGTTTCTCTTAACTCAAATCTAGTTCATTTGGGATACCACAAAATCCTGGGCACTTTTCTAGGAGAATGCTAGTTATGCTTGTCCCTCTCCATAATGACCATACTCATTAGATGCCAAACACCATGCTAAGTGCTATCCATTACACCTACAAAATATTTTTGCCCCTCCACCTCTGGATTAATACTTTGGGAGAGGAAGGACATATTTTTGCAAAAAGCATACAACCCCAAAACTCCCAACACTCAATTTTACTCTACTCGTGAATTAGCTCACAGCAAAGTAATGAGGAGAATCTCTTAATGACTCAGCATTTAGGGGGTTGCCTTTGTGGCCTAGATCTAGCACACCGGGGAGCTGTCTCATATACGTCCCAAGGTCCCAGGTTCAAGACCTGAGATCAGGGGGAACAACCAATATGAACAACTAAATGAAAATAAATGGGGTGTTTCCTCCTCATCTCTCTTCCTGACTGCCTACTCACCTTCATTCTTGCCTCCCCTTTCTTATAAACAAATAAATAAAAATTAAGAAGACTCAATATTCAATATGAAGATTCTGAATTTATATGTAAGAAACTATTTCAAGCCCCAAATGACTAAGATGACTTCTGGCCTCCAGAACTGAGAGATAATGAATGTGAGTTGATTTTCAAGTTCAAGTTTCCAAGTTCATGTTTCCAACTACCTACAAACATACTCCCAAGCATAGCTGAAAGAGGGCTCAAAATAAAGTTTATTCAGTTATAAAACAAATGAAAGCTACATATATGCTATATATGCAAGTGTATGTATATTATATATGTGTGTACATATACATATATATATATTTTTTTTTTTTTCCCGATTGCTGCTGTAACAAATCATCACAAACAATGATTCAATCAACTCAAATTCATTATTTCACAGCTCTGGAGGCCAGAAGGCCAAACTTAATCTTGCTGGGCTAAAATCAAGTTATCAGAAGTACAATGTTCCTTCTAGACACTAGGTGAAATTTCATTTTCTTGACTTTCCGGCTTCTAGTAACTGCCCATATTCCCTGGCTCATGACCCACAAATATCATCAAAGTCCGCAAAAATAGGTCAAGTAATTCTCTCATTATATCACTCGAATACTGAATTTATACCTCTGTCTTCCGGATGTAAAGGCCTTTGTGATTACAT
Organism: Solenodon paradoxus; assembly: GCA_004363575.1. Classification (NCBI taxonomy): domain Eukaryota; kingdom Metazoa; phylum Chordata; class Mammalia; order Eulipotyphla; family Solenodontidae; genus Solenodon; species Solenodon paradoxus. The sequence goes on along the minus strand of RJWH01000261.1, from coordinate 232,496 downwards.
AGTGCCTACCAAATAATTCAGGATAGTCTCTTTATTTAAAGGTCAACTAATTAGCAACCTTAATTCTACCTACAACTACCTCCCTTGACATGCAACGTAACATACTCTCTGGTTCTTAGGATTAGAACATGGTATCTTCATTCTGTCTTCCATAATTTATCTTTGCACGTACAAAGATACATTTTCAATATTTCTACAATAATGTGGCCTACTATGTAACCTGCTCCCTGTTTTGTTTTGTTTTTTTCATTTGCTTCATTTCACATCACAACACTTTTGTTTTCACTACTCTGAATTTCTTTAATTTGCTCATTCCAAGCTCGGGATCTTTGCTCATGCTATTCCCTTTGCCTGTGTTACTCTCCCTCTGAATCCCCACAGCCCCTCTTCTTTTACCCTTCAGCTATCATCTTACATGACTTTTCTTCAAAGACAGTTTCCCTGATCCTCTGACTCTCTAGAATATAGATTCCATTATATCCTTAGTTTATCTTCATATCATTTATTTAAAATGATTAAATTATTCTGTGTAATTGTTTATTTAATGACTATTTTACAGACACTAGGAAGGTAAAGTTAAGTTGTAAGCTCTTTATTTGTTATGTCCCTAATATCTAGCAGAATAGTAATTGCACAACAAAAAAAAAAATGTACTTGAATAAATGAACATGTCTCTTTAATTCTCATAACAACATTTATTTTATAGTTGGGGGCACTGAAGCTTGCACAAATTAAGTAACTTCACCACAGTAACAAAACTAATGATATTTCATTTGGATCTATTTGGTTTCTAAGCCCATCTCTTGATCATTGTGTTATACTTTTGAAGCACTATTGACCATTGTCCCTAAACCCATAGATTCTCACTGACCATCATAGTAAAGTATTTATTGTCACCTCACTTTCCTCAATGCAGTTATCTTTGCTCACTAAAGTCAATGGTTCACCACCAAATGCTCAATTTTATTCTTCTTTTCAAATACTAGCATAAGAGTATATATGTGATCATTTTTCCCTTTAAAATCTTAAAGCTCTTTAAAAATAATTACTAAACTTATTTTCACGTTACCAACTCAGGAAAAAAATGCTCTGCTTTTATCTACTTCTCTTGTGGAGATTAACGACATTATAAAATCTGTGAACACTTCAGAAGAAATTTTATTAAACCAACAGATGCAACTATCTACTTTGGGAATCTAGTCAGACAAATTGTTAAGACCAAAGATCTAAAAATGATGCTAACATTTCTAGAAAATCATAGAACTGCTCTGTATATTTTCATTCATGGTCTCATATGTACAGAGAGGAAAGAACACTATTATGATCATTATTTTGAAAAATGTTTTCTAATCTCTAGACAGGTAGGTAAAACTCTACTTATAATTGCACTAGTCCTTAAGATTTCAGAATACTTTACAATCTTGGTTAGGCCTTTTCATTATCATCATTCAATTCTCTATTTTTTTTAGACACAGTGTATTTTTGTGGCTATGATTCATAACTAAAAACTAAAAACTTATAAAATATCCTGATAAACATTCCAAATTGTTGCTTGGATACTTTTTTCTCATAAATTGTATATAAATATAAATTAGAAAATGTTTATAATTGGAACAGATCCAAAGCCACATTTATTAAGGGATGATCTAACTTAGTGTCATATTACTCCAGTTTCCAAAGCAGCCATAGCTTAAATTTCAGCAATGACAAAACAATTTTAGTGCTACTATGGTTGCTAACATGATAAAAATCAGGTATGGCTTTGGATAATGTCTATATTCGTTTTTATTATTCCTAATTAATAAAAATAATTCATAATCACTATTAGATTCTTATTACACAGTAATTTACAAAAACTATAGTTTCAAAAAGCATCAAATTGTCAGCAACTTAAAAACCACTAAAAGTAACTAAAAGGAAAAACAAGTGAGAAAAATCATTAGGCTAAGATCTGTTGAGATCTCATTTTAAAGCTAAGAAATAAAAAACAATGGCTACATTACTATAGGAGAATTTTAATTGTTCAAAATATCTTTCATTTATTTAGCATATAACTGAGAGCACAATGTAGCTTATCATCTGACAGGTTCACAGGAACTCTAAAAGCATCTCACACATTTTATAATGTGTTACTATTCCTGATATGACATTTCACACAGTATACAAATATATCTGCAAAACCCGCAATTCACTGTAACTTAAATCTATGAAATCTTCAGAGTCTGAAAGCTTTTTTCCCTCTAAAACCTGTAGAATCCTAGTGAACAAGTGTGAGTCAACTGACTTTTTAATAATAGTTACCACAATCTAATCTAAACCTTTCCATGATAATGCAGAATTACTAGTTAGGACCCAGGGTCCACCTGTTGTCAATGTCAGGAACTAAATCTCAGAATAAGGGACATCATTGGTGCATAACAAATACCTTAATAATACATTCCTACTGAGATCACAGCAGTCAATTAATACTTGTTGATTGATTGGCTACACGAAATAAGGTTCATAATTTTCAAAAATGAAATTGAGCATCTTTAAATCCCATAAATTATAATTGCTAAGCATTTACTCTAAACATTTTAAATTCATCAATGTTCATTGAAATGTAATTACCACGGACAATGTAAAAAAAAAATCTATTGAGCTTTACGTATTTGCAACACAATGTCTACTTTGAATAATTTTCAATCTAAACAAAAATGAATATGAAACATTCATCTAAGAAAATTAACTAGGAAAATATATTGATCCCTTGAGACTATTTCCTAGAAACTGGTTAATCCTTTAGTACTAGGACATAAAATGCACACTCCTGGAGATATCTATTCGTGACAGCTCAGAGACTTTTCAGAGGAAGCTAGGAAGAACACTAATATAATTTAAATAATCTTTGGATATCATAAGGACACTTCAACACCATTTGTTTATTAGGGGTTTTAGCTTCTGTAAAGCTTTCCAGTTAATCAAATTGGTAGTCTTGAAATAACTTTATTTCCAGTTCACAGGGATTGAAAAATCAGAGGTTAAAAAAAAAAGAAAGAAAAACAACAAAATTTAACCCTTATGACACTTCTATAGCACTATGAATTTTGTTGACAATCTAGTCTTATAACCTTTATTAGAGATCATTTTTTGTTGTTAAGGATTCAATATCCAAGTTACACCCCCAAGCCCTACCACCCGAAAAAAGAGTTTAAGTAAATTAAATATTACTATAAATATTTACCACAATAAAAAACATTTAGTGGACTCATAATTAAAGCCAAAAATACTTTTATTTCTTATAAAAGCAAACTTGTTTTAAATAAATGCAACACATGTCAATTTCCTCCTTTTCCAGCTCTAAGCTTTGGTGTTACTGTCCATGGTGACACACACTGGCTGTAACAGGCAACAACACCGCTACAGAAACACTCAAGTTCTACTTTATACCTATTTCCTGGTGGCATATTTGCTAAAATGGCCTTATTTGCAAATAGATTTCTTTTGCCATCCCTCTTTTAAAGCAAAATCACAGAAAAAAAATCTAAGTGGTGTGTGGTGTGAAGATGATTTATTTAGCTGGTCCATCAGATATGTTAAACCAAACTTCTTTTGTCTTTTGCTATCAGCTACACTTCACTTTATATGAATCTAGGCTTTCTTTTTTTAGAAGCTCATATTACAGCATCGTTCCACAAACCAAGCAATCTTTTGGCAAATCAAAGTTGAAGATTTGTTGCATTAGAATTTGTTTCTGATTACACAACAAGAATTCAAAATATAGACATTTGTGCACAGTCAATGTCCACTGACATCAAAAAAAAGTTCTAAAACTCTATGTATAATACTGATGTTATACAAGATATACTTCTGAAATAACATTTACTTGAAATATTTTCAAAATCATTTTAAGGGCCTATTATTGCCTTTTTATTGTCACTATGAAAAAACATTAATGATAAATCTTGTCTCAAATATAATGTGTCTGTAATATACAGTAAATAAAACTCATGAGAGGTACTAATTGTGTCAGAAAGCTATCAACATAAAGAAATTCCTCCCGACAAGACACCATTGTACCTGAAACTTGCAGAGAGCAGTGTGTTAACTAAGATTAAGCTATCCTATTTCCTACTTAAATCAATTTCACCCAAATAAGGCACTTGTTCATTGTTCCCCCAGACTCTAAAATCAACCATCTGCCATTGGAGTTTCTGTACAGTAATTAAGGAACTATCCATTAGAACTGGCAAGAGTACAAAGTAAGAAACAGGAGGGGGTGTGAGAGAAGAAAAGCCAAATCACTTAAAAAGAACTGGAAGGTGTCTATGTGTCTGACACTGACCCACTCCACAAATCAGCTCAGAGACAGGCATCCATGAAGCAATACAGAAGTTAGGAGCGGAGGCAAGGCCAACTCTTCCCACACTGGGGACTCAATACACTCTTCATACCTTCAAAGAGAAAGGCTTTCGTCCCATTATGCAGCCCAGGGACCTGGCGCACTCCGGTGGTGGACTCTCCAAGTTCTAACTCTGCTAAGACGTCAATCTGTAGGGAGGGGTCCACACCAAGACCCCAAACTGGTGGGGATGGGGGATGGGGGAAAAAAAAATCTCCATGAAAATGCAAGCCTTTGGCTCATGAGCAGTCAAGAACCTCATCTTGGAGACAATATTGGGAACCGAGGACCGCAGGCGACTGCCTCCACTGCCGCGCAGAGCCTTACCTGAGATCAGCAGCCAAGCTTTAAATAGCAGAGCACCCAGTCCCATTTCCCTGACCTACTTTAATCCCCTCTCTGCACAAAGTTCCCCTCGACCCTCAAACCCTCGACTAAGGGTGTGACCCACCCATCTGTCTCTAAGGCGAGCACAGTGAAAAAACAAAACAAAACAAAACAAAACAAAACAAAAAAACCCCAAACCTATACTTGCCCCCCACTCCTCACTTCCCACTCCAGACGGGCTTCGGGGTGGGAAAAAGCGAGGCGTCCCCAGCCAGCTCTAGCTTCTGGGGCTGGGGCCATCCCTTCCCCGCCCCCCAGCCCCCGCCCCAGCTCTGCGGTCACTCACCTGCTCCAAGACCGAAGATGAAACAGAATGTTCTCAGTAAGACCCGAGACTCCATGGTGTGGATCTGCTCAGTCCATCGTCTTCCTCTTTTAAAATAAATTTGAAAAAAAAAAAAAAATGGAAGAGGTTCTTGGACTCAAGAGGGGAAAATAGCGTTTATCTTTCCATTCGCTGCCTCGGATTTACTGATTAGTAGGATTAGTACGACTCGGTAGCCTAAGAAAAAAGAGGGAGGCCCCCCCAGGCACGTGAAGAACTTAGACCCTCCAATGCGCACATCATTCCCACACGCTGAGCAGAGCCGAGGCGGCACCGGCTGGGAGGGGGCCCACAGGGAGGGGTGGGACTCGCCCGGGAGCGAATAATGCAGCTCTAGGCAGGCACACCCGAGACAGGGAGGCGGCCCCCAGAAAGCTGGGGCTGGGGCAGCCCCGCACCCGCCGGTCTTCCCCGAACCTGTTGTAACGGAGAGACAATGGAAAGAGCGCCGGGAGACGCGCGCCGGAGACCGCTCCTCGGGGAGGGAGGGGCGGGCCGCGCGAGGCGGGGAGAGGATGAGAAGGGAGGGACCGCCGAGGGTGCCTCTCTCCGTACCGGTTCCTCGGGCTCCAAAACGCAGCCCAGCAAGCCCAGAAGCAGCTGCAACCTCCTTCGCCCTTCTCCTCTCCCTGACCGGGCAATGCCAACCTCCTCTGGAGACCCACAGATCTGAAATCAAGGTGCTAAGTTAATGAGCGGTCTTAGCTCACGAGGCGGCTTCGGGCGCGTGTCTTGAAAGAGAGAGGGAGGGAAAGGATCACCCCGCCGCAGAAAGCAAGGCTAGAGCGAGACAGGCTCCCTTGCCCTGTACAGGAGCGAAGCCCGCACACGACTGTGCACCGAGCTCCGGGGCCGCCCCGGCAAGCAGCCGGGGACTTCCTCTCCGGGGCCAGCGCAAGATTCCCAAAGCAAACTAGACTCTAGAGGTGGGGCTGGACGAAGTAAGAGAAAGACTGGGAGAAACGGGTGGCGAGCCCGAGAAGCCCCGGGAGTCCTAGGAGGGAGCTTCCCTGCCCGGGGCGGGGCGCTGGAGAGCTTCCCTGGCGCGGAAAGAGCTGGAGAGAATTGAGTGGGAAACGGTAGCTCCAGGACCGCGCGCGCCCCCTGCCAGAAGCAGATCGGAGATCTGAACTCCAGTTCTCCAGGCCAAGAACTCCAGAGGGTAAGAGAGGCTGCGTTCCTGCCCGTGCAGAAAAGGGTACTTTGGTAGATGGGTGGATGGATGAGTGCAGGGATGGAGAGATGGATCGGTGGATGACAGACGGACAGATGATAGATGATAGAGATAGACAGATACGATATCACACAATAGACAGACAAGATAGACAGGAAGGAGAGGGCTTAAGCAGCGGAGGACAGGCAAGAGAAGAGCCACCCCATTGTTGACCGCCCTTCCTCATACCCACCCAGAACCATAACAGCCAGGCCAATTGAGATCTATTTCTTAGCGGACAAAAGTGTATTCAAGGTCATTGGCACATATTTTTTAACAAAACCCTAAAATTTTGAGGTTAATTTTGAATAATGGCATTCAATCCTCACATTGAAAAAGCAATAATTTCAAAAGTGATTAAATAAATGTTAATCTGTCCAAAGATCCATTTTCTTTTTTATTTATAATATTATTTCTTTTGTTTACAATGCTATAATCATTATAATCATTATAGGATACTGAAATTGCATCTCAGCTTGTATTTCACATCGCACCCATTACCAGAGTTCCAGTGTCCTTTACCACCTTGTCCCCTTTCCTTGTACCACCTTGTACCCCTCTCCCCCATTAGTCACTGTCTTGCATCCTGTGAATTTATTTTTGGCGGAGAGGTTCTTTTCATTTGTTTTGTTTCATTATATTCCAGATATGAGCGAAACTATCCTGTTCAACTGAGTTTCTTAACTTTTTTCCCAAACAAGTGGTTTCTGAGTTTTTCCAATAGGATCCTACCCAGCTATTAACCAAAATACCTTAGGGGATAGATTCTGTGGCCCTTGCATACTAATACGTGCTACATTATATTATAATTGGATGAGGGGAATATTTTTAGTTCTTTTCTTGGAAATTTAAGGGAACATTTAGAATCCAGAAATTTTTCAAAATAATTTTTTATTATCTCTCATCAATTTTTCCTATTTAACATGATTTGTAATTATGTAAAATTTGAGAAATATTATTGTATGAAACTTCCCAAATTTGCAAATCTACACAAAAATTACTATAGTTGAATTAATTCAAATAAAATTTTATTAGGAAATTAAAGATCTTTCTATAAGCTGTGCATTCAAAATATTGAATTAGAGCAGGATGTTCAACCTTAGAACTACTGACATTTTAAGTTTGGCTAGTTCTTTGTTAAATTTATCCTGTGTCTTGTAGGATGATTAGCAACATCTCTGGTGTCTATCCCCTAGATGCTAGTACTTTTAATATTCCAGTTTTTTCTCTGTGTCATAACTATATCTCTTTGAATAGCTTTTTAAATTGGTATTATTGAAAATACAATACCCTTACCTAACTTTTCACCATCTACACTGAAGTCCATATGTTGCCACTTCAACTGGTATATAGAAACTACACCACCATAGAGATTCCTTCATCCACACCCCTTTATGTTGTGACGGTCTTCTGCATTAAATCGATATACACTGAGACTCTCTTTAGGCTTTAGGCAATGTTTAAAGTTTTGCTTGCAGACATTATGGAAGACATAAAATGCCCTAATCTACATCTTAAAAAACACCCATTTCATAATCTTAAGAAATTTCAAATGTTATCTTACATAGCAAAGTTTGCAGATGGAATTAAGATAGCTAAGCAGGTGACCTTAACATGGGAAAAGCATTCTAGATTATCCAGAGAAAATCAACACAACCAGAAGGGTCCCTGAGAGTGAACAGGAGAACAGAGAGATCAATGTGGTATGATAGGACATCCATCCTGCTGTTGCTACCTATGAAGACGGAAGAATATAGGTAAGTAATAAGTCCAGGTATTAAGCAAACTTCAAGAAGGTGGAAGGGCAAGGAAACAAATTCTCTCCTCTAACTTCCGGAAAGGAACACAACCATGCCAATACCTTGATTTCAGCCCAGTGAGCCCTATTTTAGACTTCTGAACTACAGATTTATAAAATAATAAATGTGATCTTTTATTCCACTAGATTTTCAGTGATTTATTAAAGCATCCACAGAAAACTAATATTTAGTACTAATTGCATAATGAAAATTTCAGTCAAAATGGTATACTTCACTGATATTGAGAACATCCCCTTCTACCATAAACGCATATTAAAGATAGATAAAACATCAAAGTATCTTTTTATTCATAGATGAGCTTTAAATTAAAAAGGAAAGAAAATTTTCAGATGCTTGGGTGTCTGGGGGTGGTGGGGGGGGGCGAGGTAATTATAAAGATTGGCAAAGAAAGGAGCATTTGATGTGAAGACTGGGAAAAGGGTGGGACACACAGTTTCAGACTTAATAGGGACCCTAAGGCAATTGAGGCAGGATTTTAACATCCACACCAGAAATGGAAACAATCACTTAAGGCCAAGCCAGAAGAAGTGAAGATGTTACTGATTCCTCTCTTAAAAGTAGGGAGACTTGAAGAATTATACTATTAAAAGAAACTTAAAAAAAAAATTGCTCAATGGTACAAGAAGTGTACATACTCATAGATGGGAAATGAAATAACTTATAATAAACGTCAAATCTCAAATCTTCCACTAGCAGATATAGGCCTAAAGTTACACTCTCCACTGGTATAAGAATTCTAAAACAAGAAATTAGCTTAAAACACCCAGAATCTCTTGAAGAAGCATATGTAAACTTTCTATTAAGGGGTCTCTCACAACTTCTGTCATAAAAGAAAAATTTCTAATGATGATAATATCACAATAAATAATAATGGTGATAATAATAAAGAATGAGTTGAACTGAAATGCAAAATCATAAAAGATAGGAGATGCACATGAAGAAAAAGAATTAGTATCACATGAACTAAAAAAATCATAAAAATGTGATAAACAGTATAAGTCTGTTTCAATAATTGGAGTTACTTTTAACAAACAGAAAAAATAATGAAAGAATTAAATAGTGTAAGAAAAGAGTAGGAAGATTTCAAAGGAAACTGACTAGAATATCTAGAAGGAAAGTATATTAAAAAATATTTTAAAGTCATTAAGCTCTTATTAATAAGCAGCAGGTACAACAGAACTAAAATTAGTGAACAAAAATCTGTGAAAAAAATGTAAAAGTTGAAGATACTGAGAATGTGACAAGAATAATGAAAAGATGAAAAAGCATGAACAAGATATGAAGTCAGATCATCCAACACACAACTACTTAGAGATGTGGAATAGAAAGAAGAGAGAATAAAAGTAGACAGGATATAGGAAACATTTAAACCAATAAAAGCTGAAAGTTTTTGAAAGTTAAAGGATGACATGAAATTCCAATTCTTGTAAAACAAGAATAAGCACACACTATTTTTTCTCTTACACCAAATGCTATCCAACATGGAAAGAATATATGGAGTATTCACAGGCAAAATTAAGTAGTAGCAGGCAAATTGAGAAAGAAGACCATAGTTTGTTTGAAGTGATTATTCTAAGAAACCACAGACTGACCTCTGAGTGGTTCTTATGTGTGATAGATCTGAAAACTGCCGCAAAGTCACAGTGAAAGAAGGCTAAGTCAAATGGTGCAGTCTAAAACCAACTGAGTCAATTTCCATCTTAAAAAATTAACATTTTCCATAGTACTTAACAAAATTCAGAGTCTCAGAATATATGAAAATGTTCAGAATATAATCTAATATTATTCAGCATGTGAGAAACAAGGAAAACTTCAACGTGCAAGAGAAAAATACAATCAGCAGACATCAATGACAAGATAACTGAGAGGTTGGAATGATATGAAAAAAATACATTAAAAAGATATTATTAAAATGTTCAAAAAAATAAGAGCAAACACTTGAAACAAATAAAAAGACAAAAATGGCAGCAAATAAATAGAACATGCTTTTTTAAAAATCAGGTAAATTATTTAGAACTGGAAAAAAACAGTAAATGAAATTTAAAAAAAAACTATTAGAACAGGTGTGTATCAGAATAGAGGTGACAGAGGAAAAAGTTAGTGAACTTCAAAACAGATCCTTAGAAATTAATCAATGTGGGAAAAAAAAAAAAAAAGGGAACAAGCTTGTTTTCAATGGACATCACTACAGGAATCTGTGGGACAAAAACCAAATAACTTTTTGTCATGAGAATTTCAGAAGAAGAGAAAGAGCTCAGTAAAGAAAAAAACATATCAAGAAAGAATGGCCTAAAACTTCTCAAATTTGGCAAAAGACTCAAGGAGCTCAATAAATCCCCAAAAGGATAAATGCAAAGGAATCCCTGATCAACTATAATCAAATTGCTCAAAACAACATAAAAATAAAACAATCACAAAGAAAAGTATTTTGAAAGCAACCAAAGAAAAATGACACATTACTTACAAGGGAGCAACAACTTAAATAATGAGGTCTTCTCATAAGAAACCACAAAAGCAAAAAAGGAGGGCAACATCATTTTTTTAAAGTGCCTAAAGAATTCTGACATCCTAGAATTCTATACCTGGTGAAAATATCCTTTAGTACTGAAGATGGAGGAAAAACATCATATTAACAAGATCTAAAAGAATGGGTGGCAGCAGACTGCTCTAAAAGAATTGCTAAGGAAGTTCTTCAGAAAGAAAATAATAGAAAGACAATCCACATATCAAGAATAAAGGAATAGCAGCAGATATAGTAAACCTCTGGGTAAACATATATAATAGACTATTCTCTTGAGTCCTATAAAATATGTTTCATAGCTGTGTTAGTGTATTGTTGCTATTGTAAGAAATTACTACAAACTTAGTGGCTAAAAACAAGACAAATTTATGATCTACCGATGTGTAGGTTATAAATCTAACACTAGTTTCCTCAAGTTATGCTGAAAGTGTTGACAAGGTTGTATTCATATCTGAAGGCTCCAGGGAGAATTCACATCCAGGCCTTTTAAGCCTCTAGGGAGTGTCTGTATTCTTGGTTCATTAATTCCTTCTATATCTGAAGCCAGTCTTCTTCACAATACATTCTCTCTGATTCTGTCTATAGTTTGGAGAAATGATCTGATTTTAAGGTCTTATATGATGATATAGTGGCTACCTGAATAATCTAGGTTAATTTTCTATCTGAAAGCTTTCATCTTAGTCACATGTAAAGAGTTCCTTTGCCATGTAAAGTAACATAGTCACAAGTTCTGGTGGTCAGAGTGTGGACGGACACCTTTTAGGGAACATGCTTCTGACTACCTGAATGATAAAAAGAAGATATTTAGAGATTGTCTAAAGGAATTTCAATGTATGTAGATTTAATATAGAAGGAAACCACAAACATAAAGAGATGAAGATAAAGGGACTTATAACATAGCAAAGTTTCTACATTCTAATTGAAGAGGTAGCAAAAGGACTCTAAGTAAACAGTAAAAAGCTAAGTAAATATATTGCATTATCCAAAACAATTATAAAAACTATATAAACAGATATAATTGGAAAATATAATAGACAAAAATATTAAACACTAAGAATAATCAAAATAAAGCAGGAAGGACTTAAGAATAGAAAATAGAAAAAATAATGAGAAAAAAAAATTATAGAGCAAAAATCAAACATGAATGATTATATCAGTTGTAGTGATCTAAACACAACAATGAAAAGACCAAGATTGTCAGAATAGACTTGAAAATTATAACTCAACTATATACAGTTAAAAGAAACACATTTCATATATAATTTGGTAAAAGGAATAAAAAAGATAAACTGGTGTGCCCTGGTGGCCACCAGACATAATCTACATACATCCCAAGGACCCAGGTTTGAGACCCAAGACCAGGGTAGGAAGTAGAAGTGGGTGGGGCAACCAAGATGAACAACTAAATAAAAATAAAAACTAGACAAAGAGAATACAAAACAAAAGGGAAAAAAGAAAACTAAAACAGAGAAATAATACTCCTTTTGAACAAAGACACAAAATATATCTTTTGAATATCCATGCAAAATCTTCAACAAAACATTACAAAGTCAAATCCGACAATACATAGAAAAGATAAACTACCATCAAGTAGGGTTACTTCCTGAAATATAAGATTGATTCAACATAAATCAATGTAATCCATCACATGTGTAACCTAAAAAAGAAAAATTATGTGGTCACAAGAAAACCATATGACAAAAATCAACAATCATTGATGATAAGTAGCTTAATGCAATATAAAAATAAAGTAGAAATTCTCAATCTAATAAAGGACATCTAAAAAGCTTCTATATTAAAAAGGTGGCATTGTTGAAGACTCAAAGAAAAATAAATAAAACTCAATCAGATTAGAAAGGAAAAAAATAATACATTTTTTTCCATAGATGATATGGTCATCTACATTTCGAAATTCCCAAAGCATGTCTGAAAAATTTACTTGAACTAGTGATTTAAAAATGTTACAGAATGCAAAGTCAACTGTAATATAAAAATCAGTTTTATCTGTATCTGTTAAAAAGGAATAATCAAAAACATAAATATAAAACAATGCTACTGGCAACAGCATTAATAACATAAAATACTTATGGAGAAATCTAAAAATAGGCACAATTGTACACTGAAAAATCTTATACTGAAAAACACAGAATATTATTGCATGAAATTAAAAAAATATGTAAATAAACAGATTTGCCATGCTCACTGATAAGAACATTTAATATTATTAAATTATCAATTATACTGTCCTACAAATTCAATAAAATAAAAATAAAAATTCCAGTAGGTAATTTGACTGTAGCAATTGACAAGCAGATTATAAAGTGTATATAGTTATGCCCGGCTGGCTCAGTGGTTAAATCTGTGGTCTCCAGCAAGTGCGATCCACATGCATCTCAAGTACCTGGGTTCAAGATCGGAGGCTGGGAGGAACAGCCAAGACAAATAACTAAATAAAATAAATAAATGCTTCTTCATCTTCTCTCTTCCTGTCCACTCTCCTACATGTATCTTTAGAAAGAAAGAAAGACAGGACGGAAGGAAGGAGAAAGGGAGGGAAGTAGGAAGGAAGGAAGGCAGGCAAGCTAAAAATATTGGAAAAGAGCAATATTGGAGGTGTCACACTCTCTGACTTCTAAACTCTAGTATAAAGATATAATAGTTGAGAGAACATGGAAATGACAGAATAGACGTATAAATTAATGGAACAGAATAAAAACCATAGGAATAGACCCATATATACATACATATATACATATATATATATATATATGGTCTTTCATGAAGACGCCAAGATATTTAAATGAATAAAGAATATTTTTTAAACAATGAAGCTTGGAAGAACTGGACACGCATATGGGAAGGAAGAAAGGAAGGGAGGGAATCCTTATCTATAATCATTCTTTGATATCATATATAATAATTAACCTGATGTGGATCCAAATCTTAAGTATAAAAGCTAAAATTATAAGACTTCTAGAATAAAACATAGATGAAAATCTTTGTACCTTGGATTAAGCAAAGATTTCTTAATCTAGGCACAAAATGTACATACACTAGAAGAAAAAAATGATAAATCATACTCCATCAAAATTAAAAAATTGCCTTTTGAAAGATACCACTAAAAAGTTAAAAGACAAGTTAGAGAGTAGGAGAAAATGTACACAAAACATATATCTAAAAAATGACTTGCATTCAGGTTATAAAAATAACTTATAATTCAGTAAGATTAAAATTCCAATAAAAAAGACATGTAAAGACACTTTACAAGAAAAAGTCTATACATATGGAAGAAAAGGCACATGTAATTTGCCTCAAAATCAGTAGTCATCAGGGGAATCTAAATTAAAGTCACAATAAGATAACACATATTAGTATGGCTAAAGCTACAAAGACTGACAATTCCAGTGTCCATAAGACACTAAGTGACAAAAATCCTCATTCTTTGCTGGAGGGATTCAGAATGGTACAGGCCTTTTGGAAAAGTCTGAAAGCTTCTTATGAAGTAAAATATTTACTCCTCAGTATTTATCCTAGAGATAGAGATATGCAAACAGATTTCCTCACAAAGACCGATTTCTGAGTATTTAGTGTAGTTGAATTCATTTAAAAGAAATGTAGAATAGCAGAAATTTCCAGTGACTGATAAATGGATAAACAAACTATCATAAATTTATGCAATGGCATGCTACTCAGCTAGGAAAAGCAACGAAAAACTACTAAATTGAAAAATAGCTTCTCTCCCACACAGTTGTCTGTTACAGACCCTGGGATAATAATAGGATGATCCCTGACTCAGGTTCGTGTTTCCTTCGTTTTACATTAATAATCATCTGTGTGCCTCAGTTGCTCTTCCAAGACTCAAGGACAGTGGCTCAGATTTAACCAACCACACACTTGGACACCACCCTTAACACACATGTAATTTGAAAGACTTAACTCTTCAAGACTTTATTTGTGAGGATTTTTTAAACAATGGGATCACACAAAAGAATAGAATTATTCTGAAAGTAGAATTAGACTAGAAAGATGATAAAGAGATAAAAGGAGAGTAATTATGTTAAAATAATAAAGAGAAAAAGTATGAAAGAAAAAAAGATAAAATGAAGCAATACCTCAAAATGACGATGATTAAGCATGATGTAAAAAAATGGAAAGGCAAGTATGAGAAGAGAATTTATAAAACTAATTTGCCTTCCCTCTCAAAACACTTTCTTACTCAGGTGTTAGCAGAAGAAGGTAAAAGATGTTCACTGGAGACATGGGGGAAGGGAGCTTTCAGTCAACATTCTTTATATTCTACACACACTTTGAACTATTCACACAACTCACATGACATTCTCCAAGAAAAATATGAGAAGTGCTGTTTCAAATACAGTTCTAAAGACAGCATAGGGAAAAGAAACTTAGAACTTGGTCAGGAGCTTTGGGGTCAAGGCCTTGTTCTACCTCTTTCCTGGGCCAGACACATTATCCCTGTACCTTCTATCAGAATAGCATAATAAGTAATGCTTATCTATCCAGGGCTGCTGGGCAAACCCACTTCACAAAATTGCTGTGCAGTATGTCAATGTTCATTCTTCCTATCCTCATATTAAACCATGCTGTATCAGGGTTGGCCTGTTTCTGTCATTCCCCTTTGTGATTCAGTCATCATAATGCAAAATAATGATAATTAAAATCAGTCCATAGTAATAGGCAAGGCAAAGAGAACTGGAAATGTGAATACAGTTAACTAAACAGCACTCTTAGCTAGTAAGCCTGTTATATATATGTAGATAGATAGATAGATAGATAGATAGATAGATAGATAGATAGATAGATAGATAAAATTCTGAGCTTATCAAATGTCTCTAAGAGCTATGAGTCATGGGTTTAAAATGTAACCCACCATGCTGCCCTTATTTTTAACTGCCATTCGATGAGCAGATGAGCCATGGTTGAGTTTGCCAGCGCGCTGCAGTACTTAGTGTTCATCTGAATAGAATGAAACACTGCCATCCACGCGGATGCAGCCAGTCTGCTGGCTTCCTGCCTTGCTTTAAGGTTTTCTATTAAAGGATAGCACAGGAGACAAACCTTCCACTGAAGGACCAAAGACCAGAATATTCTCAGTGATATCTAGAAATCAGCTGTACTTATATCAGATTTCTCCCTTTGTTCTGTAAATTTAACTCCAGAAATGCTAAATATAGAAGTTATTAGAAATTCCATTTTCAAAGAAAGATTTTTATTTGATTCTGCCTATAATGTCATCAAAAATAATTCTCCTTTTCCAAAATAATATATAACCCATACCTTAAAGGAAATGTATTAATTCCAGGCTATAAGACACTATAATTCAAAATCTTTCCTGACTCATCATGTAGTTTTGCTAGTGCTTATCTACTGGCACTAGAATCTTCTTTTTGATGAACATGTAGTTTCTATACAGAAAATCCAGACCAGTTTCCCCAAATGTATGTTTTGAGAACAAATGTAAGTTTATGTTCATGTCTTAAGAGGTTGGCAAGGACTCAGATTCAGTATGAGCTTAGCCAAAGTGTCTTTTCATGCATAACATCAAATCCTCTGAGTCAGAAATGCCTCCAGAATTCTGTTCCCCTGCCAGGGTCAGTTCTACCTCCAGTTTTACTGTCTCAGTTGAAGACTGTAGCTGAGGTTGCAAACGAAAGCCAGAGCTGCTGAGTGAGCAGGCACATAAATGTGTGAGTGGAGTAAGGGCTCTTCAGGTCACCCTTATCCTTTACCCGTGCAGGTTGACTCTACATTCACAGCACTAAGCCAGGGACCTGCGGGAAATGGACTATTGCTTAAAATTACGTAATAGGAAAGCTTGACAAGTTCTCATTTGCAAACCAAAACACATACAAGTCACTTGTTCAAAATCACACATAACTAATTAATTTCCGAGCTAACATGTATGCCTTGATCACCTAATCAATTCATTTACTGCAGAGATACTTAGTGGGGGTGCCATAAATGGTGATAAGCACCATACACCACACCTCAGAGAAGCAAATCTGAACTAGGGTTCAGGTACCACTTTGGCCAAAGTGCCCTTAGGAAGAATCAAAGATGAATCTAAAAATATAACTGGTGCCTTTCACCCTTCTAGAAACTGATGTACCCTTTCATGATCAGCTACATGGAGGCCCCACATATATCTCTTAGCAAACCTCTCGCTATCTCCTCTACTCATTCTGCTCCAATACTTCAACTACTGGAGCATGTTCCTCAGGAGCTTTGCATATGTGGTTTTCTCTGCCTGGGATGCTCTTTTTATTATGCAGCTGCTTCACCTCTTTCAAATTCACCTTCTTAGTAATGCTTTCCCAAAGGATTCTATTTAAAATTGCTACATATATATATATATATATATATATATGCATTTCCTATCCCCTTTCCTTGCTTAATTTTACTTATTTATATTTTTTTATTGTCTATATTCTCCTACTCAAAGATATAACTCCATTTTTGCAGGTTTTGTTCATTGTTTTATTCTTAATATCCTCAACAGTGATTGGCACATTATAAGTTTCAATAAATACTTGTTGGATCAAGAATAATGCATATAAATGCACCTAATATGTGGCTGGCATGTAGTAAGCATTCAATAAATGATATTATTAATTTATTATTATTATTATTATTATTATTTAGACTTTACTAGAGGAAAATATGTAAACTACTGATGAACAGGGATGATTCTTTAAAAGGGTATACAAAAACCTCCTTGTTAACTTCTATTGAACATTCCACCTTGTTGCTAAGAAACATTAAAAGCCTGCCCCTTTATATTTAGATCACTACCATACATTTCAAATAAAGTCAACAAATGATTTTTGATAGAAATCTAAGTTTCTACATACAACTTCCTGTGCAAAATCCGCAGTGGTTTTGCAATAATTTTTTAACAATGAAAAGAAATTTACAACTTATTTTTGCTTGTTATTTATCTCAGTACTTCAGGGTGTTATTGACTGTCACAGAATCTGCCTCAAAATGTTTCCAACTTAGGAGAACGCATGAACATTTTTTCACTTACTTTAATTTCCTCTCTATCACACAGCAAGTTGTATCAAGGGGTATATTTTTTAACATTTTGATTTTCTATTTCCCTTAACCATACATCCAAATATTTTTTCCTTTAGCTTGACTGCTGTAGCATACTGCTTCCTTCTATAGGTGAAATGTTATTTTAATTGACAAAACTCAGGTGTGCAAAAAATATAACTCTATTTTCTTTCTTTCTTTCATTCTTTCTTATGAGGGCAGGCAGGCAGGCAGCAAGCAGAAGGAGTGAACAGAAGGAAGAAGCATTTTATTTATGTAGCTGTTCATTTTAGTTGTTTCCCCAGCCCAAGCCTTGTGCTGTGTGTGGACTACACCCCCAGGTGCACGTTTAACACCTGAGCCATCAGATGACACCATACTTTATTTTAGACCTCACTTTTACCCCTGGTGCCCATTGGCTTCATTCAGAGATATTCCTCATTCAGATAACACCATCCTTGTGCACTTTGTCCTGACATTCTGGAACACATTTTTCAACTTGATGGATCTGCTAGATATTCAAGTGACAATATCAAAGACTAGAACTAAGAAAAGAGGTCTGGACTGTCCCAGTGATGGTAATTGAAACCATGGAACATTTCTGGCAAAAATTCTCCATGATCCAATATCTGACATGTCAATTTGCAATGTGTACTCCCCCAGAGCAGTTTATGCTCTTGAAGTTATCCTACAGAATGTCCTAGCAAAGGGTTCTCTGCTCAGATCAGTCATTCAGATTCACCAGAACCATGTCCAAATAAGAGCCAAAGTTTTAGATCAAACATCTGGGAATATACTTAACAAAGGTGGTGAAAGATCTCTACAACGAAAACTTTTAAGACTTTAACAAAAGAAAGAGAAGACACAAAGAGATGGAAGAAGTTTCCATTTTCATGAATTGGAAGAATTAGCATAGTTGAAATGGTCTTCTTACCCAAATCAATATATAAATTAAATGTGATTTCTATCAAAATTCCAGGGCCATTTTTCAAGAAAATTGAGCAAACAATACTGAAGTTTGTATGAAACCAACAAAGGTCTTGATTAGACAAAGCTATGCTAAGGGCGGGGGTGTAAAAAAAAGAATAGTGAAGGAATCACACTTCTGACTAAACCACACTATAGAGCAATAATCATCAAAACAATATGGTACTGGAACAAAAGCAGATGCACAGATCAGAGGAATAAAACTGAGATCCAAGAAATAAAGCTACATCTACATGAACAGTTGACAATGCATACAATGGAAGAAGGAAAGTTTATTCAACAAATGGTGTTGGGAAACTGCACAAACACTTGCAAAAAAAAAATGAAACTAGATTATTCATTAGTGCCATACACTGTTTTTGTTAACTCAAAATAAAAGACCTGGACATAATACCCCAAATTATAAAATACTTGGAGAAAATGTGGGTAAAACACTCCACAATATCAACCTCAAAAAGAGAAGTACAGGCAACTTTCACTCATTTGGAATAAAATTAAATGAAAGAAATGAATAGATAAATCTTAACAAAATTCACAGAATATAAGAAAGTGGCTACGATGGAGGTGGGAGGAGGTTGGGAAGGAAAGAGGGAACAAGGTGATAGAAAAGGACACTAGAACTCTGGTGGTGGGTGAGGCATGAAATACTAACAGAAGGAGACGCAATTTCAATATCCTAAAATGAATATAGCATTCTAAACAAAAGAAATTAAAAATATTACTGTTTTAAAAAGTCAGTGTTTATATTTTATTACTTTTGTTTTTGTCTTTTGTTGAACTGCTATTCATCCTTAATTTTTAAAATAGTTTTGTGTTATTGTCCACTTCCATGACTTGATTAAGATACCATACAGAACAAACTTCTCCAACTTTCCCATTATATTGAAAGATCAGTAAGAGCAGGAATTTGGTCTATCTTACTCATACATGCACATTCAAGGCCAAGCATAATGTCAATAAGTAAATTCAGGGCACAATGGGTACTTGTTTGAAGTTGAAATACAACTCATTTTTCTTACTTAATTGCTTAGCATGTGGTTCTGTATCCTGCCTTGAGAGAACCTCACAATAAATTGCTTTTTACTAGCTATACAGATATATTGGCTATCTTGACAAGTTACACTGCAACTTAAAAATTGGAGTCTTGTTCTCAAATGTCTCAGTAACAGCATACACCTATTCTAACAGAGCTGAATTTTCTTTCTAATTCCTGGTAGTTTTTCCACACTGGATGAGACATCTGACAAGCTCATTAGACTGTCACCCAGTTGAGACAATATGAACATAGTTTCGAGTAGGATTTTCTCTTTTTTAAAGATACAGAATTTGAAAGTCAACTCATGAGGTGCATATATGAGTCAGTTATAGTGGAATGACTAAAGAAAAGGTGAAACATCAGACAGACAGCATTCCAAGGTTCTAGAGTCAATTCTACCACTGTCAATTGGACATGTCAAAGGATCTATTCCATTACCACCAACATACTACCATGCTAATCATTGTCATAAAAATAATTAACACATGAAAATTATCGTTCAGCTTTTAGGTACTCTACTAAAAAGCGTTCATCTGTTATTTAATTTAATCATCACAATTCTCCTATAAGGCCAATACTATCATCATATTCTTCATCATCATCACCATAACACTATTATAAATGAAGAAACCAAAGCATACATAATTAAATAAACTGACTGATCTCAATATTGAGGTTAGTTGGGCTTTAAATATTAACAATATGATTCCAAGACCCAAATGATATTTTTTTCTTTTGGAATATCATAATTCTAGAAAGGCTATTAGTTCAACTCATTTGAGAATTCACATGCCAAAGAAACTATTATTCAAAACATTCTATCAGTACCTGAATTAGTCGCTAAGGCTGTCATAGCAATTACCACAACAGGAGGAAGAGGGCCTTAGACAACAGAAATTTGTTCTCTCAGTTCTAGCAGCTAGAAGTCTGAACTCAAGGTGATGGTTATAAGCCTCTGGGGAAAATATTCTTTCCTGCCTTTTCCAGCTTCTGGAAGTCTCAGGTGTGCCTTGGTTTGTGACTATATAACTCCAATCTCTGCTTACAAGGTCCAAACTTTTTATCAGTATTGTCTGTTGAACTTCTCTGAGCCTAAATTTTCACCTGTTTTCTCTATCAGAGATTAATTTAAATATATAATGTTCTTTTCAGTTCAAGATTCTATTATTTAAATAAAACACATCTAAATTAACCCTTTGTCACAATAACAGTAGCATTCAAAATGCCTCTCCCCATGGCACCTGCTCTAACAGCATAAACTGTTTTTTGATCTTCTCTTTTCCTTTTCCCCACAATAATTGAATATTTGTTTATTCAAATGCCAATGAACTGAGGTGGCAGAACAACCTGTCATCAGGAGTAATATCTAATCAATGAGGCTCCAATCTGCAGATAATGACACCAACCAGACACCCAGAGGCAAGGACTCAGGACAGCTCCAGGACAGGACCTGCTCATGTGCACATTGCCCCTTGTCCTGTCCCTTTGAAACCCCTCAGAGGGCATGAAGAACTGGAGATGGTTTTTGAGATGATAGAACAACATCTCCTCAGGTCACTAGTATCTTACTTAAACCAATTTCCTTTCCAACACTACTTGTCTCCTTGATTGGCTTTTGGGCAGCACAGCTGAACCTGGGCTCGGTATCACCTTCACATGTTACATGTTCATATGATACCAATTTTGCTAATGATAATTTTGTATAAAAGGTCACTCCCTCACTTAAGTGCCAATTATTAGCATTATTTTAACACAGTTAATCAAGAATTTGGGGAGCTTTCACGTGCAGTAGGAAAGAGACTGTACATTAGGAGAGGAGGCACTTGTATTAAGCCAAATGGGCTACAGAATTTGAGATTAGCTATGCTCCTATTTCAAGCACTTAAACAAGCTTGATAGCTGGGGTCTCCCAAATCTCTGAATGTGATTGTCCATGCAGCATCCTTAAATAATGGGAATAACAGCTTTCACAGAAGATCCTAAACCTGTTTGTAGAAATGTTTCTGAAATTATCTGTGGTGACAGATTATTTTCTAGTTTTATTAAAGCAGCAAACATTTTTAATCACTGTGATTAAAAACTGTGAATCAGACATGCCCTGGAGAAGCTGCACTTTAGTGCCCCATCGTTAGCCAGGCATAGGCCACATTCATCCCAAGAACACAGATTCACATCCCAAGTCAGAGGGAACAACCAACATGAACAACTAAATTAAATAAAATGCTTCTTTTTCCTCTCTTTAACTTCCTGCCTGTCTCTTCTCACCTTCATTCCTGTCTGCACCTTTCCTCTAAAAAAAAAACCACAACTGTGAATCAACATATTAGATATTTTAAAAATTATGTTAATAAAGTATACTAAACATTTAGAAAAATAATGTTAAAAGACATACAAGCTCCACAGACCTAAAATTACACTTTAATGAATCCAATAGAACAAATATAAAAAGAAAACATTACAAAAATGATACACATATATGTATGTATATTTATATCGAAAGTGCACATAAGGTAGTAAAACAGAGAATTATTGCCTATGCTTATAATTTCATATTCACAATCATAAAAACAAAGAATTATAGGAAAATGGAAATTCCCTATATGAAATTGCTTCATAACAAACTTTGAACAAACACTATGCGTATTAATAGCTGAACTTGTTTTCTGCTTTTTTTATCTTATTTAGGATGGATTAGTGACAATGCTACTCTCAGCAGAAAACATGCGTCTATGTTTTGTCTTATTAACACTCATAACAGAAATAAATCAATTCCACAAAGGTAAATTGACAAGAATAGAAGAAAATGAATTACAGTAAATCTAGGATGTTTGTTTTTAATTTCATCTAGTGAGGCAAGTAATATTACATTTTCAAAATCCATCTTTAATCCTTTATCAGTAAACAGTTAAACAAAATAGCATGCAAAATAATAGTTAAATATATAATATCTCTCAAAAATGAAAAGGAATGCTGAATTCACTATATTTTTCATGCATGAATCTTCTTATGATTCAAAGTGAAATTCCAAATGTGCTATCAAATTTGTAAGTCACTCACAGAATTCCATTGGCAAGATCATCAATTACTCCAATGATACTTTTTGGTCAATTATGGAACATGTCATAACAATCTATAGGAACTTTTCTTCCACGCTTCAAACTCTCAATTTTACCCTTCAGTTTTATCTATTAATAAAATATTTTGCATTCCTTCCTTGCATGACTGTTTTTGGATTACTGAAAATATCAAAAGTGTCAGATATATAAACAATTCTATGCTGTTCTATGCACAACATCAAAATGTTAAGATAAAACTGATATCTTGCAGAAAAACTGTTTCTTTTGGGGGTTCAAACAATATCAACAGAATGTTTTCCATCTATAATAATCATAACTCAGCCTTCAAAAGCAATTGCTTATGATTAGATTTCAGATCAACCACATCATCCTGTAATGAAGAAAATAATGCAGTAGAATTTAATACATTAGCCTTAAATACAATTATCAACTTTTACTATGTCGCAAAGCGTGCTCTTAAGTTCAGCTGACATTTATCTCCTAACAAGACTTTCTGATGAAGGAAGTAGTGTATTAAATTACAGGCTTTTAAACCTGGGTATTTTTTCCAGAATGCTGCTCTACTATTGCAGTTGCACCATTGGTGGATACTGATACATAAAATTTAAGCTACAAACCACATTAGCTGACAATCATCACATACTTAAGTACTATGGCAATGCCAAAGTACAGTAAGAGTTTCTAAATTTTTGTTCTTTTTTTTAATCACATATGAACCCACTATAAGCAGTTTAAACTAGCACCACACTTTGAGTAACCTTGGTCTATAAGACTCTACATTATCCATCCTTGTCTCAGCTCTCCAGTCTCATCTCATGCCACCTTCCCCCTCACTCTCTATACTCTGATCATACAAAAATTTTCTATGCTCTTTCCCACTTTAAACTCTACACTTACCCTATTAGAAATTTTCTTTACAGCTATTTCTTTACTATCTGAGCTCCCTTCTGGAGTAATCATTATCGGGACAGAGACTATGTCTACCTTTTTTTGTCATCAAATCCCAAATGCCAGAAATACTGCAAATGTTCAATAAATACTCACTTAACAAAGTGAACAAAGTGAGTAGCAAACTCAAAGAGCAGTATACAGAGTACAGGCACAATATCTTTCATATCTTTAGGAAAAATATAAAATAACA
Organism: Solenodon paradoxus; assembly: GCA_004363575.1. Lineage (NCBI taxonomy): Eukaryota > Metazoa > Chordata > Mammalia > Eulipotyphla > Solenodontidae > Solenodon > Solenodon paradoxus. The sequence goes on along the minus strand of RJWH01000261.1, from coordinate 208,555 downwards.
TTTTCAGACTCATTAAGGAGCAAAGATGAAAATGGTCCAACGCTTTGATAATATGACTGTGTATTTCTAGGAACTATTTAGCCCTTGACTCTTCTGGAGACAGAAAAAGAAAAGAAATAAAGGGTAAGTTAAGTAAAGTGGTACTGGAGGGAGCATGAAAACAAATAAAGACAGATGTTAAGTACAAAAAGTAACCATGTTTTCTTTGCTTCATCTGCAGTAGCCTTTTATCTCTCACTTTGCACCCTCACTTTCATCCTCACCCTGACTTCTATTCATACTTCACAAATTTCTAATGACAGACAAAATATCCTGGTTAAATAATAGAGGGTAGGAAAAAAGGTAATAATGAGCAGTAAACATGAGTGAAGGTGTGAAGCATAGAAGTGATAGGGGAAAATTGTAGTATTTGTCCTCACATTTGATTGTTTGGAATGGGCCAGGAGAAAAGATATAACATAGAGATCACAAGGAATTAATATCTAAAATCTATAAAGAACTCATAAAACTCAACAACAGAAAAACAAAGAGTCCAATTTTTAAATGGGCAGATCATAATAGATACTTCTCCAAAAAAGACATACAGATCACCGATAGTCACAGGAAATAACAAATGATCCACCTCTTGACAGTAAGGAAATGCAAATGCAAATGAGATATCACTTGACACCTATGAGAATGAAAAAAAGTACGGGCAAGAATGCAGAGAAAAAGGAATTCTTATTCGCTGTTGATGGGAGTATAAATTGATGCAACCACTACAAAAAGCAATATGAAGATTCCTCAAAAAACTGAGTTATCCCACTTAAGATATTTATCCTACAAACACAGCAACACCAGTTGAAAGAGATAGATGTGCCTACCCCACATCCATTGCCACATTATTTATAATAGCCAAGACTTGGAAACAACCTATCTGCCCAGGGACATAGGAGTCGATAAAGAAGATGTGGTGTATAAAAGCAATGGTATACTACTCAGCTATCAAAAATTATGAAATCCTGCCATTTGCAACAACATGGGTGAACCTAGAGAAAATCATATTTACTGAGTAAACCAAAAGGAGAAAAACAGATAATCTGTGATTTCATTCATTGTAGTATATAGAGAAACTAAGTAAGCAATCAACTAAATCAGACAGAAACTATAAAATTAAATTAATGGTTGCAATAGGGGCAGGAGAGAGGGAGGGCAGACAAAGTGGTTAGAAGAGATTAGTTACATGGTGAAGGAAAACTGGATGACAGGTGACGGTAAATAATTTATTATATACAGATGTTAACTTACAATGATGCAAAATTTAAACCTATAATTGCTATGATGCAATGTTCCTTCAAAATTAACTTAAAAAATATAAAAATAAAGAAGTCCCATGAAGTAAGATAATCTTCTTCTGCCTTTCTCTTTAAACTTAGAAAACACTTGTAAGCTGGGTTCTTGCTTTGGTGTTGCAAGAGCACCTATTTCCCAAAATAAATGAGTGTCACCAGCACTGGTCAAAGTGTGACATGATGAGAGTACTTTAGTAACGGCCCATTAGTTCAGTTAAAAGGAACAAAAGAGTATTTGAATTGCAGAGAAGAAATCACAATTTAGATCTAAAATGTATAGTTATCTTAACCTTGAGTAAAATTAGTTTTTCATGTCTGCATCTGTTTATATACTCAATTAGTATTCACACTGACAATAAATAAAAATACATTTTTTGCAGATACATGCAAAATCACAGTTTGGTCTAAATCTCCATCACAAACACCTGGAGAAAGTTTTTTCATTCAGTTGTGACCATGTAATGTATTTGAATTACAAACTCAAAAGCCATCTTAAATTTTTAACTCCTGTGCTTCAATGTGATTCTGATTTGCAGACACACTACTTAATAAGATTTTTGTGGTTTCATTTTCTATAGCTTATATTAAAAATAAGATGACTTCCACCTTTAATTTGATCTGATTGCCACCACTTGGGACACATTCTTCCGCCCTGAGATGCAACGGCCTTGAAAGAATCAGGAAACTTTTTGTTATTGTTGCTGTTGTCATTATAGTGTGGACACGAGAGGACGTGGAAGAGCCAGGCTACATCAGCATCTAACATGCCTACACTGGTAAGCACTCAAGTCAATAATTAATAAAATACAACATAATCAGCTACAACAGAAAATAATTTGCTATTTTGATTTTATCAAATGCCACAGTCTATTCAGGCAAGAGATAATAGTGTGCAGTGTGTTAGGAAGAAAGAAAAAAAGCAAAGGTCACAGTAATTACATCAAAATAATTTTAAAAAGTAATTACTGATTTACAAGATAATGCCTAGAAGAGTCTTGGTAATATTTTGGAAGATTCTCTAGTGCTAAAGATTTGCAAGGGAGTGAGCAGTGACCAGAAGCAGGCTCAGCACCTGCCCTGAACGTGAAGAGCACTGGCCAGTGAGTGAGACCCCACCCCCAGCAGCAGCAGCCAGGAATGAACCTCATTCCCTGTGCTGGACAAATACCCACAGCCCACAATTGTCACACTGCCCACAACCAGCTGCAGTTGCCACCACATAGAAAGTACACAAAAAAGACAGAAAATAAAGTCATAGTGCAAAATATAAGGCCAAATCCCCCAAATCTAAAACATGAATGACTCAAAGACTTCCTAGATACAGGAGCTCCCCAGAAAAGAAACCTAATGAGACTGAATAAGCAGCTGGATGGATTAAAGAAAATAGAACCCTTCAATGTTATACCTACAAAAACCCACAGCAGGTCCAGAGATAAACATAAATTGAAAGTAAAGGGCTATGGAAAAATATATCAAGGCAATGAGGATGAAAGGAAATTGGGAACTGAAATACTACTATCAGATGAGATAAATTTTTACCTAAAAAAGGTAACGTGAGGCAAAGATAGACACTACATTATAGTTAAGGGGTTAATCCATCAAGAAGAGATAACTGCCATTAATATATATGTACCCAAAGCCAGATCATCTAAATATCTAAAACAAATACTGACAGACCTACAGGGAGACACTGACAGGAACACAATAGTAATAGGGGACTTCAATACCCACTTACATTAACAGATTAACCAGACAGAAAATCAATCAAGAAATAAAGGTCCTAAATGAAGTAATAGATCGTATGAACTGAAAACCATCTACAGAACTTTCTACCCCCAATAAAAAAGTATTTTACATTATTCTCAAGCATAGACGATATTCCGGAACACAAAAAAAGCCTCAGAAATTCTTTATGATTCAAATTATAGAAAGCATCTTTTCTAATCACAAGTACATGAAACTAGAAATGAAACAGAAAAGCAAAATGGGGAGAACCACAAAGATGTGGAGATTAAATAATATGCTTCTGAATAATTCCTGGATCAATGAGGAAATTAAAGAAAAATTTTAAATTGTCTGGAAACAAATAAAAATGAAGGTATGAACTACCAGAACATGTCGGATGTGGCAAAAGCGGTTTTAAGAGGGAAGTTTATTGTGTTACAAGTGCACATAAGAAACCAACAGATAGCTCAAATTACAAATCTAACCACATACTTAAAGGAGCTAAAAAATGAAAAACAGTGAAAACCAAACATCAGGAGAAGAAAAGGAAAAAATAGATAGATAAACCAGGCACAAAATCAATCAAGAAATAAAGGCCCTAAGTGAAGTAATAGATCACATGAACTTACATGATCTGACATAAAATAAAATTGGAAACAAAAGAGAACATTCAAAACATCAATGAAATCAGACCTGGTTCTTTGAAAAAATAAACAAAATTAATAAACCCTTAGCCAGACTCATGGATAAAAAAGAGAGAAAACCCTAATAACAAGAATCAGAAATGAAAGAGGAGAATTTACAAGAGACATCATAGAAATACAAAGAATTCTAAGAGACCGTTATAAACGACTATGGGCCAACAGATTTATCGATTTTGAAGAAATGGAGAGATTCCTCAAACCTACAATCTTCCAAAACCGAAGCAGGAAGACAAAGATAACTTGAGCAGACCAATTATAAACACAGAAATTGAAGTGATAATCAAAAGTCTTTCAAAAAAAACAAAAATCCAAATTGCACTACCAAATTCTAGATAAACATTCAAAGAAGATAATGCCAATACTCCTTAAACTCTTCCACAAGTGAATGAGGGGGAAAATCTTCTAAATTATTCCAAGCTAAATTACACTGATTCTACAATCAGACAAAGACAGCACTCAAAAAAGAAAATTACAGACTTATATCATTGATGAATGTAAACACAAAAATCCCCAACAAAATTTTGGGAAATCTAAATTGACAGCACATTTTTAAAAACTTATACACTGTGACTAAGTGGGGTTTATTCTGGGAATGCAAGGGTGATTTAGCCTACACAAATCAATCAATGTAATGCAATACATCAATAAAGGGAAAATTTAAAAAATCATATGATCATCTCAAAAGATTCCATAAAAGCATTTGACAAGATTCTAACACCCATTCATTATAAAAACTCTCACCAAAATAGAAACAGAAGGCACATACCTTGACACTATAGAAGACATATAGGATAAACACAGGCCAACATCATTTTTAATGATATTTACTAAAAATCTTTTCCCTAAGATCTGGAACAAGAAAAGGTTACCCACTCTCACCTTTACTATGCAATCCTGACCAGAGCAACAAGGCAAAAAAAAAAAAAATCACATTAAATAAATCCAAATCAAAAAATAAGTAAAACTATCATTATTTGCAAATGACATCAGAAATATATTGCTATTAGAAAACTCTAGACTCCAACAAAAAACTGTTAGGAACAATACATGAATACACCTAACTGGTATTTTATAAAAACCATATACAATAATCAGTAGCATTACTACATGCAAACAACAAACTAGAGAAAAAACAAAGGCAAAGAAATCCCATTCACAACATTACCAAGGAAGATAAACTACCTAAGAATAAACTTAACAAAGTTAGTGAAAAATGTATACATTGAAAACTACAAGACACTGACAGAAAAAATAAAGACAACACAAAGAGATGAAGAATACTCCATGCTCATGGACTATAAGAATTAAATACAGATTTAATGCACTCCCTATCAAAATCCAGGGATTTTTTTCTTTTTTTAAGGAGACCATGAAAAAAATGCAGAATTTGCCTGGAACCACAAAAAGCCTCACCTTGCCAAAGTGTCCTCAGAAAAAGGAAGAAAGATGGAGGAGTTACATTTTCTGACTTCGAAATGTACTATAGAATGATAGTCATCAAAACAGTCTGACATTGGGACAAAAGCAGACACACAGAACAGTGGAATAAAACTGAGAGCCCAGAGATAAAATCACACTTATGTAGACAGTTAATCTACAAGAAATGAACCAAGAGCAGGAAAGTCTATTCAACAAATGGTGCTGGGAAAATTGAACAACCATTTGCAAAAAATAAAAATTGAATTAAAAACAAATTAGCAGTATCCATAAAAATTAACTCAGAATGAATCAAAAACCTTGATATAAGACCTGAAACTATAAAATGAATAGAGGAAAATGTAGGGAAAATGCTCCAGGACATCACCTCAAAGAGGTCTTTGGGGAAGTGACACCTAGGGCAAAAAAAGCTAAAGTAAGATTTAATAACTGGGACTGCATCAAACAAAAAATGTTTGTGCAGAAACCACCATTAAAACAAAAAAGTTCAACCACTGAATGAGAGAAGATGCTGATACCACACACATCAGACAAGAGCTTAATATCCAAAAGTTCATACACCTCAATAACAAAGAGCACCTACTGAAAAAAAAAAAAAAATGAAGAGCTAAATAGACACCTCTCTAGAGAAGACAAACATGGTCAACAGACAGATGAAAAATTTTGACATATCTCACCATCAGATGCATGCAAATAAAAAACAATGAGAAATCACCTCACACCAGTGAAAATGGACTATATCAAAAAAGACTAGAAACAAGTATTGAAGAGGGAATGTAGAAAAATTAATCCCACACTGTTGGTGGGAAGTAAATTATTACAACTTCTTCAGAAAACAATATTGGGGGAAAAAATCAGCAGTCCCACTACTAGGCAATACATAAAGAATATAAAAACACCAATCAAAAAACATATGCTATTCATAACAGCGCAGTTCACAATAGCCAAGACATAGGACATGGCAACAAACTAAGTGCCTGTTATTAGATAACTGGATAAAGAAATTGTGGTATACATGCATATATATCTATATGTATATACATATATATACATGCTAGATGCAATTCTATACCTCCATTAAAAAACAATAATATTGTGCCTTTTTTGCAATAATCTGGATGAAATTGGAGGTGATTATGGTGACCACAATAAGCCAGAAAAAAACAGAGAAGTACAAAATGGTGTCTCTCGTGAATGAAATATAAAGAGACAAAACAAAAACAGACAAATCACACAAAAAATAATCACAGACACAGGACTGGTTGGGGCTGTGGCTGCAGGCAGCGACACCTGGAAGAGGAGACCCAAGAAAGAATTACTCTGGAGGTAGCTGAGGGCACTGGAACTCTGGTGGTGGGTTTGGTCTCAAATGCACACAGACTGGAGTGCAAATTCAATATCCTAAAAATCATATGACAACGTTATCTAAAGAAAAAAAAATTGGTGCACCCTGGTGGAGTAGTGGATTAGTCAGTTGCCTTCCACCGAGAACACAGGCCACATATCCCAAGATCCCAGGTTCAAGACCTGGAAACAGGATGAAAACCAAGATGAACAACTTCTCTTCCTGCCTCTCTTCCTCCCTACCTGTATCTGATTCCCTTCATTCCCACTTACACCTTTCCTTAAAAAATTCTTTTAAAAGAAAATAATACTATTCAGCAAGACAGGGAAAGAAGTATATCAGGGCAGTTGTTAGTTTGGCTAAGTCGAAAAGAAAAGCAATATTTTTAAGTTATGCTATTTCACAAGAAAACATCAAACTAAGCAATTCTTGATGGTTGCTAAATATATATGCTAATGTAAGCGAATATGAAATACACAGCAAAGTTTAAAAAAAGAAGAAAGTATATATTTTAGTTCAAGTAATCTGGCTGAGGTTAGCATATAGGATTCCTTAAATAAATTGGTAACAAAGTTGTAATATCTCTATATCTGAGTTAAATGTCTTGTTAATAAATGACAGAAGTGATCATAACTAATATTTTAATCAAAATCAACAAACATTTCTTTCAGGAATTCTACGGTCAAGGAGTGGGAAGTTACAAACGTATATTTATAAGGTAAGTGTCGTCTAGTATATGAAAATTAATGGGCAAACAATATAATTGGTCTATGAGAGAAACATTACTCAGAATACCAGAGGAACACCAAGGACAAAAGCAATAGATTAACTGGGAGAACATGGAATTTTTCTTAAAGGACAGAGTGTTTGACCTGGGCTTTAAAGTAAATAGATTTATTCTTAAAGGGTAGAAAGGGAAATGGCAGATATTCTAGATGGATGATACATTAGAAACAAATGTTTCCTCCCTGTATGAAGAATGGAAATCTAGTTTAGATGCATAACAGGAACAAGTAGGATAAGGATGAATAGAGAAATGAAGTCCATAGCTTTGCAAGCCATAGGGATTCTAGACTTTATTTTGAAGGCAACAGAAAACTGCTGACAGTTTTTAAGCACAAGAGTGACACTTAGAGAGTTAAAATGCCCTTTGTTCTTTTGTGCAGGTAAATACTAAATACATTACTGACAAACATTCATAAAAAGGTCCATCTATACAGTGCTGGTGAAATGAGAATGTTACAAAGAAGCTGTGACTCTTCTCAGTTTGACAAGATAACTGTGAGGAATAATCAGCTGCTGGGGTTAGCTGAATGTCTATCAGAGTTGCCCATTCAAAGAGCACAATGCATAGCTTTCATGGCAACAGCAGAAAGCCAATGAAGGCTCTTATTTATAAAATAAAAGGTGGAAAATAATGTTTTCTGATGTTAAAACTTATCATCTTCAAAATCTAAGCAAATGAATATAGTCAGAAACACTCAAAATAAATCTATCAAATGTCTAGAACCTTCTGGATAGTGAACTAGTGAATGTAACAAATTGAAAGACTACCATTTTAGAAGAAATTTTAATTCATTGCATGAAGCATCTCAAATATGAGAAAAATGGGGACTTAGATCAGGCACTGTGAGAGAAATAATACTATGTATTCAACAAACTCTGTTTTTCTGTATTCTTGTTGTGTCTTCAGAATAAATTTCCCAAGCTCCTTGTTTAGGAAGAGCCCTATCTGAATTTTACCTATTAGAATATGGTTAGAAGTGATATTTAATCATCTAAGTCTGGCTTCTGAAACCCACATGCTCTCTCTCTTTCCTTGAAAGCTGGCCAGATGTAAAAATATCCAGTGGGATGCACTGAGGCTCCTGAAGATTTGAAAACACAAAACACAACAAAAGCCATATAACAGGTGGAGACTAGAACTTGGAATGACTGTATAGAGTCCTTCTTCCTATTTCCTCCTACTTCCTAATGACTTTTATTTGATTTTGCATGAGCTAGAAATAAAAGTGACTGAGATATGTGATTGTCTGTTATAGAAGTTATCATATCTCAAAATCTGATTCATATTTTAAAAACAGAAGTTATATAATATACATTCTAATTCTCAAAGCACTTAAAAGTGCATGTAAGAGCAATAAATACACAAAAATGTTCTTATAAATATAATTGAATTTCCTGGACAAGTTAAAGAGAAATGATTTAAGGGAACTGGATACAATCACTAACCATTACATTTTAAATAAAGTGACCTAATAATTTATTAGGGAATTGGTCATTCCATAGTTAAGCTTCAGTGGGCATTGTGTAGTGAAGGTTAGCTACAATTCTGAAGAGAAAAAATGAAAAAGAATAAATGACTAGTCCTATTTTGCACAGCCTTATGAGATTAAAAACATGCTTATTTATAAGAGTTATGACAATATGCATATTTTCTTGTACTTTCATATGTTTATTTTTATATATTTCCTAGATACTATTTATTTCATCTTCTAATGCACCTGTATTTGGGAGCTGGCATTTTCTTATTACCTATTTTATGGTATGTTTCCCTTTTTGATAACTTATTTTATGTATGTTTTTGTACTTTAAATTTTTCCTTTTTGATACTTCTCATATTCTAAGCACAAGTTCTCATAACTGTTCACAAATCTTATCTGAGATGACTTTAGTGTCCAAATCTGTTTCTTCTGGGAGATTTTTTTTCAATTGTATAAGTTTCTTTTTTACTTAATAAGCTTGTATTGAGGCAATATTGGTTTATAACATTTTGTAGATTTCACGTGTACAGCATTATAAACCAACATGTCTATGTTGTACTATGATCACCACCAAGTCTGTCTTCCATCTACCACTATAGAATTGATCTCATTCCCCATCTCAGCCTTCCTGTAATTCCCTTTCCCTCTGACAACCACCATTCTATCCTCCATTATATTTGTTTTGTTTCTTTTCTTCCACATATGAATGAAATCACACAGTGTCTCTCTCCATTTGTCTTATTTCACTTATCATAAAACCTTGTAGGTCCATCTATTTCATAAATGGCAGGATTTCATCTTTTTCTTTTTTCTAGCTGAGTAGTATTCTAGTGTGTGTATATGCCACATCTTCTTTATCCGCTCATCCATCCATGGGCACTCAGGTTGTTTTCTTAGGCTTGTCAAATAATATGTCCTATTTAAAGCTGTTAATGAGCACTAGTCTGTTTTTATAGACTGAATTTCATGTCAAATGAGTAAAATAAGCTCATATCCCATGATGACTCTTATTCCTTAGAATGCTCCCTACTTGTTTCAGGATATTTTGTTTGAAGACACATTTCTAATTCATTATTATTTCCTTCCTTCTACTCACTTTTGACTTCAGGTGTTCTTTTTCTAGTTGCTTTTGGTGTAAGATTAGATTACTTATTGGAGATTTTTCTTATTTGTTGAAGCAGGCCTTAATTGCTATAAATTTCCCTCTCAGTGCTGCATCCCATAAGTTCTGATAGTTCATGTCTTCATTCTTATTCGTCACCAAGAATTTTTTTTTTGACCAATTAGAAGTTCAGTGAGTTCTCTGTATGCAGCAGAAAGTTGGGTTATGGTTTTTAATTCACTTGGTGACTTTATGCCTTTGGATTGGTGAGTTCAATCATTAAAATTTAGGAAACTATTAATAGGTAACTGTTTATTGCTACTTTGCCATTTGTTTTCTAGGTGTTGTTTCAGGTTATATCTTTTTTCTTCTTTTATTCTCTTCTCATGTGCTTTGAAAACATTTATGCTGTGCTTGGTTTCCCTTTATATTTTCTTTTTTATATTTTTTCTATCCATTTTTGCTTTGAGATTATCGGAGGCTTACATATAAGTTTCTATAGTCTTTTTTAACTTGAAAGCAAATTAGTGCCGAGCTCATTCTAACAGTCCACCTTGCCACACTCCTCCTCCTCACACTTTATTTTTGGTGTCTTGCTGCTTCTAAGTGGGGTTTCTTTTCATTTTATAGAACTTCTTTAGTAGCTCTTGTAAGGCTAACTTAGTTATGATGAATTCCTTTAACTTTCGTTTCTCTGTAAAGCTCTTTAATACTCCTTCAATTCTAACTGAGAATCTAGCAGGGCAGAGTGTTCTTGATTTAAAATCATTTTATTTCAGCATTAACAGCACAGTGTTTTAAAGTGAGTATTCACTGAAACCGGAGTGACCAAGTAAAACATAAGAATTCAAAAATGAGTTAAAAATTGCTGAATATAAATTCCTCCTTATAGCTAATAAGTTGAGCACTTACAGATCTTTACTGTCTTGTCCCAACTTGTTTTTAAAGATAAACTATATTATTACATATTTTCTTCCAGCCTATATAATCATCAGAGCATCCTGCAATCCTCATATATATCATATGTCATCTGAGTAGCTCTCACAGTCCTAGAGGGTGCTCTTTGGTCTGTACCTCACTGATAGATATCTCTTTGATGTAATCATCATGCATATATTATTTTAACATTATTTAACAAAATGTTTGACAACAGACTATTATACACCAAACATTGGTGATATATTCCTTAATGAGAGACAAAAATCACTACTCTCTCATAGGCTTGTTTTGGTAAAGGCAGGGAGAGGGAGTCAATAAACTAAATGAGTTATAATTAATTAATTACACAGTATGCGAGATGATCATAATGCCCTTTGGAAATAATAAAATAGGAGTAGGAAAAGGCAGTGTGTGAGAGGTTAAATTTTAAATAGGGTGTTTAGTAAAGGTCTCCCAAAGATAGATGTTAAAGTCAATACCTGAAAGAGGCGAGGAGGTGGCTATGAGTATAGCTTAGGAAAAGGTTCTCTAGGCAGAGCAAACAGAAAATATCTTGAGATAGGAATATCCTAGACATACTTGAGGAATAAAAGAAGGTAGTATGTCCGGAGTAGTAGCAATATGACTGGGGCAAAGGGGAAGAGTAAGAGGAGATGAGGTCAAAGATACAAGAAGGCACCAAATCACCTGAATGCTATGAGTCACTGCGAGAACTCTGACTTTTTCTTTAAGTGAAATAAAAAGTCACTGAAGGATTCAGAACAGAGACATGCTATTAAATGGCACAGGAAAACTTTTAAAACATCTTCTATGTTAAAAATGACTGGAAGGAGGAAAGGGTAAAACAGTTAGGAGCCTATAGCAGTAATCTAGAGAAAGATGACAATTCAAACTAGGGTAATGTGTATAGAAATACTGAGAAGTGGTGATATTCTGGATAGACACTGAATTCAGAGCAGATAGGATTTACTTAAAGACTGGAAGTGGCATAAAACTAATAGACAAGGGTCAAGGAGGACTCTAAGTGGTATTTTTTTTTAACTTCAACAGCTAGAATGATAAAATTGGCATTAACTGAGATGGAAAGCTAGAAGAAGAACTAGTTTGGTTAAGAGGAAAGTTTATCAGGAGGTGAGTCTGAGACACATTAACCCTGCGATGCCCACTGTCCTTCCAAGTAGAGCTTTTGAGCTGGCAACTGGAGTGACAAGATGAGGATTCAAAGGACAGGTAGGACAAGTAGGGAATGTAACTCTGGGAGTCAATGAGATGTAGATAACTTTTAAAGCCAGAAGACTAAATGAGATCACAAAAACTATCAGACTAGGAAGAGAAAAATAAGCTTTCTGGAACACTCCAATGTTAAAAGTTCTGAAAGGAAAAAAAAAAAAAACAGCAGAGGACTGAGAACGATAAGCCAGTGAGTGAAGTAAAACCAAAATTGGGTAAATTAAGGAGAATGAAGTGCTGCTTACAGGTCAAAGTAACATGAAGACTGATGCCTGATTTTTGGAGTTAGCACCATGGAGATCATTAGTAACTTTGGCCAGAGCAATTTCAATTAAATGATGGAGGCTGAAGATTGTTTGGAATGCTTCAAGAGATAATGAGACCATTGAAAATAGAAGATAGATCATTTTTAAGCAGAATTTTGCTACAGAGGAGAAAATGCAATGGTAGCAGGACAGAAGTGAAAATAGGATTAAAAATTATTGTTCTTGGTTTTTGTTTTAAGATGGAAAAAACAATAGTATGTTTGTAATGATGAAAAAGAACAATAAGGGAGGAGAAAACTAGTGACTGAAGAAAAAAGAGAATCACTAAAGTGATGTTCTTGAGTGCATCTGACAAATGGAATCCAATATTCTAGGTAAAGTACAGGCATTGGTTAGGAACTTAGACTGCTTTCATTCATACTAATAAGAGAAGACAGAGCTTAGGTTTACAAAGGGAAAGGTGATTAACTGTACTTATAAAAGCTTGTGGATGTTTTCTCTTTGTTGCTTGTATTTTGTCAGTGGAATAGGCAGTAAGGTCACCTGCTCAAAGTTAAGATTGGGATGGAGATGCTAGAGGCTTGGGGAAAGAACAGAAAAAGCATGAAACTGACATCTGAGAGTATGGAAGTATGAGTGGTATGGGGAAATATGATTGCCAGGTAACATTATAAGTCTACTTGAGTTTAGTGATCAACAATAAGCTTGATAAACTGTGCAGAATAGATTAGGAATAGAATAACAGTTATATTTAACTAGTGCTAAATATGAAATAAATGAAAAACTGTAAGTAAATAGGGGTCAATGGATTATTGAATTGGGGTATTAGGAAGTCAACTGTAGATAAGAGTTTATAGTTATAAAAGGATGCTTAGAATAGAGAGTGTGGCAGAGTTGTGGTTATTGTATGGTCTCAAATGACCAGAAGGATCTCCATGAGGAAGGATAGTGGACAAGATCACTGAAAGGATGTCAAGGAACCAAGTAACTAGAGAAATAGAAGAATCATTCACATGAGTATTAAAGAATTACAGCAGGAGCAGTGTTAGAAGAAAGTGGGCCAAGATCTAAAGCATTCAATGAGTAAGGTTATATTCAGCAAGTTGTCTAAAATTCAATGAGTTAATGAACCTGCAAAGATACTACTAAAATAAGCAGGAATGGGAAGTTGACTTAGTCTTTTACAAAGTATTAATGACCACACTAGAAAGACGGATTATTGAAAATTATTGCAATAATCAAGATTTTAAAAGTAATTGATTAACTAATAGGTAAACTATCCTTTTATTTCTAAGCCTGCACGATGTCTTTCCATTCTATAGAATTCTTCAGAAAATAACCCACACAATTAATGTATTTCAAGTTTCTCTGAAAAAAAGTCAGCTGGTATAATTTATTTATATTCACTTTTGAAGTATTCGATCCTAAAAATACCTATAAACAGAGCAGTAAGAACAGAGCATTTACAAAATAAATAAAATATTCATCAAATAAGTTTTCAAAGTGAGTAACTAGTTAACTTTAAAAATAAAAATAAGTTTCCCCTTACCCAAAAATAGAGCATTCCTCTGAAAACTTCTAAAAGCTGAAATAGTGCAAAGCAAAGAAATAATTACCACTAACTTACACAGAAAACAATTTCGAGCATTCTCAGACCCCAAAAGTAACCTTTCAAATAAATCAAACCAAATACTATGTAAAACTTAAAAGCAGCACTTGCACTTACTAAAAGCAGGACTCACATAGCGCACAGACTGTGTAAAACCATTGCAGGGAAGTGCTTGGCAGCGCGGCACTCATGGGACTGGTGTGCAGGCTTTTAGGCTCTAAAAAGCTGCTGCAAAACACATTCTGAACACCATTTTCACTTTTTGGTGAGTAAAAACTAATGAAAGTCTTTTGGGGCATAACACAAACTTTTGAAAAGCAGGAGATACCCATACTATATTTCGAATGTGAGGGCAGGAGAAATGATAGGGAAGGAAATGAGCCACGTAACATACAATTATTTCCTCCCTGAGTGTTTTAACCACTACCAGGCAACAAAAAAATCTTCAGTTTTAGAACATTGTTCCCATCATTCTGAACATTGATTTTATTAAGTTCAAACTCAAACAAATTAAGAAATAACATTTCTAGAAGTGACCATTTAGCTGCATGATAGTGCAGTGATTCAGAAGCAGTTAAATATTAAATATTCCCACTTAGATTTCAAATCATGCTCACAAATCACAATGATTCAAAAGTAAATAGGTGAAACATTACAAGAAAGTAAACTTATCTGTTTAGTCTTTGCCTCTTCCCAAGAAAGAAAACTATAAAGCTCTATGGATGACCTGGTTTGGGTGAGTATATAAAATTTAAAAGTGAATGAAAACCTGACCAATTTTTCAAGATAATGGACCATTACGACTTAATATTTACTATGTGTTAAGTGCTAAGGAAACAAAAATGAGTTAATAACGTTTCTTTGCTATCAGGTCACTCAAATCTAGAAAGGAAAACACTAATATAAGCAAAAACAATGTATGTACAATATGTATTTGAATATAAAATGCTGGGATTCAAAAGTGAGGGTATAATTCAATCTTTCCTAGAGACTCAGAGAAGGGTCATAGATGATATTTAACTGGGCCCTGAGCACTGAGTTGGAGTTTAGGTTTAAGAAGGGCTATGTGTGTTGGGAGTGTGTGAAATAGGGAAAAGTGACAATCATGCAGAGGGAAAGACATCAGTAAAATTTGGAAGAATAAAAATACCCAGGATCATCAGCTAATTGTGAAGAGACAAGTGGTTTATGGGGAGAAAGAATGGATGATAAATTTATAAAATGAAATTGGAAATGTAGCCTTGAAAGTCATTTATTTTTAAGGCTTTCAACTTCATCCTATTAAGTAATCATTTATCAAAGCATGTTCCACAGAATACTAGTTTCAAAGAATGTTGCCAAATAGTATAGGAAAAAAATGTTGTCTCTGATCTAAAAGGTTAGACAAAATTTAAAAGATTTCTTAACTATAGGACTTCTTAGCATTTCTTAATACACCAATACATTGTGAATTTCAAAAAGAAAATATAACATGCAGCTTTACAAGTTAATTTGATGATAGGACTACTTGCCCCCTGTTTTTAAGGAGCATATTAGAGAACTAATGTTCTGTGGAAATTTATTCTGCAGCTGGGGCAATGGGAATATCATCGCAATACATGCTGGTTTCCCATCACGACAGAATATATCTATTCTTTCAACCAGTAAACATTTGTTTAGTACCTACTGCATGCTAAGCCTAACAGTGCATAAAGCACATAAGTCTTATAAATTTAAATTATGGTCATATGAATAAAAATAATATTAGATTCTTACTGAGCTAACATGAACAAAACAAAAGTTAACTTGGATTCTTATAGTGAAGGATCTGAACTCATTGTGTGTAGGAGAAGTTGAAGAGTGGAGATTGGGAAGTCAAAATGCCTGCATTTAAATCCTAGCTATTGTTTTTACTACCTGTATGACTTTGGGCAAGTTACTTAACTAGCCTGTACTGCTTTTTTTTCTCCTCTGTAAAATGGAGCTTGAGACAGTACCTAACTCAGGGGTTTTGATGATAAGATGATTAAGATAAAATTTATAAAGTGTTAAGAACAGTGCTTGGCAGAGAGTAATCAGAATGTGTGTTTTTGTTACATAAATAAAATAAATATGCTAGGATCAGAAGGAGTGTTTTTCTTTCCTTTCCCCAAATATTTTATTGCACGTTTACTCCGGGAAATTTTTGTAATAAATCAGTAGCCTATTTACAGGTTGGTAAAAATGAGATGACACAAGGCCGTTTGGCCTCTTCCCTTAAGTAGGAAACCTTACTGAAACATCAATCTTTACACTAGGTAGTGAGCCATAGTCTCCTAGCTCTCATTATTTTCTCCAAACATCTGGTTGAAAAAGCCAAGATTAAAAAAAATAAATAAGTAACAGCAGTTTGAGGAAATAAAGATTATTGCTACTTTCTTCTTTATACTTTTCAAATTGTCCAAAATCTGTATGTATTATTTGTGTAGTCATACAAAGTCTAACTTTAAAAAGTCAGCTTTGGAACTAGAGTTAGAAACAACGATGAATACGATGAATACAATATAGCAACTTTTCTCTGTCCCAATCTAAAAATAGTAACCAGAGATACTTGAGAGGTCAAGGAAGGAGTAAGCATTGCTTCAAATTATAATTCCCTGTGAATTTACAAAAGAAATTCTAATAGCCTTAGTGTATTAAAAAATTCATAAACATCAACATATTTTAAAGAATAAAGTATAATTCACATAATCATAAACTGCTTGAAAATTCAGGTCTTGGTAACTTCTTCACAAAAAGTGGTCTCTAGACTTACCTAAAAATCAGAATTGTGAGAAAGAGCATAAAAATTCATTTTTTTCAATTTTAAACTGAGGATTAAAACTGAGAAATCTGGCACATGCTGGTAAAGCAGCAGTTGGGTCAATCGCCTCCGAAGGAACTAGTCACACACCCCTGGGTTTGAGTCCCGGCCTCGGAGGTAAGCAAACAGTTGAACTACTAAATATAAAAAGACGTTTCTTCCTCTCTCTTTCTGCCTGCTCTCTTACCTTCATTCCTGCCTGCACCTTTCCTTAAAAGAAAAAAAAAAAAAAGAAAAAACCTGAGAAATCTTCATGTGAACACTCCATAAGGACATTCTCCATATCAGAAAACTCCACACAAATCATTCTGACTACTCAGGTCAAAAACTTGGGACATCCAATTGTCTGATATGCCCTCTTTTATGCTGCTCTTCAATACAGAATCCGCCCACTTAACCCTCTACCCATAACCACCTTTGTCAGCATTAATATCTTAACTGCTATCCTGATACCATGCTTCGCTTCAGTCTATTCTCAGAAGAGGGATCTCACTATTTCACAGGTCAGCTGATGTCCTTCCTCTGCCCCAAATCCTCAGTGTTGTTACTCTTCCTCCTCCCCATTTCCATCTCCCTGATCTCTTTACTGTTGCAAGAAGAAGCCAGTCAGGTCTTTGCACATGTTGCTCCTTCTTCGTGGAATGTTCCTCCTACAAATGCCCACGATGCACTCCCTCACCTTCTTCGGAACCTTGCTCAAATGTTCTTTTATTAATAAGGTTTTCCTGACCATCTCTTTTAAAAGTGCATGCCAACACCCACATATTTTCTATTTTATGTACAAAAATTTCCTCTACGTAGCATCCAACACCACCTAACATCCTCTATATGTTCCTTGTTTATCTCTTTGTCTCTCCTCAGCAGAATGCGAGCTTCATGAAGACGGTATTTCTTTCTCTCTGTTCTGGTCCCTGATGAATTCCAAGAGGCTAGAATGGTACTTAGATCACAGAAGCCATTCAATAAATATTTGATGGACGTTAAATGAAAGCAGAGGTGTTGTCTATGCTAGTGTATATATTTCCCTGGGACTCGGAGAGAGACCTGAGCTGGAGGCAGGATTTTAGAAGCTGTCAGAGAGTGGATTAAACATAGACTAGAGTCTGTCAAAAGGAAACTTTCAAAAGAACTCATTTTCATAATATTTAATTAAAAACTATAATGATTTAAAAAAGCACTTTTCCCTAATTTCAAATTTGCACAACTGAAAGCGACTAGAAAGCTACAAAATACGTCATCATTATAAGAGACTGAGTCAATAAATTTCAATTGCTTTCCAGTTGTATTTTGTTTAATTTCACATCCAGGATTATCCTGTCTTCCCGTAGATGAAGGACACGGATGCCTTCTCATGCCTGTTTGCCATCTGACTGAAACAACAGCCACAGAACACTAACAAAGAAATGAAACACATGCAATGCGTTTCTAAAGAATTCCCATGCTAGTCTTCATCTTCTGTGGCCATTTAATGTACTGGTGACTGGCAGGACATGTGAGAATTAAAAGCAATATACTTGAAAGTAAATGGAGATTGCAATTCTCTTTCCAATAATTTGAAACTTATTCTGAAGCTTCTTCAAAATATAAATGCAGAGCCCAAGGTCAGACAGTCCTTTACTGAGAATCAGCCATTAGAATGCAGAACAGTCTCTTCCAAGACTGCTGTCTGCATTTTGTGGCAACAGATGCCAAAAGTGAGAAAATTATTATAAAATAACCACTGCCACTGCTTGGTAATTTGTGTTAATTGTATGTATGAAGTTGCCGACCCATTGTACTTCTGAAACCACATCACTCATCAGTCCTGGCAATTTGTTTCAACTTGATGCAAATGAAGTTGAGCTGGAAGATGCCTAGCTGCACGGAAATCTAAAAGCTTTTTTCAAACACCTTTAATGCATATTCACAAGTATCACTTTCCAAAATGTAATATTTCATCACCTACTATATTTAAATTTCTAAATTCTGCATTATATAGTTCAAGTATGTTTAAATCAAAGTTAAAGTATTGGGAAAGCCTACATAATTTAACAAGGAACATGAATTCGAGGTGCTGACTCAGCAGATGGCAGACAATCAACAAGCCAAACTTAACAGTATGAAAACTATAAGTAACTGCAGGTTTAAACGTTATGAAGATAAAGAAGCAGACAGAGAAATTAAAATTTTATAAAGGAAACAGACAAGAGAAATCATATGAGAAAAAGAAAAAGTACAAGACGATAAAGTCGGGAATGTAAAAGCAGCCTAAATAGTAACTGAAATAAAGAATCAAGTAAATGAAATGTATTCAGCATCTAAAATTAAGCTAAAAAAATAGGTATTAATCAAACTAAACCTGCATTTTTAAAAGTGGAAATTATTATAATGGAGATGAGTGGAAGTGAAGAAAGAGAATCCTGAAATATTATCGAAACTAATATTAAATAGGTCATCACTGTGAATTTATCTTAGTCTCATTTCCAAAAATATTGCTAGAGTGGTCTCTTCTTCAACACTTTCTCCAACACTCCTCATTAAAACCAGCTACAAAATTCACTTTCCTAACAACAAAGCACTGATTTTCCTGGAAGAGATTTGTAAGGAGGATGAAATTCAAGAAAAGGACAAAATTTGAGACCCATCAGGTTGACCCATTATAAATCATATTTAACACATTGAATATCGACATCATTGAATCATAGACTCTCAAGGTCAGAGGAGATTTTAAAGGCCCAACCAAGCATCCATTCTCCAATTCTCTCGATAACATTCCTGCCAGTCAGGTTAGTTTTACTGAGACATGTTGATTAATAGAGAATCCACCACCTTCCAGAACAGCCCATTTCACCTTCAAACATCAGTTCAGCCTGTTATTCATTACATTCTTGCATCAACTCAAACTAAATGTTTTTACCTGTGATATTTATTTATAAGAAAGCATAAAAGCACCAACTTGACTGGGACTTACCCCTATAGAGACTCTCATTTTATTGATTTGTTTGGAGGGAATCTGTTAAAGTCAGCAAATTTTTAAATCTCTCCAAAATAATTCTAATATGCAGCCAGGATTGAGAAACATTGTACTAAACTAGGTTCACTCCATGGCCACAGCAGAATTACTACTAGAAATGTCAGATGATCTATCATGTCCAAACTTAAATTTATTAGTCTCAGTTTTTGACTATTTGATGCTTATACTTTAGAATAAGAGGACATTATTGTAGAAAAGGTACAAGACTGAAATTCAGACAGACCCAGCCCAACCACTTCCTCAGCCAAATTGCTGTCTAACTGTCCAGAGTGGAAACATACATGTGAAAGGAGGATAATAATGAATTGGGTTAAAGGAGATAAATATGGTGAACACAGCTTAGGGTGGTCTCATGATTCCTACTAGGTGTTCATACTCTGTATAATGTAACCCCCTCGAGTGTGTGTGGGACCTGTGACTTGCTTCTAGTCAACAGAATATGGTAAATATGAGATTTTGCAGATACAGCTCATTTTAAGACTGTGGGTAGAAGACTCCATAAAACTGTTGCCAGACTGCTGACCATAGAGACTTGGAGATAATTAATAGTGTGTTGTTTTGAGTCACTACATTTGTGGTAATTTGGTTTGTAGCAGTAGAAAAGGAATACTGTTTTTATTTGACAGCTTCAAATCCTTTCATGGTCCTGGCCACTCTACCCAAAATAATTTCACATTGGTTAAATTTTCTTTAAAGTGTGGTTTGCAAAAGTGGATGCTACCATCATAATAAAAATTCATTTAGGTAGAAATCATTCATGGATGCCAAATCTAGGATGGTGTTAATGGTAGAAAGTTGATGAGAAATATGACATTTACAATTAAATATGAGCATGCCTGTTTTGTATCCTATAAAGAAGCTCTCTGTTGTGTTAGTATCAAAGAGAAACAAATATTTTTAAAGAGTTTTGTTGATGAGCTTCTCCTTTTCTATTAAGAAAGTAACTCATTAAATCTGAAGTTTTTATTAACTCCAGTGCCTGCAAAATATATTTTGGAAAGTTTCATAAAATCATAAACATTTCTACTGTACCTTATATTATTCTATTATAGTTTGCATTAATCACTTGTGCTGCATAATGAATTCACTAGCAATAGGTAAATTTGTTAAATTTCCCTGTATGCACATGTGTGTGGAGACTCTTGTCAATCAGAAAAAATCCAGAACCCTAGTTTTCTTCTTTTCATCTTTGTACAAGTACATTTGAAAATACCTCTAGTCATTTATATGTAAACACATCATGAAGCCTCATTTTTCCACCCATGATCATAATGATTTTATGTCAGAATATATGAATTATCTATCTTTAACTTCCTAAAGGAGCCTATTAATAGACTTTGTAAGGTGGCATGCAGAGGAGATTAACAGTACCCCTGCAATGACAACCACTACCTAAGTTATCCATTGCTTTCCTTTCCCTCAAGCAGACATCCCTGAATCCCAACGTAGGAGCCGTTAAGATCACAAATAAAGTTTTCCACTTTCCTTGTTGCGTATAGGAACCTAAAGGGGTAAGACAAAGAAAAGCAATACACTGAAAATGACAGAGTGAAAAGATAGAAAAAGCTTGTGTTCTTGACGACACTGTTCAGACAGTGAATTAACCAGACCTTCAACCACTCTACTACCCGATTTCTTCAAATGTGAGAAAATAAATGCTTTCTACAAACCACATTTGGGCCATTAGGTTACTTATAGTCACAAGCATGCTAAACGATATACTTGTCTATCTCAAATAATTTTTAACCTTTCTAAGGTTCAGGATTTTTTAGCAATAAAAAGGAGAAAATAATATCTGTTTCTTAAGAATGATGTGGAAATTCAACAATGTAAGTGTAAGCAGTGCTCAGCATATAGTAAGGATGCAATGATAATAAACCATTATTACTCTAAATATTAACATAAAATAATATTAATATAATAAAAATCCAATAGGTACTCAATAGCTATATGCTGACTGTATATATAACATTACAGTTATAGGTGAAAATGTATCTAAAAAGATGTCTTAATAAGCCTCAGTTCCTATGAACATGACCTTGATGAAACTATGTCCTTTGTAGAAAGGTGATCAAATTTAGATGAAATCATTAAGGTGGACCCTAATACAATATGACTGTGTTCTTATAGAAAGGGGAAATTTGGACATACACACTCACAGACAAAGGAAGAAAAGTCAGATGAGTGTGAACAAAGAGATCAGGGTGACAGGCCAACAAAGCAAAAAAGTCCAACCCAGGAAAAGTCACAGAGGGCCAGCAAACCATCAGAACAACTCAGAACAGTCCTCAAAAGAAAGCAACTCCACCAACACTTTGATTTTGGACTCCTAGTCTCCAGTACTTTAGACAACAAACATCTATTATTTAAGACATCCATTGTTACAGCAGTCCTAGAAAACGAATGCATATATTCTATGTTAAAAATAACCCCAATTCCAAAGAAGCAACAAAAGGGAACAGAAAATGGGTGTTTACTTTTTTCATAGTCATGCATTGGAACTGGTGCTTATTTTCAAAGATAATTGATGGTAACACAAGAAATGATTCTCAAAATAGAATCTTTATATGTGAATTAACTAGAGGTCAGAAATTAAAAAGTTCCTCAACAGAAAAAAGGAATATTCTATAGTGAAAATGGGGGGAAAGGAATAATTTGGAGAGCATGTATTTTTAATAGAATCTAAGGGATAATTTTTAAATGCACGAATAGAAGAGAACAATAAAGAAGGTTGAGAGACATCCACTTTCTTAATCAAATGATAAAATCACAAATGCTAAAGTAGATTAAGAAGATAATAGTGCGATATAAGAAGAGAATCCATTTAGACATATCTTTTAAATTTTATTTCTTTACAAAGAACTAGAAATTGTTATATTTGCATATCTAATCATTACTTTGAAGTCTTTTAGTTCCTTTAAATTTCTTATTAAAGAATTGTCAGTAAAGGATGTAGAAGATGTTTTATATTGAATTGAATATATTATTCACTTAATTACAACCTTCATGTAACAAAGGTTTTCTAAAGAAGTCTCATCTAAAATTAATAGATATATACTCAGTGAATCAAAATGTTTAATGAGCTACAAGGTTTATTAACATTCCCATCTTATTTATTTTTAGCTTTTATTAAAGCTCCTCTGTTGCCCACAGGCTTGTGATGTACCTATCACATAATAAAAAGGCAAGACTGAATTTAACTTCTTACGTAGCAAAATTTCTTACAAGCAAATGAATACCAACATGGCTACATTCTTTCAGAACTGCCAGATTTAAAATTGAAGGTTAAAATTTTAATTTTCTTTTAATTAATCTTATATTAATACATAGAGAGTGCAAGTAAGTGTAGTAGCTACCAGCAGACCTATACTGATGATAAATGTAAAATGATAAATTTTACATAAAATTGGGTATAATTTCTGCAGCTCAAGACTGGTTATTCTGCTCAAATAAATACCTCCTTCTATTAACTAATGGCAGAAATTTTAGTGGTTAGTTCTTGTGAAAATACAAAAATTCTTAAATAGAGTAACATTTACGCTGCTCTCAGTGAAAACATTTGCGATCTCAAGCTAGTGCAAATGTTTATAGCTGGCAGGTGGGGGCTCGGGGAAAGGAACAGGGCGCCTAAGATGGAGGCTGGAAGCACTCAAATCTGCGTTGGTCAGTTTCCTTCTTTTATTCACATCCATTCGGATTCTCTGTTTCCAAATAAGCATCTCACACAAACCGTGACATGAAAATCAGAGGCCCAGACACAGGGTCTACGCATGTAAACTATGCTCCAGTTTCAATCATCTGCACATTATTCTCTATTATTCACAAGATACCGTGGTAGGTCTTATGGGAAACACCAACATAAGGAAAACATAAAAACCAAATTCTCAGAAGCTTACAATCTTGTCAGGAGGACCAAACAAGGTTAAGATTTGCTGACAATACTGGCAGTGTAGCATGGGCAAGGACAGGGACCCCAGAGTCAGACTGGTTCAAATTATGGCTACAATGTACATTACAATACCCTTCTGAGCCTCAGTTCCTCAGCTGTGCAATGGGAATGATATGACAGGAAGACTAATTGCGTTGATATATGTAAAGCACTTAGAACAGTGTAAGCAGCAATATTAGATAAGGGTCACCTGAGAAAACTAAAAAAAAAAGTGCTAATGGAGTTCAAAGGAGAGCAAATTGCATTTGGTAGAAATACCAGGAATGATTTTTCTAAGATAGATAATAAGAAGCAGACAATATTAGTGACCCCTCTCGCCCTGTCACACACAAAAGAACTTCTCTACCTTTTGCAGAAAGTGCTTCTGCCATTCTGCTGCCTGACAAGTTCACTTCATGTGTGGGTAGTACTGTAACTTACTCTTTTCCTTTTGTTTGCTCTTTCTCCTTGGTCACATTGAGAACAACTTGCACTAAAACTGTCATTTTATAACAAAAATATGTCAACATTCTACACATAGTCTTTGCAAAAATGTCAGGATGAATTTTTATGATGCAAGTGTCATGAATATCCTTCCACACTCATTTATTTTTAACATATGAAGAAGCAAGCTCAGGTCTGCTAAGAGAATAGAGAACACGAGATGAATCTAGTTCACATCACTGTATTGATATTTTAAGATGGCATGGATATTGATGTGGCCCAAACAGTCTAAAACAAATCAAAATAATTTATCATGCTTACACAAAGTAAAATAGTAATGCCTTTCAAACATTTGTATACCATATGCAACACACACACACACACACACACACACACACACACACACACACAGTCCTAAAACCTATACCACATAAACGTTTCAAATAGTTTTGATTTTCTTTTTCTTAGACAAGTGAGTATTGTGGCTTCCAAAATGATAGGTTGTATTTCTAACTCTACCCCAAGCTTATAATCTTATTTGCACAGTCTGCAGTTTTTGCTGATGTAATCAAGCTGCATTAGCGCAGATCCTGACCAAATGACTGGCATCCTTGTAAAAGTGAGAAATCTGAACTCAGAGACAGAGCAAACAGACACACAAAGAAGCAGGTCATGTGATGATAGAGACTGAGAAGGAAGTGGTGCAGCTGCAATCCAAGGCAACACACGTGGCTGTCTGTTGTCGCCTCGCCGTGGAGCTTTGTGAGGCAGTCCTGAGAAGCTAACGCTGGCTCACTCCTTCAGCAGCACTTACTGAGCCTGCTGAGTGCCAGGCGCGGCCAGTGCTGCGGACACGCAACCAAGTCCCAGTTGGGGCCACTCGGGTTCTTGCAGAGATGACAAACATGGAAAAAAATCATGCGATTATTCATTAAATTCACTAAATTAAACTGCAAATATGCAATCCAAGCCATTTCTCTGAAGTAATTCTCTAGCACAACAGTTTCATTTTCTTTATAAATTTCATCATTACACGAAATCATCTTTTTCACTTTGTCCTATGATTATTGTCAGTCTCCATTCTAGCCCCAACTTTTCCACGAGTACTGGCATCACAGACATCAAATAATTGTCGAATTAATGAATGAAGGAAAAAGGTACAGGATTAAGAGAGTTTTTATTAAGAAGATGTGACCTTTTCTAAAAGATCAAAACAGGTTTCCCTCTGGAAAAGGTATTTAGGCAGAGTAGTAAATAGTAGTTAACTGCTCCCTAGGGACGAGTGAGCGTCAGTCTGAAGAACAGAGAAGTGTTTTAAGCAAGGCAAAAAGCTTTTTTGAAGGCCCCAAGGCAAGAAATAGTACGGCACATGTTAGCAATCAAAGCGGAAGTCCACCAAAGCGGAAGTCCACCAAAGCGGAAGTCCACCAAAGCGGAAGTCCACCGCGTGAGGAGGGTCCGTACTGAGGCGCGCCTGGTGATGCATGCAAAGGCCAGGGCACACTGGGCACAGAGGCCAGGGTTAGCATACTATCCTCAGGGTCAAAATTCACATTCACAAAGCAATAGCTTTGTAACTTTTTCATTTTGGCTCCCAGTTACATATTGGAAGCAGAAACGAGCGGACATGGCGGAATGAGTTAGGGGCTGTGACAACTGCCTGGAGGAGAGATCCGGGAAGCTCGGCACAGGGAAGTAGCTATAAAGCACTTGAAAGATTAAAAAGCTGTGCAAGTGGCTGAAGAAAAGATACACTAGGAGACTGTAATGAATAGACGTGAACAGTGAAGGAGACGGACAAGGTTTCTGGCTCATGCTACTGGGTGAATGAGGTATCAGGTTTTTTTTTTTATAAGAAATTGGAAGAGAAGCAGTAACAGAGTGTTAAGTAATTAGTAGTTTTGATCATGCTGAGTTTGACGTCCCAACGGCACATCTGTATGCAGACACTGAGCAGGCATAGTTACAGGTGTGTCTGGACCTTGATGGAGAGGCCGGAGACAGCAAAATAAGGAAGCATTGGTCTGTCAGGTAGGTAATGAAACTATTTAGAGAAAAAGGAAAAGCGAGATTTTGGTCTCGAGAAACTGAAGAGTTTATATATATCCTAACTTCTGTAAAATCTAGAGTTTTTCATTTTTCTGAATATAATCTTTCCAGTAGCAATATTTTTATTTAAACACACACTAAAAATTATCAAATCTTCTGAATTTTTTTCTTAACACTAAAATGCTAAGTTTCACTTAATGAGGATTACAGAATTCAATTTAGCTCAGATATATCTATCAATGATAAATTTATAGCAATTAAAACCCCTAGGCACTTATTCAGTATATTTGTCAACTCCAAGTAAGTTTGGATACATATTCCTGGTACAATAAGTCAACTTCCTTTGCAATATTTTAGCTTCCTAGATAAATATCTAATACAAATCCAAGAAAAGTATTATCACCACATTGAATTCTCATTCCCTCACTCAACTTTGAACTACTCTTTGATTTTTGATATGCGATTAAGAACTAGACTAGGAGAGAGGCAAGAAACAGAGCAATGACTTAATACCATGACTAATTCACAAAACTAACTTCAGGTCACAAGAGTGTGAAAACACATGCAGGAGGAAATAACACGTACAGAGTTTGCTTTCCATAAGCTGTCTTTGAAATAGACAATAGTGGAGAATTTTTTATGAAAACTAATTCCAGTTAATTCAGAGATAAAAAAGGTAAATTATTTGATGCTGTTTAAATGTTTTATAAAACAAAAACATTTCTAGCCAACCCATCTTTAAAGTCTTGCACCTTAAAATTTATTTATTCTGTTCCCTACCCTCATCCTTGATTCAACAATTGATCATAAAGCTATAACATGTAAACACTCTACTCCACTCTCATGATTCACATAATTCATTTTTCACTGTTGATCACATTAAATCAATAAATTGAACTATTAGTCTCTTTAGAAGTCAATTTTATTTTTATAGTCAAGGAAAAAGAAACCTCAAGACTGACTTTCCCACAAAACATACACTAACATATCAGATTATATAACTCAGTTTTACTTTTCTTAGGATCAAAACAGTATTCTATCATTTATATGTAATCATCTGTCTTTTCATATTTCTGAAGGAAAATTTGTCAGGTTAGACACTACTATTATACACAAGTTTTGCCCTCCTATATGTCAATTTCACTTTAATAGTAGACATAGCCAACTTCCCAATTATCTTTCAAAGGTTATTGGCATCCCATATTATATAATAAAACTCTTATGAAATAAGATCAGTGTACTTAAGTTAGACTTCTGCTTTCTATTTCATTATGAGGCCATATTTAGAATTTTTTTAACCCCAGTATGAAGCAAAATCTGTATTTCTGGAATAAGTCTATCTGTACCCTAAATGCATAATACAGAAGGGAATAATAAGTTTGCAACTCTATCACAAAATAGGGATTTGACTCCCACTGTTCCAGAAGTCTCACTGAATGAAAAGGGTTTGTAAATGCTAAATTTTCTAAAGATTGATGACAAGTAAGTTTTTCATCTCCTCTTGGAGTCTATACCCTATTTACTTCTGCTTTCTTACAGTGACCTTTGGCAACACCGCCATCCTCAATTCATCAGCAAGAAAAGATATCCATTCCTGCTTTAACAAAGTAATTTTAGAAATGAGTTTCAAGAACGGTAACTGTGCACCACTTTGTACACAAGGGAAGGAAAAGAATTTTTTTTTTGGTTAAGTGGCCTCAATATCCACAATCTCAGGATATATATGCTACGAGAGATTAGATATACATTCAAGACATTCTCATGTTCTCACTGCAAAACAATAAAAGCCCAGCTCTTTACTAAGTCCTACAAGGCCCATCACCATCTCACCACTGCCTACCTCCCATCTAAGCTCAGGACACTTCCCTGCTCCATACATTCCACTTAAAATTTCCTTTAAAATTCCCCAGTTCCTGGGATCTTCTTGCCCTTTATCTTCACACAGCAGGCTGACCTTCCATGATCGCCCCCCTGTCTACACAAAGCATAGCCCCTCATGTCTCCCCTCACATCCTGCAGGGCATTTATCACTATGTGAAATCACTGCTAATATGCAAGTTTATGTCCATCTCCTGCCATGCCCGGATTGTCCCTACATGGAGAAATGAACTTTCATCCTAATCAACTACCTCATTTTTAAATAAACAAAAAAAATTTACTTATCTACTTGTATATACTTGCCCCAATCTGAAAAGACATCAGGGTGGCTTAAAAAGGGTAATAGTAACTTTTTGAAAAATATATAGAAATATTCAAGATCTTAAATATATTATTTTCTCCAAAAGCTAGCTACTTGGAAGCTTGATTTAATATTTACATATTTTCTTCCATTATTTGGTAAATATATTTGCTTCTCCCCCCCTGCAATTGATGACTGACAGATGATTTTTGTTGTTTTGTACTGGATATTTCATTTACACTCCAGTTTCTATTTAGATTGCATAAGTCTTTCTCATTTTACTACTTTAATCATAATTTTCCCAGAAAGATCAGTGCCTAAGAACATAAGTGATGCTCAGTGAAATAGGCATTAATTAAGTGAACGTAAGATTGGTATTGGCCTAATCCTGCATACACCATTTACAAACTCACCTAAAGTTTTTCACTACCCTGGATAAGGTAACTTGCTAGGCATCACCTACCACAAAATGTGACAATAGAATTATATTCAAATTCCTAAGACAGGGGGAAAAACAAATCCTAAAAAAATTATAAAACCTAGTGTTGACCTAGAACTCAGAGATCATTGAGTGCAGCCTCTTAGTCTTACATAGGAAGGAACTAATGGACAAAGATAATAGTGCTTTGTCCAATATGCTAAGTCAGATCTTCAAGGGAATATTTAAAGCACTTATTTATTAAGTTTGCATCTCACTAATAAAGTAAAATTTTCTGTTCTAACTATACATATAAACAATACTACTCTAACAGCTACCCCTTCTACTAGTCTATGATGTGACTGTGACATGGATTTTATGTCCTAAGTTTGTGAATGACTGTGTCTGGAACACATATCAAATCCTTTAAAAACCAAATAATTAAATCAATTCAATCACCCACATATATAAATTCCATCAACTCTTTACTGATTGTCACACTATGACCAGCTCAAACAAGATGACAAAAACACACACACACAATGCTTAATCAGCAGCAGAACCATAAGCAACAGAATCACATACGAGTCAAATACGAATTGTACATTTGCATGGCAGTGAAGGCTTGCAGGTCCTCGCACGGTGCCTGTAGCAGAGGGCTCAGTCAACACTGCCCTGAATATATTAACACTACTAAGGAAGCATCAAATCATCAAGTGCTGACCGGACACACAGATGAAGAAAGACCCATTTGCAAAGCTTATTACCAAGAGTGTTTTGATGTGCTTTCTATCTCATGTGCTGGCTGCAGTGTGCTGACTGTCCAGCTGATCAATCTGGCATCATTCAGAAAATACGGAATTCTTAGGGTCTGAGTTAATGGAAGGTTAGAATACGCCTGAAGAACTTTATTTTTCGAGATGACTTGACTTTATTCGAATCCACCACACCCAAGTGACCATCCAGACACATTTTAAAACTAATCACAGCTGTACTTCCTTCAATTAATGTGAGGTACATAACAGATTATGTAGAAAATCGCCCCTTTATTAAGGGCACCAAATGTCCTACAGTTGCCTCTTAGTTTTTCAAGTATTTTAAGAACACAGCAATATTTTGGAATGGAAGCATTTCATCTTTTTACTAAGTCTGTTGGGAGACAATGGATTTGGTGGGAATCTCCAAAATTAATGCAAGCAGGATCTGCCCAGTGGAGCCCACATTGTAACACTAAGTGAGTCATTAGACAAAAGTGGCTACAATGCAATGTCATCTACTAACTAAACCAAAGTCTAAGCCTGTAATTGCTTCAAGATAATGAAATCAAAATGCTAAAGATAACTGATCATCAAAGGTCACCTCGGCTTTAAGTTATAGTCCGTAGCAATCAATAATGTGCTTACTTTAGTTTCACTTTTTCTCTGAGTCTTTCCTGTGATGGGGCACTCCCAACTGGTCCAGCACTACCTGATTTGAATAAGGTTTTTTCAAATAACACTTAAAATTTTTTTATGCACCAGTTATCTTTTATCACTAGGTAAGCATTTCCTTTGTACACTGACAGAGTGAGATGTAGAAGCTAGGGGATAAGAAGAAGGAAAAACCAAGCGCTTCCTTTTCACGCCCCAGGCCTCTTCTTGTCACTAAGTTATAAAATATCTAAACCCTGTTCAGATGCTCTATTTGCTCCTGTATGGTGGTAACTTCAATATTTCTCTTGCAAAAGCCCTTACTGTGCCCTAAATAGACTGCACAATTAGAAAGTCTAAGCTATTTCTGACACACAAAGAACTTAACACTCCATATTAAATTGGTAGGTTTCTCCAAGAGCTATATGACATGACAGTTACACACACAAAATAGACACATGACTAACAGGCTCTGGAGTCACAGGAATGCACATTCAGATCCTGGCCCCTGCTTGCCAGCTGCCTGACCCTTGGTAAATTGTCTAAATTTTCGAAGCCTCAATGTTTTCATCTGTGAAAGCAGAACAATAGTATCTGTTCCACACCACGATGAATTACATAAATGTCTGATGTGCCTGACACAGGGTAGACCTTCCAGAAAAGTAATTAGTATTAGCAGCAATGAATATACATGGTTTGAACACCTCAAGCACCAAGGAAAAGCAGACACATGTCTGCTAATGCACATTCAGCGATTTTATACTTAACCATGATTTTTCCACCCACTCATCACTACAGAATCCAAATAGGAGTAAAAGTGAGCCACAACCTGTCTTCTTTTTCGTGAGAGTTTTCTAATTAGCACATTAACTAATTCACTCCTTACAAATGTGCAACCCATAAACACAAACTGTTGCCACTGACATTGATAAGTTAAGTGATTTTATAAATACAAATGCATTATAAACTCATTGTAATTAGATACAATAAAGAATTGCACATGGTAAATTTATTTTCTCTTCACGTTGGATTTTTTTATTTAATAACTTTATGACTAACAAGAAGACTATGGTAGGACATCAGTTAAAATGTGTAGTGTTTAAGGCAATATGTTTTTTTCATGAATGGTCAAAGTGATTCCCAAAAATGATCCTCACAAATATATTTGAAATCTAAGTCCTCTGAACACATTTTAGCTATAATCTCTACCCACCCCCCCGACTCTTCAAGTCTAGTAGAAAAAAATAAAAAGCACAGTAAATTCTCACTTAACATCATCAGAGTTTCTTGGAAACTGACTTTGTGCGAAACACCAGATGATAAAATCAATATATCAACTGACATAAATATATATAGGCTAATTTGATACAAATAAGAATTAATTACATCATATTTCTGGTCACAAAAATATCACCAAACTTCTAATAAGTCTCCAAGCACTTCTAATATTAAATTATCATTTGTTTCATTCATAATTAATTTCCTAACTCGCTTATTCCAGTTCAGGTTCAAGGGCAGCCAGAAGTGGTCCAGGTGAAAGGTGTGGGCCATCTTCCCATCACGGGGTGCACTCACTGGCACCCACACTCAGAGGGGAGCAACTGAAACGCCAATGACCCTAATATGCACATTTTTGAGATGTGAGTGGAGAACACAGTACCTGAAGAAACATGCTGAGAGGCACTTGCAAACTCCACACAGATCGTTTTTATTTAATCATCAATGTTATAACAAAAACACTCAGCGAGGACCTGCTATAATAATGAAACTGGTTTTCTGGGTAGATGTCTCCTTTGTACCTAAAAGGAGTTCAAAATCATTTTTATAACTGATTCAGTTACAAATTTATTTGCAAATTTGAGCATGTCTTAATTTCAAAACAATAATACTAAAAAATGTTTAGAACAAACATGAGAATGTGATTGAATACCAAAATATTTAGTAAAATAAAACAACAAACAGAAAATTAGTCCCAGATCTTGGATGTATATCTCAGATGTTTTTCTACATAAGACTAAACAATAACAAAAAAACAAAAAAACACCATAAATCAGACAACTCACTCATTTTAAACACCCAAACTACAAATAAGAACATTAGAATTTTATCCATGACCTAATTCCTAATTCTTATTCAAGCTAGACAATGTTTAACAATTTTTTTCTTTTTCATGTAAACAATTATAAAGAAAAAGTAGTGCAAAATACCCAACTCCATTTATATATTCATTATGTATTAATTTCTGTTATTGGCTATTCTATGGCTATTCCTATAGATTCCTTTAAAATCAGAGAATAAATCTGGATTTTCATAAACTGACTTTCTTACATTCTTTCTCACATATGACTTTTCTTTCTTTTAAGGAAAGGTATAGGCAGGAATGAAGGAAAGTAGGCAAGCAGGTAGGGAGAGAGAGGAAGAAGATGAATTTTTATTTTATTTTTATTTAGTTGTTCATATTGGTGGTTCTCCCAGCCCCAGGAACAGAAACCCAAGACCTTTGGGATGTATGTGGATTTCACTCAGTTGGAGGCAGAAGACCCAACCACTATTCCACCAGGGCATGCCTCTTATAAGTCACTTTTAAATGAAAAGAAATAGGGGATGGGGGATATACATAAAACAATAAAATCATGGGCCACCAGATTCTTAATAATTGAAAGAACTACAGCGCCACCTTGTGGAATAAATTATGTAATTAGTGAAATGCTTTGATTCAATTAGAAAATATATGCAATTGAATTTCTTGGCCACCAACTCTTCTTTTAATGATAAATTACTTTAAAATGCTTTAGCCTGGAACATCTGTTGAATATCAAAAGACACTATTATACAAAAATATTAACATGCATAACACAGAAAATAGATGATTTATGCCTATGTCACAGATTTAAAAGAAAAAAAAAGCAAACCTGTTAATATCTTTATTCAAGACTGAAACCAGAGAAGGAATCTGAAAAAAGTAAGGATTGGAAAGGAATAAAGTTGTAGGTCTTGGATTTTCCATCCTTTTTTTCAAATTTAAAGGAAATAAAGAAACCCTTAACAAGGCACAGCGGTTTCTGAAGAAAGTATTACAGAAGCATGCCTTTAATATTCATGATCAGCAGAAAAGAGTAAATTACAGAGGTGGGAGGGAAAACAGGTTGATTGATGAAATCTGAGCAGTATACAGCTCTATTTCTTTCCTTCTTAGTTCAATTAACTAATATGCACTGAGAGATAACACTTGCTAGGCACAGAGGGTAGAGGTCGAATAATACACATGGTCCCTGTCTCAAACACTGAGGGACTGGCAAAGCACACAGATCTCTCCTTCTCTGGAGGAGAGGCTCAGGCAGATCAGGCGGGAGCTCATGCTATCTGCAGGACACTGAACAGAACCTTAAAGGGTAAGGAAAAAAAGGAGACTTTTTACTGACGCTCCCAAATTAGTTAGTAGAAACAAATGGTGAAAGCCTGGGTAAGCCCTATACAAGTTTTCCCTGTTACTGAAAAAAGCAGAGCTTTTCCACGAGACGGTATGTAAGCTGAAATGCCATTAACTCAAAAAACAGTTGCCATTAATTTATACGGAAAAATGTTTGAGTGTTCCCAGATGCAAAAAAATAACCTCCCAAATAATACATAAAACCTAAAAGAACTCTAACATATAGTAAAAGCAAGAATAATATATACACATCTTCTATAAAGTTCCTAGAGAAGGAGTTTTGCTGCTCAGGGTGGGTGCTGCCTCTCAGGAGACTGCTGCAAAATACTGAACACAAGTTTTGCTTTTCCCCTTTTGTCCTAAAAGTGAATATCCTTGTAGGATTTTCTTTGGTTAATGAAAACAGGTATAAATGCAGGTCTTTCATAGAAGCAAAGTGGTGTGATGCACATCAAAAAGTGGGAGATACCTACACTCCAACACATTGTATTTCAAGGTACCTTCCTTTCCAAACTGCGGTGTACCCCTACAAAGAATAAGCGCCGAGTAAAACTTGTCTCTTTTATAGAATGAAGCACCTTCTTCTTCCTCTCTGCTCCCATAACAACTTGCTCATAAATTAATATAGAACTTAAATCCCTATGAACGAGTCATAGTTTTTAAATAGATGGGTCATTGATTTGCCACACTACATGCGTTTCAGGAGTGCAGCTTTACACCTGGATAAATGTGTATATCACACCTTGTCCACCACCAGGGTCCTAGTGCCACTGACCTCCTCCACCCATTCCTCCCACCTGCACACTGCCCCTCCCCTCTGGTAACCACCATGTTGATTTCAGAGTCTAAGAGTTGGTTTGTGGCTGTGTCAGTTCCTTTGCTTTGTTTCTTCATACTCCACAGACGAGTGAAATTCTGTTTTTGTCTTTCTCTTTCTGACTTATTTCATTTAGAATAATCACTTCATGATTAATAGTTATTTACCTACTTCTCCTCCTGTGAGCTCCTCGAAAGTCAGGACTGGTCCACTCATTCTTGTATCCTTAACACAAACCACAATACACATTCAATATGGTACCACTCCAAACATGTTTGTTGAATTGATCCCATTTTACTTAATGATAATATATGTGTTTGACCAAAATGATTAACTCCTCAACAAGAGTCACGCAAGTGTCCTTAAGACACCTGCACAAGCACTGAGTGATAGTGATTCTGCTTTGTGTCTAACGGTGCCATTTACTAAGCTCTTGTTTTGGGTTTTTCAGCCCGGAGTCTATTTTTAAAGCTCCATCTCCTGAACAAACAACAGCAGTAGATAAAAGAAAAATTATCTCTACATTTTTAATTTGGGGATGCTTTCTTCTAAATTTTTCTTTCTTTCAGCAAATAGAAATCTAAAGAGGCAGCTTGCTTACCTGACAGAGAATGAAAAATAATAAAGCAAGAAAATTAATATTGTCCAAAAAGATGACTTAAATCTTCTGCGATACATTTCTTCTCCCTTTCCTCCTCCTCAGCCCAGCCTCTTCAAGTCCTTAGCTCCCTACCTAGATTTTACTTTTTACCTAAAATATTAGCACCTGATACAGAAGTTAGCAGTAGGCACAGAAGGAAAATTTGTTATAAATCATTGACAAAAGGCAATTTGAAATCCAACTTCTGTCTTATGTCACTAACTTTTATTTCTGTTTTCTTTGGCCACATTAAGGCACAGGCCTCAAGACATTCACATCATTGGACTTCACTGCAAGGAAAAATAAAAACTCACCAACTTTTAACGTACCAATAGAAGTAAAGATCTCTAGGAAAATGACTGTTAAACAAGAAATTCAACATGTCCTAACGTGCTGTGTGCTTGAACGCTAACTTGGGGAAAGCTGGCAGTATGACTGTACCGTTTATATAAACATAAAGAACCAGCAACTCTATTTTTAAATAAGGATCAGCAGCTTCACAGCTGGTTTACAAAGAAGAAAGACTTCAGCAGTCATTAAATAAGAGGAAAAATATCTTGATGTGAAATAACAATTCTTTTAGCTCTCTGTAGGGTCAAGCGTTTAAGCATTGAATAGAAAATGCATTGCTGACATGGGAAAAGTCATTAAAAGAAGGCACTGCAAATCTCTAATTTAAAATGCCATTTAGACTAATACTCTGGTAATACGAAGTACTAAGCACACAGCTCATATTACAATCTATTTCTTAACTCCCACTTTTGATTAAACAAGATAGTTATACATAAGTTCTAGGCACAGTCTCTAGTGCTTAATTGTTTCCTTCCCTTTCCATTTGGAAGTGAGAGAACTATAAGCATTTTCTTATTTCCTTGGAAAAATCATGACACCTCTCTGAATTTCAATTTCTTCCTATGAAGGATAACAACACCACCTTGTCACTGTAAGGGATAAAGATATATCAGATATAAATAGCTAATTATAAATAGTTGCTCTGATTATTAGCATTATTATTATTTACCAATTTTGTTAAAGGAATATTACATTATATTATACAGGTTTAATGTGTGTGTGTGTCATTGTAAATCAACATCTGCATAAAATACAGTAAGTTAACCAGAAATAATTCTATCCTTCATTATATATTTGACCCCTTCTACAGTGGTTTGCTGTAAATTGCCTCTCCAAACTTCTACTCTGTACAATAGTCACTAATGCCCAATTAAACAGACAAACAGTGCTTGAATCTTGTTGAAGTTTTGTGTTGTATTGCTATAAAAATCCTAATAGTGGCTAGAAATCTGAGAACTTAAAGAGAAAGACAAGCATAGGTCCTTTAGCAGTTCCTGGTAGTTAACTTGAAAATGTGAAAGAAAGATGTATTTTTGTGGTTGTTATTTTATTACTCTTTCCAGCAATTTTCCACTTGAATTCTTTTTAAATTTGTAATTTAGCCACACTATATTGTATTTCAATCTGGGAGGCAAATAACATAATCGACTTAATTGAAGCCCTGTAAGCAACAAGAATTCTGGTTCCAGTTCTGGTTCCTTTTCCTCAGTTTCACTCTTTGTGATTTCATGTATGACCCGCCCCAGCCCCTGCAGTCAACCATGCTCTGAAAATTTTCCAGACAGGATAATACTTGGAGAGAGAGAACACATTCACATACCATTTATTATAGTGTGTTGCTATAATTGTTGTATTTTATTAGTTATTGTTACTAATGTCTTACACTGTTTGATAAGCCTTGTTTAAAATTAAACTTTCTTATAGATAGGTATGTACAAGAAAACCAGAAGATAAGTAATACTCTCCACAGTGTCAGGCATCCATTAGGAATTTGGAAACATACCCTCAAGGGATAAAGATAAAGAGAACTATGCATTGGTTTAGTTTTTATTTTTCCATTAACTAAACCAGGAGAGTAACCTGATTCTTTCAGGAGGCACACCTTAAACCTATATAATGCTGCGATGAAATATTCCTTTAATCAAATAAATAAACTTTTTTTAAAAAGGCTACAGTTATGGGTAGGCTTGTTGTTAGACAAATAACATTATCTTCTGATGGCTTCTGCTTTCTTGGTGAGGAGCAGGGCAAAGGAGTTAGAAATCTGGGAAGAAAGAAAAAACTGAAATAGTGATCTCTGAGAGAGAGAGAAAATAAGTCAGTAATAAAATGGAAGTCTGAAGAGCGACACTGCAGCAAGGCTCCTTAATAAACTGTCACAAAATTTGAGACCAACTAGAATAGTTAGGTGTTTTTCTCTAGTCATCAGCTGCAAATCTGGGAGAAATTTTACTAAGTGTTTATTATATGTCAAACACTGTTCTAAGCATTTTCACATCCACAACAATCCCTTTAGATAGAAACAAACGAGGAAACTGAGACACAGAGTTAAAAAGATGGCTAAGGCCACAGAGTTAGTAAATATTGTATCCAGAGTATAGGTCCAGAGCCAATAATCTTAGTCATTCAACTCTATTACCTTTCTGAAAATAATTGGGATCACCCAGTGTTGTTCTCCTGTCATTTGAGTAAGGAAGACAGACAGGCAAGGATGCTGAGGGTGTTTACTAGTAATTGAACAATGTAAGCTAATCTGAGTAAGGATGAAGTGAGGACAGGAACTGGAGGATGGTAGACATAAAATAATGATAGTCAATGATTGGAAGCCCGGAGGCAGTTAAAGAATATCAGAGAGGCAGAGAGCTGAAAAGTGAGAAGTGGTGGTTGGTGACTGGGATGTTAGAAATTAAGATTTTCAAACAAAAACAGACTTTTAGTCTATAAAACCAAATTAGTGGTTGCTAAAAGAAAAGGGGAGAAGGAGTGGGCAAATCTTAAAAAATAAGAGAGAGTCAATGAGTCAATTCTATGATGTAGATAGTGAACTTGCAATATATATAGACGTTGATTTACAATGATGCACACCTTAAATGCTATAATGCAATGTTCCTAATAATTTTTAATAAAAAGAAAGAAATTGAGATTTTGAGGGTGGCTAGCTATTCCTAACAACAAAATACGAAGTGTGACTATGAGAATTGGCAATGATCAGGAAGAAGGCTCGAGAAAAAGAACATAAGGGAAAAAGTCAAGGAAATATAAAAAATATGGATTGAATAAATTTTCTACACGAACCAGGGAAAGTAATGGAAAGTAAGAGAAAGAAGAAGGAATCAAGTGATAAAATCTTCACCAGATGAGAAATATCAACTATAAGATTGGGAGATTACTACAAGATAGAAGGATGTGTATAGTCAGGTAACTTTGCTGCAGATAGAGGCTACCAACTGATCCCAGTTTACCCAGAATTTCAGCACCAAGAGGCTTAGATTCTGAGTGTCCATGAGATAACAATGTTGAGAGAGGAGGAAGGATGAGACATTTTCTGAAAGCGGCAATGAAAAGATACCTGTTCCAGCTCCAGGCTCTATTTGATGTCGATGCTAAGAATTTAAAATTTAAAAATTGCCATATGCCAGGTACAATTACTATATTTAGCTCCTCACCTCAGAATCTTCCTTGAAACCCAAACATGTTAAAATTCTTCCTTGCATTTCTACTCTATCTCTGAATATCTTCACTTGGTTGCCCAGTAATCCCCTCCCACTAGGGCTAAAATTACATTCGTTTTGCTAACCGAAGCCAGTTCTCCTTCTGATTTTCCTATTCTGGTTAAAGACACACCAATTTCAAGGATACTCACACTTGAAACCTATATTGTTAATCCATCCTAGTCAGTTAAAACTGTTAACTTATTCTACCTCCACTCTAGATCTGACCATCACTACTTCTTATTCACCTCTAAGATCATAATAGCTTCTTAATTGCCTCTCTGCATCAATTGATCCACTTTCTAGACCATCTAGAACATTATTTTCCCATTCATCTACCTGGTGTTATAATAGCCTATATTCAGATGCCTTGAACAGCCTCTACTGTATATCAAATAAAGTCAAACCACCTAACCTAGCATCCAAGTCCCTCTCTGGGGTCTGTATTTCTCTGCAAACGCTTATACTACATTAGAGTCACAAAAGTTAGATTTGAAAATGAGAAACAAGAACATTATGCATAATTTAAATTACCCTGAAAAAGTCCTTCGACAGGCACGCCACTGGAGACCACGAGTTGGTTCAGCACAGCCAGTTTTCCCTCCAGCACTGGAACAGAGTCCTGTCTCTTTGGTTGAGCACCAGATGAAGTAGTTGGCTTGCTTTTAGGGTCCATTTTATATGAAAAATGCATATATGCATATCTTTAAAAATGAGAATCACACTCAGCTCAGTGATATGCTCCCACTTAAGAGGCCCCCGGAACAGAGCTAAACCAAGGGAACCACAGATTCATGATGTCATGCTCACTCCAGTCATTAAAAGGAATACTGGGGAGTAGTGCCAGCACTATTTACATGGCAATTTCTGTTTTTAAATTTTTCTTGGATTGTTTGTTTTGCTAAGATACAGTTTCACTGTTATGTCTCCTTTAAAAGCTATTTAGATATTTATCATTTACTTCTCCTGAGCTGTGAGGATAGGAATCATGTCATGTTGCTGTTTGCTTCTTTTACAGCACTTAACGCTGTACTAAGTAACCTTGTAAATATTTTCTCAACAAATAAAATTCGCTTTGATTTGTTCAAAACAGTGAAGTGGATATATCCATGAAGACATAATGACTTTTCTAGTGCAATTATTTAAAAGCAGCAGCTATTTTTTTCCAAATGAATAGGTCTATTTTAAACACAATAATAAAATAATATCAGCAAATTCAGGTGGAGACAGCGCTACATATATGTATATATGTATATACTTGCTAACATATTTGATAATCAAAACTCACGTGGTAAAGTATATATAAATTCATATACTTATATTACAAGATATTAAGAATAATCCAGAGTTGTATTAAATTAATACAAAGAAATAGCTAATAGGTCTTCATGATTATATTAAAATCATGAAAACCTAACTTAGAACATTCCTGCATTAGACTATGTAAAGTTTGCCCATGTTAAAAATACTCTGTAAATAAAACCAAAAACATCCTAGAAAATCATAATTATACGATACCATGTAACTTAAGATTGTTACTAGGGCATTTAAATATTTACCTTGGGGAAGTATAACACATCCAGAGCTGCTTCTGGGAGTCAATTTAAACACACCACCTTGTGCGTTGTGAAGTACATACACAATAAAGTTTGAATTTGCTGCCTCATCCTCTAAATACCTGAATTTGATTCTTCCGGAAATTCAGTGAGAGACTCTACCCTGCAGTATCCGAGCGAGCACTTTCGGCAGGTTTGAGAGGTCATCTTGAGTTGGGACACTGCTGGTGGACAAACCCTAGACGTACCCAAGAAGGAAGCTGTGCGGGGAACTCTGGCCGGTGTCACACAGCCTTGCTTCCCGGGGCAACATCCGTGGGGCTTTGAGAATGTTCCCGCAACATTGATGCCCGAGCGACGACCGGCGCTTCCTAGCGGCCACTAGAGGGCTCCGGCGCTTGGGTACCGCGGGCTGCCCTCTGCGGGCGGTGTAAGGAAATCGCTTCTCCAGCGGTTGATGCTGACCTGCTGATCACCTACCAGCAGCCAGCTAGCTGGGGCTAAAAGAGACCCAGTGACGATAGGAGATGACTTCTGGCACTTGGAGCTAGAGGAAAATAAATGCCTTTTGTGTAATTGATGCCTGGTGTGCTTAGAAAAGAATTTCCTACTGGGATGTTTCTAGCTTTTTACACATATCCAAGCCTTGAAGGAGAGTTATCCTTCAGAATCCGAAAATAATAGAATATATACCAACTGTGGAATCAGAGAAACTTGTATTCAAATCCCAGTGTTGTGGTTTATTAGAATGGCAAGGTGAGTGAGTAATGTATTTAATCTCTAATCTTTCATTTCCTTATCAGGAAAAGCTAAACTTGTTAGTATAGACCGTGCATCAAAAATAGAATAGTCAGTAAAAGGAAGTGGTATTTGATGTTTTGTTATTTTTACTTAATATATTCGTAATCTCTGAGACTCAAAGTGATATCTCCAATGCTGTCCCCAGCTACTTGAATACAATCAGGCATCTTTGTCAAGATTCATCCAGTGCCCCAGTAAAGTCTACTTTCCCAAACATGCTGTGTTTTATACTTTCGATTTTAAATTGTTTTCACCAACATCAGATTGTAATCCATCTAAATCCCCCACCTGGTATAGCCAATATTTCTAAAAGTGACTTTCATCAGCATGTCTGATACCAGGTGTTCTCCAAGGGGCCAGAAGCTTCATCCTGAATTACAGGGCCAAAATCAGCAGTGGAGTAGAGAACGCAGTGGGTGGGGCCATTCTCTCCTATCAAGCCCCTAGCTCCTTTGCCCAGCATTGGTCTCTGTATCTAGGCTTCAGCTGTTAAACATCCTATCACCGGGAGCAGAGGATACACTGCTTAAAGATTCGAATCCCTCCTGGTGCTGCCACTCAAACATTTTCCATCTAATCTGTCTTAACATTAGACCCTTGCACACGGCCTTTGGCCTGGATCTAGACTGTTAAACCTTTAGCTAAATCTGAGTTCTCTCTAGAGTCAATTTTCCCCAACTCTCTTCTCACAAAATGCCCATCTTAGTCTCACATTGTTTCTTTCCTCCCTAAGAACTCTTAATAGACCAGCGAATAGGGCTGCAGTTTTATGTAAGAAAAGATGAGGGTGAGAGTCAACAAATTAGCACTAAGATTCTTAGAGGATGTGGTTCTATTGAAATCGGCCAATTGATTCCATTCCTTAATTTCTGTTAGTTAATATTCTGATCAAAGAAAAAACACCAAAAAACACAGAAATGGTTATTAAAGGAGTTCCCTATCCTTTAACCAAGAATGTAGGTACTTAATGCACAGTAACTATTATCGACTAATATGGTAATTTTTATCTATTCTCTATGGCAAGATATGTACTTGGAGTTTTGCACTCAGTTTATTTTTGTTTTGTTTTGTTTTTTTCATCTTTTCCTCCTATAATAGTGGTGATTTTCCACCAGTTTTCTCCTCTGGAACCCTAATGACAATGAGCACGTATTTTTCAGGATGATAAGATGGAAGTTTGAGTGGTACAGGAATTACTTAGGGGCCCAATAATTAGTTCACAAAACTATTACACCAGAATTTTGACCTCCTAAGACTTCAGTGTGTCCTGATAGATGGACACTATGTTCATCTTACATATTTCTCTCCAATCTCAGTTAGCATTCTATCTTTTATGTTATTTTTGATTTGTAAATTGATTAATTCATTGAGGTGAAAATACTAATTTGGATATTTGTCAATATTGCTATAAAAATATTTAAATACTGCCTTAGCAAATTCTGCCCTACAAAAGCAAGCACCATCTCTAGTCACATGTGAAACAGACAATGTACCACACCAATTACAAAAACTAATCTTTGAATTAAACATTAAAAGATTTGCTGCCAGAAAAGGCAGCAGCAGATTTTTTTTCTATATTCACATTGTAAAACTGCAACTCTGGAAAATAGTTTTCTAAGAGTGTACTGCTTTCTAGAGTCATTGTTATAAAGCCTTGACATCAAGTATTTCAGGCACCCAATTTAGAAAGCAAACAGCTATTAAATGTCCAAAATGTCTATTGCCATAGATGTTCTAATAACAGAATAATGTTAATGCATTTCTCTCTGCTTCTGTCTCAAAGCAGGCAGTTCAAGGTGTATTTATTTTTTCTTGCAAAGATATCTTCCCTTTCTGTCAAAGAGAGAAGCATAATTCAATTGAAGTATATCAGAACTGTGCTTCTTTATACCATATTATGTGACAAGCTGTAAATAAAATGAACTTTTTATGAATACATTATGAGTGGCTTATGTTTCCAGGGTTGGAAATAAAGAGTATTTTAATGATATATATTTTCTAGGTAACCAAAAGCAAGTTGCCATTTCAACAACCCATGGATTGAATATAAATCAATTTTAAAGTGTCCCACCACAGACTCAGTCCTGGCAACTGAAGCGTTGATGTTCCAACACAGCTTTATCTAAAATATTATTTCTTTAGGAAATTATGCCAGCTTCCATGGACTTTCCTTTTTTTTTTTTTGATACTTCTTGTATGATATGCCAAATTTCTAATGTTACATTTCTTTAAATGGTATCTATCAATGCATGCCCCTTATATGTAAATGAGCATATACAATTAGTATTGTATTAAGTGATATGAGTAATTGGGAAACACAAGTTAAAGCCAAACATTTTATAATTTAGCAAGGAGAGCAACAACTCAAAATTCATGCATAATATGAAAATGCCTGCAATGTGCTATATTAGAAATTTGAATATAAACTTTGTATAAGGGATAACGCTGATTTCACAAAAGGAAAATACATAGTCTTAGAAAATCCTGGAAGAAATCCAATAAAATGTTTACAAGAAATTTCTTTAGAGATTCCTGCTATTCATTTCTTTCTGTTTTTCTGTTCTCTACAAATATGTTATTTTCAGAAAGAAAATAAGATTCTTTTATGAAACAAATGTTTATGAGCACTTAGCATATGCCAGGTGCTATTCTAGGCACAAAGAGTACATTAGGAAACAAAGTTAAGTAAATCTGTGCCCTCATAGAGCTTGTGTTCTACAAATGGAGTTAGGGAGAAACAAACAAGAACCAAACAAATACGTAAACAGAATGTGAGATGGTGATAAGAGCTAGGGAGGCAGGGGCAGGTAGAGAATCAAGTTAATGAGAGAGAAACACAGTGTGATTTTGTTGAACAAGGTGGTCAGGAGAGATGTGCAGAGAGTGAGAGTGAATCTCTCAGGGAAAGAATGATCCAGCAGAACAAATTGGGAAAATACCTGATGCTGAAGTGAGCTTGGCATGTTTGAGGAAGGGTGAGAACTGAAACTCTGAGTAAGGAGAAAAGTGGTAAAGGACTAGTTTAGAGAGCAACCCAGAATTAGGGCTTGAGACGGACAAAATAGCAACCGAGGGAGATCATTGGAAGACTTTCAAGTGAGTAGTGCCATGGCCACACTTTCACTGGAAAGAAGATGGTCTGGCTCCTGTGTGCAGAAGAGACCATGGAGGGGAAATTTGGGAACCAGGCAGGAGCTGTGGCAAGGAGTCAGAGAGAGATGAAGATGGTTTCAATCAGAATGGCATTAGCAGAGTGGTGAGAAGTGAT
Source organism: Solenodon paradoxus (assembly GCA_004363575.1). Taxonomy (NCBI): domain Eukaryota; kingdom Metazoa; phylum Chordata; class Mammalia; order Eulipotyphla; family Solenodontidae; genus Solenodon; species Solenodon paradoxus. The sequence goes on along the minus strand of RJWH01000261.1, from coordinate 164,267 downwards.
CTGATACCAAAGTATTCTTATGGTAAGGGTGAATCAGTGAGGGATTTGGGAATTGTTCATCATGAAGTGGGTATTTGCATATGTGAAAGTTAATTTGACTTGATGAAGGCATACTGAGATTGTTGGTAAAACAATGTTTCTGGGTGTGTCTGTGAAGCTGTTTTCCAGAAGAGGTTAGCATTTGAATAGATAGACTAAGGTGGATACCTCTAATCAATGTCAGCAGATGTCCTCCAATCCATTGAGAGCCTGAATGGAGAATAAAAAGGCAGAAAAATGGCAAAATCATACTGTCAGTTTTGGGGGAGCAGGGGACCAGGTAGGGAGGATTCCTTCTTTTTCAGCCCTTAGCCTATAGCACCATAGCACAGGCTTTCAAATTCAGCTGAATTACCACTGACTTCCCCAGGTCTATGCTTACAGATAACAGATCACAAGACATCTCTGCTTTCATAATTACATGAACCAATGTCTAGAATAAATCAGTTTTCATAATATCTCCTTATAGCTATAGATTCTCTTTCTCTGAGAACTCTAATACAGCTTATTTTCTTTTATGAAAGGTCTGCTTAATAACTAAATGTCTCCATTTTTCTGTCTTCATAGTCTTAGTTTGAGCAACGTTATGCAAAAATATTGTTTTTTAATTCCACAAATAATAAATACATTTTTATTTAATTATTCATAGCAAAATTTTAGCGAGGTAGAGTTAATTTTTATCTCTGTATTCTTGGTAGTTCTTTAAGAATTAGTGCCATACATCTAGTGAACACTCTAAAAAGACTTTTTTTTTTTCATTCTAAAACTGGCGTCTTTAAGTAAAATTCCATCCCTGTATTCAAATAGCTAGTTTGAGAGGAAACATGTTATACCAAAGGAGAGTTTTTATTAATAGAGTAACTCAAATCACTAACTCTCCAAAAGATAATAACTTCAAAAGATATTAGGGAAAAAGATCACCTCTGTAAAATGTAACGTTCGTTGTTAATGTCAATTTGCAAAATATGGAAGAAGTAGCTCTAGGAGTTAAAAGTTTAAATTTTAAAACAGAGAGCTTTGGGCTTAAGTCCCTGTGCATCCTTTAACAGCTGTGTGAACTTGAGCCAGTTAGATCACCTGTCTGAGTCTCCGTTTTCTCAAATGAGTCCTGGAGACGGAGGTTTGCAAGATTCAATAATTGGTTCAATGTCTCAGTGTTGGTGAGAATGTGGAGTGACTACAATTCTTATCCATTGCAGGTGGGAATGTAAAATAGTGCATTAGGAAAACAGCAGTTTCTTAAAAAGGTAAATGTACACTGTCAGAACCCCACAAGAGGAAGCCTTAGACCAGTGATTAAAGTTCCACTATCAGGACAGTGAATTGCCTCTGGCTCCAGCACCCAGTCATGGAATGCATCTGGATCAATAAGGAAAGCTGATGGACGATTTTGCCATGTGAGATGGGTAGTATGTGACAAGGACAGACCCTTCACCAAGAAACAAAGGAATGACACAAGTTGAAGAAGGCCACCAATAACTTCAAATGACAATGTCACCTTGCCCAATCAGTAACTGAAAACTGGTCCACAAAACTCCTCTCCCCATGCCTCTTCCTGGCCAAGTGGGATTTTCCCTTAAAAACTCAGCCCCACCCAGGCAAGGCCTCAGGTCTTAGCCTCCCTTGGCTGGCTCCATCCTCTCTCTCAGCTCCCCACTAATGGAGTCCCAACTTGCTTACTCACTGTGCTTGTCTGGTATATGGAACAACCCTGAACCCCCAGGGTCTGGACCTCCCTTGGTCGGCTCCATCCCTTTACCCTCTGATTAAATCTCTACTTGCTCACTTGCCTAACTCTGCAGTGGGTTCTTTGAGAGACCCGAAAACCCCCACATACACTTTCCACATGACCAAATAAGCCACCACAAGGAATTTGCACACACAGAATTAAAACAGTTGTCCACAGAACGTTTTGTTCATGAATGTTCAAAACATCTCCATTTACAATAGTCAAGACTAAAAATCTCTAAATGGCCATTTAAGAAGATGTGAAATGTCGGTGAGTGGCATACAGCTCAACAGTAAAAGAAAAAAAAAAACACTTACTCATTCAACAACATAGAGTAATCAAAAAAAATACCATGAGGTTGAGCAAAAGAGGCAGGCACAAAAGACTACATGAAATATCATGAAACTCTAGACAAATTTAATCTACACTAACGGAAAGCAGAAGAGTGGCTGGCTGGGGTCAGAAGAGGAAAAAGGGGGTTGAACTGGAAGATACACAAGAGAATATTCTTCATTGATAGGTAATTCTTATGTTTTGATTGTGGAGGTGGTCCCAGGTATACATATTTGCCAAAACTTATTGAACTGTGCATTTGAAATTATACCTCAGTAAAATTATTTTTAAATCTTAAGTAGCTAGAAGAACAAAGTAAACCCAAAGAACGCAGAAGGAAGGAAAAATATATTAGGCCGGAGAGAAATGAATAAAGAATAATAGAATAATTGAATAGAAAAAAATCAATGAAACCAAAAGTAAGTCTTTGAAAAGATCAACAAAATTGCCTAACCTTTATTTAGATGGGCTTATAAAAAAGAAAATCTTACATACTAAAATCAGAAATTAAAATGGGGACATTAGTACTGATTCTACAAAAATAAAAAGTATTATAAGAGTGTAGCATGAACAACTGTATTCAAACAAATTGCATAACTTAGAAGAAATGTAAAAATTCTGACAAACACAAAGCTTTTCAAGATTAAATAATCAAGAAATAGAAAACCCAAGTAGATCCATAACTAGTAAGGAAATTGAATCAGTCATCAAAAATAAAGATGGCCCAATAAAGATGAGTCAATCTATTAAAAATGTTTTAACTATAATGCTTCCAAAATTTTCAGAAGTAAATTAATCAGGATGGAACACTTCCTAAAGCATTCTTTGGGGTCATCATTACCCTGAAACCAAAGCCAAACAAAGACATCATAAGAAAACTATAGAACAATATCCCTTATGAACATCAATGCAAAATACCTCTACAAAATAGTAGCAAAGTGAATTCATCAGCATATTGAATTACACACCATGACTAATTGAGATTTATTCCTATAAAGCAAAAATAATTCAACATAAAAAACTATCAGTGTAATACACCATATTAACAGAATAAAGGAGAGAAACACATAATCATCCCAACTGATACAGAAAAAGTATTTGACAAAATCAGCATGAAATCATCACTAAAATAGAAATAAAACACCTCAACATAATAAAATACATGTATAAAAAATCCACAACACCCATCACAGTCGATGGTAAAAGCTTTTCCTCTGAAATCAGGAACAAATCAGGGACACCCTTTTTCACTATTTCTATTTAACCTTGCTCTGCAAATTTTATCCAGAGCACTTATGCAAGAAAGAGAAATGAAATGCATTTAAATTAGAAAGAAAAAGTATAACGATCCTTATAGATGATATGCTACATGTAAAAACTCTAAAGATCCCACGATATTTTTAGAACTAACAAATTCTTTATTTTGATATAAAGCCAACATAGAAAAACCAATTGCATTTCTATATAGTAACAATTAACAATTAAAAAAATGAAATTAAGAAAACAATTCCATCTATTACAGTATTAAAAGGGATGAACTAGGAATTAACCAAGGAAGTAAAATATTTGCACAATGAAAGCTATAAGATATTGCTGAAGAAATATTTAAAAAGATAAATAGCAAAACAAAACAAAAGGCAAACACATTCCATGTTCTGGAATTAGAATACAGTGTTGTTAAGATGGCAATATTGTCCAGTATGATGTAGAGAATAAATTCAATTCCTATCAAAATCTCAATGATGATTTCTGCTAAAATAGAAAAATCCACAAAGGACATTAAATAAAAAAAAATTCTTGAAAAATAATAACAAAAATGAATGATCCATATTTCCTGTTTTTGCAACTTGCTACAAAGCTACAGCAATAAAAATAATGTGATACTGGTTTAAAGACAGATAAATAGACCACGGGGATGTAATGGGGCCCAGAAATAAACAATTGGGTATATGGTCAAATGATTTTTGACAAGGATGTGAAGACTACTCAATGGGTAAAGGACATATGATTGGCAAATGGCTCAGGGAAAACTGGATATATAAAGGAAACAAAAAAGTTGGACCCTTACCTAGCATCCTGTAAAAATTAAACTCAAAATTGATTAAATACCTAAATATAAAACCTAAAACTATCAACAGTCTTAGAAGAAAATATAAGGAATAAGCTTCACATCAGATATGCCAATGCTTTTTTGATGTGCACCAAAGGCACAACCAACAAAAGAAAAACAAACTAGACTTCAAAAAAAAATATTAAAAATTGTCCAACAAAAGATGCTTTTAATGGAGTAAAAAGGAAACCCACAGAATGGAAGAAAATATTTAGAAATCACATATCTAATATGGGATTAATAGCTGGGATATATGGAGAACTCAAACTTATCAAAAGCAAAACAAACAACTAAGTTAAAAAATGGGCAAAGGACTTGAATGAACATTTCTCCAAAGATAATCTACAAAAGACTGATAAACACATGAAAAGATGCTCACCATCACTAATCATCAAAGAAATGCAAATCGAAACAGTCAGATACCAGCTCCAATTTATTAGGATGTCTGCTGTGTTAAAAACAAAAACAAAAACAGGAAGTATCGAGTATTGGTGAAGATTTTAGAAATTAGAAATTTTGTGCAGTGTATAATAGTACAACTACTGTATACAAGAATATGGTAATTAAAAAAAAATAAAAATAGAATTACCTCATGATTCAACTACTATACTTCTGAGTATGCACTCAGTAGAAATGAGAGCAGGGTCTAAGAGACATTTGTGCACCCAAGTTTATGGCAGCATTATTCACAACAACCAAGCAGTGGAAGCAACCAAGTATCAATATTATCCTATGGGTGAATGAAAAAGCATCATGTGGAACATACATAAAATGGAATATTATTCAGACTTTAAAAAGGAAGAAATTTCTAACACATGACACAGCATGGATGAACCTTGAAGATATTAAACTTAGTGGAATAAGCTAGTCACGAAAAGAGAAATACTTCGTGATTTGTATATGAAGTACTTGGAGTAGTCAAAATCATAGAGACAGAAAGTAGAGTGGTGATTTCCAGAGGTTGGGATAAGGGAGGCCTAGGTAATTACTGTTTGATGAGTATGAGTTTCAGTTTTACAAGATGAAAAGAGTTTTGTAGATTGATGGTGGTGATGGCAGACCAATATTATGAATGTATTTAATGCCACTGAGCTATGTACTTAAAATAATTAAGATAACAAATTCGGAATAATTTAAAGTTTTACCACAATAGAAAAAAAAACATTTTTTAATTCTATTAATGGTGGGGGTGGGGTAGGGAGAAGAGATGATCAAAAAGATTTAAGTGATCCTCCATGGGTTTTGGAATAAGAGAGGCAAGAGAGACAAAATAAGGGGCTTAAAAAATAAGCCATTTAATACCATTGCTCTTCGAACTACTTGCATGTAATACTTGAGTCAAAATACAAGTCAATTCATACTTGAAGCTATCATTTTTTCAGGGGGTTAGGCAATTAGTTTCATTGCAATGAATCTGATTTTTCAATCATTGTTATTCCTTTTCCTTCCCAAGATTCTTTCTAAGGGTAATTGTTGCCATGATACCCTCCCTTATTCCTATCACCTGGGTCCTATCAGTCTAGGCACTCTGTTAACTTCACGCCATTCATAAAGAAAAAGGAACTATTTTTTACTAGTTCTGTACCATAACATGGTACAGTCATATCTGAGTCATATCTAGACTTAGATAACTTTTTCTTCTTTGAGGACTTGCTACCTCCCTAGAATGACGCCATGTTAAACTCAAAGGATAGGACCCATCTATTCAAAACACTTTGTGACACTTCTGATATTAGCATGTCTGTTCTAAGTCTTGGATATGTCCCTTCTTAAGAGAAAAAAGCCCTTTTCCTCCATTTTATATTTCTTCAATCTCTTGTTATTATAGGCATATAGAACAATACTCTTAATAAACGTGAAGTTTTAGAAGTCAAAATCTAGGAAGGACTTTTCTGATTTCTGTTATGTCACATCTTTTCCTTCATGTGAAGACTGTAAAACTAACCACCATTTGTTTATATTAGACTGAACTTAAAGGAGGAAATATTGGGAGCAAATTGGTTAGTATCAGAAAAATATTGTACTATAAAAAGTATAAACAAAGGGATACATTATCTAATTGGCATTTAAAACATTTTTGATTGCTCTTACTCCTATTAGGAATATATATCGGAGATAACTAAAAATAAAAATGAAAGAAACAAGCTTAGAGATTATTTCAGTACTAAGAATAAAAGTGGCCATTATATGGAAATGAATGAATAAATTAAAAATATAAGACCCAACTCAATGGTCTAAAATTTAATGCTTAGTTAGATTACTGAATTATGTAGACCAAGGGTATTTTAACAAAGACTTTTCCTTACTAGAATGGGGGAAATGACTCGGGATGAACCGGGGATATATTTACTTTTTAAACCTCCTTCAAAGGGAAACTAAGTCTCAGATGGTAAAAATTAATTTCCCTGGTTCTAAAGTGAATGACATTTTAATGTCCGCTAAATATACTTCAGTGATGACCTTGCATGCACCAACTGCTAGAGTTGATACCTTTTAATAGGAAACTTAGTCTATGTACATTTTTCTTAGCATTCTTGAATTAATAAGCTATAAGACAAGGGTAATGAAATATAGGCATGATGACACACAGGATAAAGACATACTCCTGGGTCTGGCTGCTGCTTAGAAGGCTCAAGCAGGGAATTAATCTTGCACCCTCACATAGAGAGATGTAATTTAGCGATACACTGTTTGTGAATTGGAGCTCCAGAAGGAAGATATCACTTTTTAGCCTCTTGCTATGTGTAGTCAGGTCAATGTAAAAATTAAAATGCATCATAGACCATTGTGATGGGTTTCTTAGTCTTCAGAAATTGTTAGGGATTGAATTCATGGAAAACCCATGTAGTATGTGGCAGACTAGGTCTATAGAATTGATAATGAAGAGGTGAACAGTCTGTAAAGGCTTTTAACTAGACAGGTGTGCTTCTCCTCATTTAACAAATAATTTAATTAAGCCATGAAAATGGTTTAACTTTGTCTAAGATCAAGTAGCTAACGAAGGAATTATTTGCTTTTAGATTATTCAAAAGGGTCCCTGTATAATGTCATTGCCCTGCTCCCTGCTAAATCACTGGATTTATCTTCAAACAAATTCAGATTCACCTCATTGCCTGCCAATCCAGTAAAAGATTCCAAACAATTAAAAAATTACCACTGTACAAGAGATGTTGAATTTCATGATATCTTTTCCTAAGACATACTGCACCTCAGGAATAAAAAGCACCCAAGTCTGAGACTCATTAATGGCATTTTCCTTCTCCTTCAAGCAAAACAGAACAGAACATGGTCCTTATTCCTATCAAGAAAGACAGCAGGAGACAGAAGAGGAAGAAGAAAAAAAAGGGAAGAGAAAGAAGATTAAAGAAGAATAAAGCATTTGGGAGCTAATGATCTAAATCATTTACCTATCTTGATTTTTTTTATTCGATTTGCCTCTTTTCTCAAGCCAAGTATGTTAGTTTAGATTGCCTATGAATGAAATAACATAGACCAGATGAATTAAACAACAATTTATATTTAATAATTCTGAGGCTGGAAGTCCAATATCAGAGTGCCAGCATGAGTAAACTTTTATTAAGGTTCTTCTTCCAGGTTAGGCCTTCACATGACGTATCCTTGATGTCTGAACAAAGAGATCTCACATCTCTTTGTTCTTTTTACAAGGCAATTCCATCTTCATGACCTCATCTAAGTCTAATCCTTTGGTAAGTCGCCACCTCCAAATACCATTAGGTTGTGGATTAGGGAATAAACATATTCATTTTGTGGAGGATACAGTCAGTCAGTTAATAGTACCTAGTCAATATTATTATTACAAGTTCAATAACGCAACAATAGCTAAAATCCATGACTGATGTTCAGTATGCACTTTTAAATTACGATATAACTTGAAATACCAATACCTGTAAAATAGATTTATTTTTAGGTCAAGCAATAAACTAACATCACTTGCCAAAAGTAACTGAAGCATATTCATTCTACCAACAACTTTAGTGAATGAATGATTGCAAATTTCTAAGTGCCAATTTTCATAATATCTGAAAGTTACTGGTTCTATATTAATTCATTTTTTACCACCATTCGTTAGCATTGAAAAAATAATTTTATAAAGAAAAGATAAAATGTTAGTGTTTATCTAAATGAAGGAATAGTGGATTACTATTACCTATTTCCTCCCTTGCTTCTCTATATTATATAAACTTTCTAAAACTTGTATTTGTCACTTTTAAAGTTAAAAGAAAATTTACCAGACTTTAGACTTTTAATGTTATTTCTAACATTCTATTTAATATTTTTCCTCACTAAAGTAATAAATAATAAAAATCTGAAAAAAAAAAGATGAAGGAACAACATTAAAAATTAGGTTTGATGTACTACATAAGCAAGGCAGTTTCCTAATCATCAAACTTGTCAGTCATCAGAGTGTAACATGACTCCAACGGACATTCTGAAGTGAAAAATCTCTAAATAACGTTTCCTGCATATACTCTAAACTTCTAAGTGATTATTCTTTTTTCATTTCTGATATTACTTATTTGTGTTTTCATCTTAGTGGGGCTAGTGCTTTGTCTATTTTATTTATCTTTTCAAAGAACCAGCTCCTGCTTTTATTGATTTTTATAATAGATTTTCTATCTCTATTTCATTTATTTATACTCTATATTTTATTGTGTGCTTCCTTCTACTAAATTGTGGTTTTGTTTTTCTCCTTTATTTATTTCCTTGAGGTGAAAACTTGGGTCTTTTATTTATGATTCTCGTTTCCTGAGGTAGAATTGCATGGTTATATATTTCACTCTTAACTGCTCTTGCTATATCTCATAGGTTCTGATAAGTAGTGTCTTCATTTTTATTTGACTACAGTTTTTGTTTTGCTTTTTAAATTTTAGCTTTTTTTTCCTCATTGACCCAACAGTTGTTTAACACATGTAGTTTATTTCCATTCATTTGTAATTTTCCCCTCTTTCCTCTCTTGGCTAATTTCTACTTTTATGCTATTGTGATATAAATAGATGCTAAATATTATTTCAGCTTTCATAAATTTATTGGCACTTAAATTTGTCCCAACATATGACATATCTTTAAGAATTTTCCATTAGCAATTGCAGAGAATTTCTAAACTATTGTTTTTCGATGAAATACTCTATAACTAAACATTAAGTCCATCTCAACTAAATTTTTTTTATGATCATTGTTTCCTTATTGATTTTCTATCTTCCTGATCAGTCCATTACTGTGAGTGAGGTGTTAAAGTTTCTTACTATTACTGTGATATTTCTTAGGTGTGTTAAAATTTAGTATATTTGGGTGTTCCTATGTTAGGTACCTGTATATTAATAAGTGTTATGACTCCCTATTGTGTTTATTTCTTTATCATTATATAATGACCACCTTTGTATTTTGTTAACTTTTTATCTAGGAAGTGTGTTTTATCTGATATGATTATAGTGCTTTCCACATTTTTATATTCTCCATTGGCTTGGCATACCATTTTCTATCTTTTCATTTTAAGTGTATGTTTGTCTCTAGATCTTAAGTGAGTCTCTTATAAGCAGCACATAGTTGGATTTTACTTTTTTAATAAGAAGTGAAAAAGGGTAAATTATAACTGATACTTTGGAAATACAGAGGATTAAAAGAGAGTATTATGAATACCAAATGTCAACAAATTGAACAATTCAGAAGAAATAGACACATAGAAGAGATAGAAACATACAATATTCCAAGACTAAATCATTAAGAAACGGAAAAACTCAACGGACGAAACACAAGTAAAGAAATTGAAGCAATAATCTGAAATGTAAAAATAAGCCCCCAAACAGATGATTGCACTAGTGAATTTGACACATTTTCATAGAAGAATTAATACCAATCCTTCTCCCAAACATTCATAAAAAATTGAAGAAGGCAAATTTCTAAATACTCTTGATGATGACAACAGTACTCTGATTCCAAAACCAGACAAAGCTACCACCAAAAAAGAAAATTACAGCCCAATAGGCCTGAAAAATATTGATGGAAAAATCTTCAACAAAATACTTGTAAACTGAATTCAACCACTCAATAAAGAAATCATATACCATAATCATATGGAATATATTCCAGGGATGCAAGGATTGTTCACACACACAAATCAATAAATGTGATACATTTATTTATACATTTATTTATAAAAAGAATGATAAAAATTGTATTATATCTCAATAAATGCAGGAAAGGCTTTTGAAAAGATTCAGCATACTTTTATATTAAAATATCTCGCCATGATGGATATAGACAGAATGTACTTCAACATAATAAAACATATATGACAAACTCACAGCTAGCATCACATTCAGTGGGGAAAAACTGAGAGCTTATCCTCTAACACCAGGAACAAGGCAAGATGTCCACTCTTTCGACAATTCTTTGATACTGTTCTGAAGTCCCTGGCCAGTCTAATTAGACAAGAAAAGAACATAAATGGTATGCAAATTGGAAAGGAAAAAGTGAAAGTATCACTATTTGCAGATGGAATGATAATATATAGATACACAAAAAATACCAGTATGAAAGTGCAAGAAATAATGTGTAAGTACAGTTAAGTGTATGCTGCAAATTAATATTCAAAAATATATTGCATGTCTATATGTAAATAACAAGCAAACAGAAGGAGAACTCAGGAAAACAATTCCATTTACAATTATATCAAAAATAATTAAATAATTAAGTACCTGGATGAATTTAAACAAAGAAGTTAAAGATTTATACTTTAAGATCTCCAAGATGTTGGTCATATTTTTACTCTAATAAAAATATCAGAAAAATGTGATAATATCACCAAAATTAAAGATTAAATCTAGAACATTTTGAGGCATGACAGTGATCTATAATGCAATAATTCACATAAAGAAAAAGAAAATACGTAGCTAAACATTAGTTGCATCTGCAGTCAGTTAGATATTTTCTATGCTGTATTGCTTCACAGAAAACATTTTTTATTTTCCCCACAAATAATGCTACTGTTTTTTTTAGAAATACAATGTGGGGAAAAAAGGAGTTACAAATAATTATTTTATTTCTTTAAAACTCAGATTTTGTAATATGAATATTTTTAAATAGAAAGTATTAAAGAAACATAAGAAGGAAAACATCTTACCAAGTCCCTTTTTATATTATTTGAGAATATTCCTATGCTCTTGTATATGTACATTTATATGATATAATAGTATATTGGTATATAATAATAATATATAAATATATGCTATAGCATAAGACTATACACATACACACACAATACACACTACATACATATATAATGTTGGCAAAATATAATTAAAGACCATTTTTTCTGTGTATATGTTTATTATCTATTTCTTTTTTGATATAATAATTTTTTTATTTCTTTAGTTTACAAAACCATACTCATTTAAGATATTGAACTCATTTCTCAGCCTGTGGGTTTTGTGCACTACACTCACCAGCAGAGTTCCAGGGCCCCTTCTCTGCTTCCCTTTCCCCTCCCACTGCACTAGCAGCCATCATTTTGCAGCCTGAGTTCTTTCTGGGGTTTATCTGTTTATTTGTTTCCTTTTATTATATCTCAATATGAGTGAAACCATTCTGTATTTCTCTATTTCTTTCTGACTTATTTCACTTAACATGATCCCTTTTAGTTTCATCCAGGTCGTTGTAAAGGGCACTACTACATTCTTTTTTAGTAGCTGTATAGAATTTCATTGAGTATATATACCAGTTTATCCAATCATCTGTTGATGACAAGATTGTTTCCATGTCTTAGCTACTGTAAACTGTGCTGCAATGAGCATAGGGATACAGATGTTTTTCCTGTTTAGAGTTTATGTACTCTGTATATATGCCTAGGAGTGAATTGCTGGATAAAATGGTAATTCCATCTTTATTTGTTTGAGGAATATCCATACTGTTTTCCATAGAGGCTACACTAATTTATATTCCTATAAACAGTGTAAGAGCATTTCTTTTTCTCTATACCCTCTCCAATACTTGTTGTTTCCAGTTTTTTTGAGATAGGTCATTCCTAATGGTGCAAGGCAGTATTTCATTTTGGTTTTGTTTTCAGTTCACTGACGATGAATAATGTTGAACATTTTATCAGGTGTCAATAGGTCATCTGTATTTCTTCTTTAGATAGGTGTTCATTCATTTCTTCTGTCCATATCTGAGTGGATAATTTGCTTTTTTATTGTTGATGTGTATAATCTCTTTATATATTTTGGAGATTGAGCTCTTATCTGATGTATTCTCCAAATCTGTGGGTTGCCTTTTTGTTTTAGTGATGATTTCTTTCACTGTGCAAAAGGCTTTCAGTTATGTAGTCCCAATTGTTTAGTTTTATTTTGGTTTCTTTCACTGTAGCTATTCCTTGTTCAAAGACATTTTTTAAGGTTGAGGTCATAGAGTGTTTTCCCTTATTTTCTTCTAATTGCGTTTTTGTTTCAGGTCTTATGTCCAGGTCTCTGATCCATTTTGAGTTTGTTTGTTTGGTTTTTTTATCTGTAGCTTTTTATTTTGTTTTGCTATTTATTTAAAGGACAGTCTTCCTTATTTTTTAAATAATAGTTTTATTATTTCTTTTGTTTACAATGTCATGTTCATTTTATGATGTTAAAATTGCATCTCAGTCTATGTGCATTTCATACCTCACAAGAGTTCTAATGTCTGTTATTATATTCTTTCTCTTAGGTGGGTTGGGTGTAGTTATGTGATTGGTTTCCCTTTTTGTTTTCTTCTTTGCTTTTTCCCTGGAGATGTATTTTGAGGTTACACTGAAGTTAGGATTAAGAATTCTATGTTTATTCCCTATTTTTATTTGAAAGGTTAGTCTTACACTCATTCTAACCTTCAATATATTTGTTCTCTTCTCCTCCTCATTTTTTATACTGTCTTACTGTTTTTAAGTGGGATTTCATTATACTTGATAGAGTGTCCTTCAGTGTTTTTTGTAAAACTGGTTTTGTTGTGATTATTTCCTTTCACTTTTTCTTATCTGAAAAACATTTTTTTATCATTCCTTCAATTCTGAATGATAATCATGCAGGGTATGGTATCTTAGGTTGAAAATCCTTATTTCAACACTTTAAATATATCATGCCATTCACTTCTGGCCTATAGTTTCAATTGAGAAAGCCAATGCCAATTATATGGGGACTCCTTTGTATGTGATTCATTTTTCTCTAACTGATTTGAAGATTCTTTACCTTGAAATGTTGACATTTTGATGACAATGTGTCTCGGTGCAGGTCTGTCCATTCGTTTTTCATTAGGAACTCTTTGAGCTTCCTGAGTCTGGAGGCTTGCTCCATTCTTCAGTTTAGGGAAGTTTTAGCTATTATTTATTCAAATGCATTTCTACCCCCTTTCTCTATCCTCTCCTGTGGCGCTTATGATGTGAATATAGTTTCTTTTGATGTTATCCCATAGGTCACAAATGCTTTCATTATTTCTTTTCATTCTTTACTCTCTTTTCTGGTCTGCCTGAGTATCTTCCCCTAACGTATCCTGTAGCTCACTGATCCCATTGGAGGCTTCATCCATCCTATTCTTGTGTCCCTCTATTGAGTTCTTTAATTCAGCTATTACATTCTTCATTTCTTTACAATCTTGCTCTACTTCTTCTCTCTCTTTTTTTGTTCTTCTCTTTTTCTTCCTCTATTGTTTATTGATTTGCATGAGTATGTTTGTAACTGTTGCCCTAAATTCATCCTCAGGTAGTTTGCACATGTCTGTTGTATTCAGATTTTCCCCTGGGGTTTTAATTAGATCTGTCATTTCTCACGTATTTCTCTGTGTCTTCATTCTGTTTGGCATTCAGTTTATGTTTCTGTGGCTTAGACTTTTCTAGAATGATGGCATCATATAAGACTGCTTGTCACTGGCCCACAATCAAAAATTGGGCTGCAGGTCTCCCTCCATACAGAGGGTGGAACTATGGGACTTGAAGGTCACCTTCCTTATGGGAATCTCATCTTTCTTTAAGCCTTGTGCCTGGATTTCCATTGTGTACAGGTCCTGTGGATCCAGACAATATCGTGGGAGGGGGTGGGGAATTCCCTTAGCTGCCTTCCTGTTACAGTGGTACCCTGTGTAATTTTCCTTCATGGGTTGCCACTCAGACCATCAGGGTGCTGGCCCTCCTTTTGCCTTGCACCAAGACTTTCTCCTCCCACTCCGTGTCCCCATCCGGCTGAGTGGGCTCCCTACTGCCCTCAGATCCGATTTGCCAGTATTTTGTTGAGGATTTTTGCTTCTATATTCATCAGTGATACTGGTCTGTAATTTTCTCTTTTGGTTCTCTGTCTAATTTTTGAATCAGGGTAAGAATGGCTTCATTGAATGAATTTGGGAGTTTTCCCTCTTCTTCAATTTTGTGATATAATTTAAGGAAAATGTAGACTGTCTTTTTTTAATGTTTGCTAGAATTCAGAGGTGAAGCAATTTGGACTGTGTTCTTGCTTATTGAAAGATTTAAAAACAAAATTTGTTCCCAGCTTCAAAATTATCTCAAACGTAGTAAAGAAAGAAAACACTTTTATTACTTGGTAGCATTAAACCAGAATGGATTGACATTACAGATAATGCACTAAGAGATTACAAAGAGAGACTTGGCGTTGTATATAGTGATTACTTTTCATTTTATTTGTCCTTACACAGTAATATATAAAACTACGTATATGTATGTGTTGTATGTAAAACATATAAATTATTTTATATAACATACAGTACAATAAATATGCATAATAAAGATGTATACTATGAAATTAAGTAGGCATTAAAAATGATGGCAAAAATATTATATAAAAATGATGTTATCAAAAAAGACTAAATGGTAAAAATGATTTAGCAAAAGTTAGTATCAGTCATTTTTGCATAATAATGTTCTATCATTTTATTTCCTTCTTATTTATGTGTATTTAAATAATTTTATCACTAGCATATATTCTTGTTTTAGTTAAAAGTAAAAGGGAAAAACATAAGTTGTCTTTTAAAATATCGAAATTCCAATATATTTCTACAGAAATATATACCTGTGAGAAAAAAAATGCCAATTTTTTTAATTGAAAAATAACATGAGGCAACCAGTGCACAGTTATTTATGATGCTTTGTTTTATTGGTTTCTGAGCAATTTATTATTCAGCAAGGCAAAGACCAGTGGTGAGTTTCTCTGAACTCAGTTTCTATGGTTGGCAGTGTTCTGAAATTGGCAGAGGAGAATAGTTGATTGGTTGTTAGCATGATGAGTGCAGAGAGCCAGAAATAGATTCAATGGCTGAGCTGAGGAGTAATAAAAGTAACCAGTGTTTCATACTAACAGTGATTTAAGTAACAGTAACTAATTTTTACAGAATATTTCTCTCTTTTGAGATGTTAGGTACTACTACTGTTTTCCCCTTTTAGAAAGCTTTTTTTTTTTCACATACGAAACAATCTTTTCTCTCTTACATATCTTAACTCTTGCAAGTAGACACACAGCTCAAGTATTTTCAAAAAGATTTCTTAAACTTCATGCAAATAAACTGCTGATTTACCCCCAAGAGTTGGCAAAATGTCTAAAGACAAAAATCAGAATCTGTAAGACAAGGATTCTACTAAGACATTTGCAATCAAGAGCACCTGGAATACAGAAGCCTTGAGATGGGAAGTCCTGAAGAACAAAATATGTCTAAAGATAACACTATACGCAGTTGTGGAAGCCTGTCAGAACGCTCTTCCAATCCCTGCTAATTACTAACTAGTCGTCTAACTCCAGGTAAGCTTTGTTGCCTCATCTGGAAAACAGGGCTATTTATAGATTAAAAAGTCATTCCAAAGAGTAAAAATGCATGTAAATGTAAACATTCAATAATTGTTAGCTATTTAATATTTCCACAGCGCCACTCTGACCTAACAGGGAATTTAGAAGACTTGATTATTTGAGAATAGCACACATATGGAATTTTTAGGCTTAGTCCAGAGCAATAATAACTCCTTTGCGTTTCCTTCAACACTTCTATCCATATTATGCCTTGAAGTTATTGTACTCAACTTGCGTTTAAAATATATTATTTCCCACATTAAAGCTGAGTTCTGTGAAAACACCATCCATTGACTTTATGATGAATTAATGTTCCATATTTCAGGCATATTTATTTGTTTATGATACAACAGATACCAGAAAGGTGCATTTTCTAAAGGAGTCCTCCCCCCAAAACCCCTACAATATGTGTATTACCTATATGCCTGTGTTTAAAATGAATCATCCTATGAAAAATGATAGCAGAAAAGTAATTTGTTTGTGACATTTTGCTTACGTTTTTCACATAAAGTATTTTAAATAACTAAGGAGTAAACATGCTAAATGAGGTAAAATGGATGCAAGTATTATTTCACAGATTTGGTTTGAAAAAAAGTTGCTTAGTCCAATTTTGAAATGTGTTAGTCCTTCCTTCCCTGTTTTTGTCATCCCTTCCTCCTTCTCTCTCTTCCTTCCCTTCTTCATTCCTCCCTTTCTTTCCTTCTTTTCCCTGTTTCTCTTTCAGAACTAAAACTGCTAGGCAGGGTCAAGAAACATAGGCTCCAGTTTGCATGTCCTTCTGCATGCTCCCCTGCTCCTTTTCATGAACTCTGCTACTGCTAAATTAAACCATGTGCTCTCTCCGCCTCTGTACTTTTATTTATCCTGATGATTAAGTTGACTACATTTCCTTGAGACAAACCAGGACAGTGGGATAAGAAAAAAGGAACAGCACTTATGTGCTGGTGACTAAGGGAAGAGGAGAAGGTGGAGCAATATGATGAGCAGAGCAGCCAAACCAACCACAACTAAGTACTATGTGATGCCAATTGGTGAGTGCATAGTAACAACATGTTGTCCAGTGGAACTTTATAGAAACAACCAGGGCAAGAGGAAGGAATTTTAGCATCTTAGGGGGAAAATGAAATTTGGCAACCCTATAAATCCCACTCTAAATGTCCTGCCTAAAACATTGCCACTTTAACAATCTATTTCCAGAAATATCCAATACCCTAAGGAGCAGAGATAAACCTCATAGTGACAGAAATAACCTGATAGCAATTACCTGAGACTGAACCATCTATGGTGTTCTGTTCCCTTTGAAGAAACAGGTATACAGGTAGGGGAAATCCTCGTCCCAAGAGACTCCTGTTTCCTCACAGGGGGTGGGAACCGCAGTAGTAGGCACGACCCTAGTGAAGCAGCTGATTTGGGGCCCCCTCAGCAGACTGGGCCCAGGGCAATTCAGCTGCCCCTTTTGACCCATGTTAGAGAAGACTCTAGTTTACTAAAAATGGAACAAAATTGACATTTATATAAAAATGACTGGGCAGTCAGGAAATATGAAAAAAAGGATTGTTTCATTTTAAACAGTACTTATGGTCAATTTACTGATGGTTCTTCCACCTAGTATGTCCATGAGTAATTCCAGATCCTTCTCTACCAATGGTCTAAACCAGTCCTATTCACTCTTCATAGCATATCTCAAGGGCTACCGTTTTCTTTCCCATTACTTTCTCAGAACTTTATCTGGCTTTTCCCAGTAGCCTATCACTTTCCCTATTGTATTATTATTTGAGAATATATCCTATCATTTCAGATTGTAAATTCAGAGTAGAAAGGGAAGAATTTACATGTGATGAATTTTTTTTCCTAAAGTACATAGTACAATATACATAATACAATGCATATTATCAGACATTTGGTAAGAATCTCATTGATTTATTTGGGGACAAAAATGGAAAAAGGCATTTTAGGCAAAGAAGAGCAAATAAATGAGAATGGAATTGAATACATTTGCTCAGTCATTTAACAAGTACTATGTTCTTCCTCTGTACCAAATATAGAGGGGGGAAAAAACGAGCAATGAAAGTAATTAAAAAGATAAATGGTGTGGTGGAGGCATGTGGTTATATGAAGACTGACAAAGTTCAAGCTAAAAAGCATGATTTATAATGATTTGTGATTTATCTTATTATTAGTGAATTGTTAATAATGATTCATTAATTGTTTATCATGTTTCTTTATATACATTGTATTCATTTAACCATTACAACAATCCTGCGATATTTGAAAATTAATAAGTTTAAAGAGACTAAGATACTTATCCAATGTTAATATAAGGTTAATAAGGTTAATACTCACTGTAGTTACTTTATTCAGGGCTGCAATTCTAATCTAGGTCAACCTGGCTTATAACACTTAAATACTATGATATATATATATATCTGCTAGGTTCTTAAATAGAGGAAAACTGGATGATAAAGTGAAATATTAGGAAAACTCCTATGACAATGGTTCACAGGATTAATTGAATGGGGCAGTTGTTAAGGAGAGTGCACAGAAAATATGCTCTAGTGATTCACTACCATCATCCATTAAACCGGTTCCCAAAATTCTCCAGAAAAAAATACTAATTGAATTTTAATCCAAATCTATTGGAAATGTACATGTAGCTCTAAAGTCTTACTATGAAGGTTTACTTTTTTTCAGAAAAAATATCTAGTTATTTGACATTCTGTTGGGTGAAAAGATCATTACCCTAACCATAAGGGACATTCTCCAAAGCCTAGATTCTTAAAAAATGTCAAAAGCCCAAGAACTCTTTTAGATGAAAGAGACTCAAGAGAAATGACACCTAAATAAAATATGTGCTCCTTGAATTGAATCTGGGGGTGTATAAAAAAGGGATGATAATGTAAGGAATGTTATAGGCACAAATGAGGAAATTTGAGTACTAGCTATTGTAGTGATATTATTGTATCAATGTTAAAACTGTGAATATAGTAAAGGGATTGCAGTAGATAAGAAATGTCCTAGTTTTTAGAGATAATGCTACTTGTTTTTAATTAATTCTGCAAAATAAGCAAACACACACATACACATAGGAACTGAAGAAGATAAAAGTAGAAATGCCAAAACTGATGAACCTAGGTAATGTTTTGCAGGTGTTCATTATTTCAACTTTGAAATGTCTCCAAATAAAAAGTTAAAAAGCTGTCATTATACTAGAAAAGTAGGGAGACATTTACACATCTATATAGGGAATTTTTACAATATATACAGACTAACACACTAACAAAATTATCTATTTGATAAGTCATCATCAAAGTGGAAAGTTCTTGTACACAGTATGGAAATATTCAGCACTATTCACTAACTCTCAGAAATATTGAGGCAAATTGTGTCCTTTAAAATTTGTGTGAACTTTCAAAGCAGAAGTAAACCTTGGTTAAATTTTCAAACTGAAATAATTAGGAAACTAAACAGTGAATGTTCAAAGAACTCTAACAGTTTCCTGTATTAATGGAAGACCTTTGAAATGCTTAACTATAATATTCATGTGGGGTTTTTTTAAACAAGGATTAAAGTTTAAAAAAATTTAGTAATCTCAACAAAAATGGAGTAAGGGGGTAATTTGTATAAAAATCATTAAGCAGAAAATCTTCAAGTATTACAGTCTTTAGGAATTCATTTCTGTTATTTTCTCCCTACAGCTCTCCTGCTCAAGAAAGGACTGAGGTTTTGCCAAGAATTTTTTACTATAAAATATTATGATGCCAGTGTGACTTACACATTCAGGCAACATCTGGCATACTTAGTAAAGAGGACTACAATTAGTGAAGGGCTAGCTAAAATATAGGACACATAAGCTAGAATCTTTGATAGTTCGATCGCGATTTCTTTTAATGATAATGAACTCAGGTTGGTGCTAGGAAAATATAATTTCAGACCTTTATTCCTTACACATTCTGAACTGTGGGAAAAAGTGCATAAAGCCCATTTTTCTCCCCAGACAAGAATTCTCCTAATCATTATTGAATTTCTACTTTATTGTGTAACTTCAGAATGTGTATATGAATGAAAAATAGTTTTGCTCTATTGTTATGCATGATCTAATAATTTTATAGATTTTCATATTTTCCAGAATGTTTCAATGTATACTTTCATGAAATACCTCCTTAAATCTAGAGAGACATGGCAATTCTTCAAGATATAATTTATAAAGTGCTAAATTAATGTTGGTTTGGCTTTTGTTTTAGGCAGGAGAAAACCTACTTATTCACATTCCATTCACATTTGTGTTTCTTTTTGACCATGTCTCATAGCTGCAGCCATTGTGCTGAGGATTCATAACTTTAAGATCACAAAACATTAGCTTAAAATCTATCATGTACAGATCATTGAACTAGGAAAACAGACCATGACCACATGGTCTCAGTTTTTCTAATTTATGACAGCAATGCTTCCTTTGTTCTCTGGAAATGATATTTTATTCAAGAAAGCATAGCCATAAATTTTGTTACAAAATATCATACAAAATACAAGAACTGCTTCAAGATAAATAATAATTCTTTAGATAAAAACCTTTCAAGTCGTAGCACAAATGATCCACTTTTTTTGAAATTAATATTTACATGGAAATACCCTGTTACTTCAAAATCACAGAAAGACTATTTCACCAAGATGTCTCTTCCTTCTCCTGGTATAATTAATATTATTCACAAAATATTTGAGTACCTAATAGGATGCCTTTCTGGGTTTATTTGAAGTTGCCTGTGACTTACTTTTGACAATGAAATGTGAACATAAGAATGATACAGATACTTCAAGAGCCAGTACGTATTAATAAAAAGTGTCTATTGCATGTGTTTCTAATATATTTTGGATATTAACCTTTTATTAGATATATGATTTGCAAATATTTATTATTCAAAAAGTTAACTTTTTATTTTGCTGATCACTTCTTATACTATGCATAAGATGTTTAATTTGATGTAGTCCCACTTGCTTATTTTTGCTTTTGTTTATTAGTTTATTTTTGTGCTTTTGGTGTCATATCTGAAAGAAATGTTGGCCGAGATCAATGTCAATGACCTTTCCCCCAAAGTTCTTTTGTAGGAATTTTATGGTTTCTAGTCTTACATGTAAATCTAATACATTTTGAGTTAAGTTTTTTGAGTTATGTGAAAGTGGTCTACTTTCATTCTATTTCATATTAATGCCCAATTCCCCCAACACCATTTATTAGACTGTTTTTTGCTCACTGACTATTCTTGACTCCCTTGTTAAATATTAATTGAAATTATATGCATTAATTTATTTCTGCACTTTAATTATGTTTAATTATGTTCCATTAGTCTATGTATCTAGTTTTATGCCAGTGCTGTTTTGTTTTGATTACTATAACTTTGCAGTATATTTTGGAATCAAGAAGTATAATGGCCTCACTTTGCTCTTCTTTCTTGAGATTGCTTTTGTTCTTCAGTCTTTTGTGATTCTATACAAATTATAAGACTGATTGCAATTTCAATGGGAATTTCATTGACTCTATACATTCCCTTATACAGAAAAAATTTTTTAGCAGTATTAATTCTTCTGATCCATGAACATAGGATATCTTTCCATTGATTGGTGTCTTCTTCAGTTTCTTTCATCAGCGTCTTATAATTCTCAGTGCACAGATATTCCAGCTCTTTGTTTTGAATTTATTCTTAAGACTTCATTGATTTTGGTGTTTTTGTGAATAGGATTATTTCTTTATTTCTTTTTCAGATAATTTATTGTTAGCGTATAGAAACACAACTTATTTATGTTAATTTTGTATCCTGCAACTTTAGTAAATTTACTGACTAGTTCTAATAGTTTTTTGGTGAAGTCTTAAGGATTTCCTATATGTGATATCCATACTCTACAAACAGTGAAAACTTTACTTCTTCCTTTCCAATTTGAATGCATTTTATTTCTTTCTATAGTCCAATTGCTCTGGCTAGGACTTCCAGTACTATATTTATTGCAACTGACCAGAATGTTCCTGATTTTAGAAGAAATGTCTTCATCCTTTCACAATTCAATGCTGTATTAGCTGTGGGCTTTGTCATATATGGCCTATATTATGTGGATGTATGTATCTTCCATACCCAATTTCTTGAGACTTTTTAATCATAAGATGGCATTGATTTTTGCTAAATTATTTGCTTGCATCTATTGAGATAATCACCTAATTTTTGTATTTCATTCTGTTAATGTGATGTCACATTTATTGATTCACATATGTGAACCCATCCTTTCATTCCAGAAGTTAATTCCTCTTGGTCATGATGTATGAATCTCTTAATAAGCTGCTGAATTCGGTTTTCTTGTATTTTGTTGAGAATTTTTGTATTAGGGATGATGTTCTATAGTTTTCTTATAGTGTATCTATTTGACTTTGGTATCAGATGAATGCTGACCTAATAAAAGTTTGAAAGTGTTCCCTCCTGTTCTATTTTTGGAAGAATTTGAGGAGGATTCGTCTTAGTTATTCTTTAAATGTTTAATAGAATTTACAGGTAAAATCATACGGTCATGTATTTTTCTTGGTTGGTAAGTTTTTAATTCAGTTTTCTTATGCCTTATCTTTTCAGATTTCCTATTTCCTCATAAGTCAGTCTTGGTATGTTTAGAGGAATTTATCCATCTTCTAGGTTGTCCAATATGTTGGCATATAATTGTGCATAGTAGTCTCTAACCTTTTAATTTCCCTGGCATCAGTTTTAATGTCTGACATTGACCATGTGTATCTTTCTAGTTGCTGAGGTCTTATTTTACTTTTCACAATAACACTTTGCAGTTTTTAGTATACAGGTCTTTTGTATATATTATCAGATTTATCCATCCATATTTATAATTTTAGATACTAATGGAAATACTATTTTAAAAATTTTTAATTTTTGATTGTTTGATACTAGTACAGAAAAATGCAATGAATTTTTGCATATTTTCCATGTACCTTGGATACTTACTAAATCAGTTTATTTTTTCTAATAAATTTCTGTACATTCATTTGAGTTTTCTAGATAAATGATTGTCTTTTGTAAATAAAGACAGTCTTACTCCTTCTTTTCTAATCTAGATTTCTTTTGTTCCTTTTTCTTACAATAATGCATAATGTATTACTTCTAGCTCAATGGTGAATAGAATTGCTGTGATTCAGCCACTCTGCTATTAGATATTTACCCAAGTAAAGTTAAAGCCTATCTCCATAGTAACACTTGTACACAAATATTTTAGCATCTTTATTTTTCATAACGAAAACCGAGACAACCCATATGCCTAGCAACAGATTTGCTGCAATGTGGATCAAGCTCAAAATCATTACACTGAGCGAAAAAAGTCAGACAGAAGGGTACACACTGTTTGATTTCATTCATATAAAATTTGGGGAATTAATGAAAATGAAAGGAAAACAGAGTGGTGATTGTTTAAAAATATGGTCAAGAAATAATGGAGACACACTGAAAGAAGGGATTGCAAAGTGATATGGAAAACTTGGGGATGGTGGATATTTTAATTATCTTGTTGATTAGATGTTTTCATAGATATAAAAATATGTCAAAAAGTTATTTATACACTTAAACTGTGCAGTTTGTTATGTCAATTATTTCTCAATAGAATTGTAAAATAAAAAATGGTTGATTATATATCAATAAACTTGTTAAAATGAAAAAGATCAGCTGAAGACAATGAATGAACTCAGAGCCTGGATTATCTGGCTGGAAGTAAATCTAGAAGTCTATTGTACAACCCCACTGCGCAAAATTCCCTAAATGTAATTCAGACCCAAAACATCTGAAGAACGATTTACAAGGGCATTAATGGTAAAGATGGATATGCTATCAAAAGAAATGCTAAATAAATTTTAGGGAAAAACATTTCTCAAAGAAAAGTTCCTAAAGGTTTTATTGAATTCTGACTAGGGGGAATAATTTTAGGTATTTAGAGCATAGTATAGGAATATGTACATTCCATGTTCAAAACTGAAGATAGCAGTAGAATTTTTCTGTTAGAACTTAATGATATTTAAAGGAAAATAGAATCACACTCTGAGTGTTGAGTACGCAATCTAGGGGTTTTGATATATTCTGTAGAGTTTTTATCTTGAAATTAATAGTATGCTATCAAAAGTTTTTAATGAGGAAAATAAAATACACAAATTTTGAAGTTAAACATCCTGTTTTAAATTTTAGTTCTTCAATTTTAGACCTATGTGATTTAAAAGAACTTTTTTGGCATGTCTAAATCTCGTGTATCTCATCTATAAAGCTATCATAATAACATCAACTTTTGAGGGTTGATTGAGAATTGCAAAAATATATGTGAGCCTCTAGTACAACATCTGGTATCAATTTGTAATAGCTATTATGGTTAATTTAAGAATAATATGTCATTAGAATGCCACATGGTTTGGGGATGGAATGGATGAGGGAAAAATAAATTGGATGTGTATAATTAGTACTGAGTGACTATTACCAACTGCTAAAATATTAGTAAAAAGTGAAAGAAGTTCTGCTTTTTCCAGGAAAAGGAGAAACTTTCCATTTGGTGACCTCCTACTCTCAATTATAATGCCCCAGTCTCTGATCTCATGAAATCCCTTCAATCCTACAAAGGCTCTGGGATATTTGTTAAATTCTTCACACCTATTATATCACTTCTCTGTAAGGCATTGTCCAGTGTTCACTCTGCTTTCCGTGTCAGAAGACAATGATCTTATGCAAACATGACTCAACTCCCAATGCTTTATCTGTTACTTCATCCTACAGAACAATCAAATTTTTTAATACAGTGCCCCAGTCTAATCTCTCAACCAAGCTTTACAATTTCTGAAGTTTCCTCATGATTTCTGGTTCATGAGATATTATTATTACTTTATTTTCCTTGAATAAAAATGTTCTGTGATTAAGACCTGCACACTCTGAACTGCTTCTCATAAACGTAAAGGCTACAAGCTTCTAATATATCTGAGTTGCTGGCTTTCTCTTGGAAAATTGCATTACAGTGGTCTCAAAAATCCAAATGCTAGCATCCTATTTAAAAACAAAATTATATTACCATGTCTTGCATAACTTGGGAATTTTGAGTTGTGATAGCTCCCCATTGATAAATGAGGCAGTTGACTAAGGCAGTTGTCTGAACAATTCACGTAATTTTGCATTTTTATTTTTATATTCTTAATTGTCTTAATTCAACAAGTTTTGGTTTATCAATTTTATACTCAAGTAACAAGAAATTATAGAAGAAGATCAATGTCATGATAATTCTATTAGTCAGCACTCTCAATTGCTGGTGACAAAATCCTGCCTCAAACTAATGTTGGCAAAATAGAGACTTTATTAGCTAAAAAAAACAAAAAGGGTCATAGATTTCTACCTTTAAGCATAGCAGGATTCAAGGGTCTCACTTTTCTTGTCTTTACAGATTTTTCTAGGTACACTGTATAACTGCATTTCACAAACCTACACCATGCTATCTTACCAACTGCCACAGAAAGAAAGTTGCCCAATAGTTCCATCAAATAATGACCAGAGATAATTCTTCTTGAACAAAGCAATATGGTCAGAAGAATGTGGTACTTCAAGTAAACAGGCTTGGGTCATATTTCCTCTTCTGTATCTGGAAGATAGAATTATCCATGCTCAAATCAAATGGAATGGGTTATCCTTATAATTGGCTGGCATTGGTCAATAGAAATAACAAAAGAAGCTAAGCAAATAAGATCACAGATCTTTTCTACAATTTCATTAAGATGACTGTGTTCACACTTTTGCACTGTTGGTGGGAGTACAAATTGGTGCAATCCCTATGAAAAACAGTTTGGAGATGCTTCAAAAAACTTAAGATGGAAATTCCATATGATCCTGTCATTCCACTTCTGGGCATCTACCCAAAAAATACAAAAGCACCCATCCGAGGAGATGTTTGCACTCCCACATTTATTGCAGCCCTATTTACAATAATTAAGAACTGGAAATCACCTAAGTGCTCAACATCAGATGAATGGATCAATACGATGTGGTATATATACAATGGAATACTACACAGACCTTGGAAGACATGAAACCCTGTCATTTCAATAAGCATGGATGGAGCTAGAGGGATTTATGCTAAGTGAAACAAGTCAAAAGAAGAAAGACAGATACAAGATGAGCTCACTCACAGGTGGAATTTGAATAGACAAAACAAAGGAAGAGAGGAAACATAACCAACCCTGAAACATTTGCAACAGAACTGAGGTTACCAAAAGGGAATGGGGTGGATGGGGGCAAATGGTGGTGGAGCCCACTGGACAATGAGGAAGAACATTTGGTGATTTGGTAGAGGGCATAATGTGTTGGAACATAGCTAAGAAATGGGGAACCTATACATAGAAAATTATTTTAATGTGTTTAATAATCACTACAGTAAAAACAAATCTAAAGAAATGACTGTTTTCTCAAAGACATGTCTATAGGATACTATAAAAAAAAACTTTAAAATTAAATACACTTAATTGCCAACATATAAAAATCAATCTGTATTTGTGTCTTAGATAATCAGACAAATCTCTTAGAGATAGTTATGAAAAATGTGTGGAGGCAGTAAGGTTACAATAGTCTTGAAACCCGCCTTGCTATTCATACTATATATTCTGGTCAATCAAACATCTTAAAATACCCTTCAAGAATCATTGTTAACTCCTCAATATCTTCACAAACATGGTGCATCTTAGTCTGAAAATAATCAGAGTTCTGTTTAAATTTAATCACACATACAGCTTACAAACTTAAATAGATTACCTGGTCTCTGAATCTCAGTGTACTAATTTTAAAAATTAAAGCACAATGTCTACTTTTGTGGGAACTGGGGAATCAAGTGAGCCAATCATAATACCTGGTACCTACCATGGGTGTTCTACCAGTAAGTGAGGTGCATTTGTTAGTGTTATTGCCCACATACCTCTGCATGAACAGATTTCTTTCTCTTATTTTTTTTGTCAAATCTTTCCAATACTTTTCTCATGTAGTTTAATCTCAATAAAGGAAGAAATTCTCATTGTTTTATTTTCTGATGAATTTCCCGGGCTTAGGACTGTATGTGCAATATAATAATTGTTCAATAGACATTTGCTGAATGAGTAAGTAAATGGTCTGCCTTATCTTCCACCCTGAACCATTGAATCATTGATATTATCTCTGTTGAATTCATTTTTGTATTACCCAAAATTCTTAGTTCAGAGTATGAAACAAATATTTATTGAATGAATGAATGAATGAATTCTCCAACAATTGCCTCAGTATTCCATTTTCATTTCTCAAACACTATGTCAATGTGCATTTTAAACTGAAAACATAAGCATAATTCTTAGAATTTTAAGCTTCATATTCAGAGAGAGGGGGAAAATGCTACAAGCAATGTCCAAATACACATGAATACCAATGTTAAAAACATAAGGAGTGGCATTTATGTTGTTTATTGACATTGAAAATGTTAAGATTGCTCAACAAATTGGAGTACTTTTTTTCTTAAATCTGTCTGCTTTTTAATTCTATACAATAAATAGTATTTTAATAAAAAATCTTCTAAAGTCAGGGCATAAGATTGAATGATCAATTAAATGTGCTTTCTAACATATATTCGGGACTGATATCATATTTTAAAGAATTCCCAGACTACAGAAGGGATTTTTGTGTAACTTCCAAATAATGAGATTTTAATGAAAGTTATTAACACAGTTGTTCACCAAACAACTTTATAACATTTCTTGGAAGTATAACTGCTTTAATGAGACAGCTATTGCAAAGAGATTTAAAGTCTAAGCTTTTCTGGCAATATAACAGAACAAAGATCCATCTCTCCATCACTTACGTCATTCCCCAAACACTTGTATATCAGATAAACAAGATAAAATAAGACCCTAATAGGTCTGTGTACTTGAACATGATTTAACTTGTGAATTTTCTAATGGAAAAGCATGACCTCCTAGCTTTAAAAATTAAATGACCCTTTAGAGACTTATTAAAAAGAAGACTCAACTTTGTTAATATTAAATGACATAAATTATACAAAATCTGGATTAGTGTATGAATCAAAAACATTTGTATCATGTTTGGCTTAAGATACACAAATTCAGAAAATGTCAAGAACTTAACTTCTCTCTCTCAAAACTTAGACTTCCTATCTTAGTTCATGATGATTCCATTTTCCATTTGTCCAGGCTAAAACCCTGGAGTAATCCTTGATGCTTCTGTCTCTTGCCAGCTTTGCTTCGTGAGGAAACTCATTTGTTTTTTTCTTTGAAATGTGTAGGAATTCAATCTCCCCTGCTTCTGCTATGGAACAAGCCACTAGTATCTCCTGAAAAAATTTACGCTTTCCTCCTAAGCGACCTCCTTGCAGCTATACTTACTTTTTTCAGTCTATTCTCAACGCAGTTGGCTCAGAGTTTCCTTGAAAATGCAAATCATATCATGTCATATTATTCCCATTCTCACTCAGAGTAAAAGGCAAAGAATTTATAATGACCCTCACTTGTTAATATTTAGCTTTATTCATTACTACTTTGTGTACCCTTCCTGTCACACTGCTTCCCTGCTGTCATTTGAACATACCACGCAAGTTCCCATGTTTCAGCATCTCGATCTAGATACTCTGTCTTTGCTTGTAGAAACTTTGCACTTCCTATTACCACTGATGGAAATCCTTTTCCCCCAGATACCTGTATGACTAATTTCCTTACCTTCTTCAAGTTTTTCTTCAAATGACATTTCTCAATGAAGTCTCCCATGATCCCTTTATTTACAATTGCAGAAACCATCCCCAGCTCACCTATATTACTTTTTCTTCATTGTCTTTATCAGGTATTTCTAATATCCATACGTACTGCACTCAGTCTACATCCACTAGAATATAAGCTTTTAAGGACAAGGATGTCTCACTGTTTTCATCACTGATAGATCCCAGACACCTCAACAGTTCCAGGCATCTTGTACACACTCAGTAGATACTTGTTAATGAAAGAATGAGTATATTAATAAATTATTTAATGAATGAATACACAGAACTCTTCATTCAACATTCTTAAAAGGGGTGCAACTTAGTGGAGCAGCAGTTAATTCAATTGCTTCTGTAGGATGCAAGCCACATACCCCTGGGTTTGAATTCCAGGTCCAGGAGAAAACATTTCTGCTTACACTTTTTCTTTAAGAAAAAGAATTCTCAAAACCCAAAAGAAATAATTACAAAATGTGAACATACCTAAACCAATATTAAAAAAATCAATCATACACTACTTTGGAAGCACATTTATAATTTTAAATGATGAAGTACAGTGGATCTGAAAGCAAAAAGTAATGTCTCATAACCCAGAATTCTATGTTTGTATTAACAGAAGTAATAACTAAGAAAATTAAAACTTATGTATGCTTGAAATGAGAGTATGAACAAAGACCTAAAGGCAACAAAGTATAAAGAGCAAGATGCCCTAAGAAAAGTCTGGAATGAGGAGATAGTGGTGAATGATGAGGTTGGATTTAGAATTATTGGGAACCATCTCATAAGGATCTATGTGGACTCTATTAAGGAACATAACTTGATCTGGGAAGAAATGGGAAGGTTTCCAATTATTCACTTCTTTATCACCAATGACCTTCCTCTCTACTCTATCTTCAGCGACCCTTCTCCATTTTCCCTTTTAGATCTCATCAACGCAAGAAACTGAATTACTTCTAAACTCTGAATTTCAAATATTATACACTCCAACCACAATGCAGTCCTACAACTAAAATCCTTCTCCTTCACTTCAGAAATGTAATGACCAAAAATATCTAGAGAAAATAATTGAGGTAATACAATAAAATATTAGTTGAACCTAAAATAAGTAAAAATGATAACAAAAAAGAAAACCTTTACATTTTGAAATTATGTGTATACTTTCTTTTAGCACAATTGAGAAATTGAACGGCCAATTTCTATTATTAAGGTAGAAGCTATTTAGAAAGAGAAGACAATCGTACCCAGTTTGCAACAATTTTACGATTTTATGCCTGACCTTCGTGATTTACACTTCATCGTAAAGAATATTTATATGTTTACATGACTATAATATAAATTACATATTTTTTACCTCATGTAACATCAAAGCTTAATTGCAAAAGATGGGATATTTTAAAATACTGGTTGGGTAGACTGAAAAATCCCTCACTGCAAATATATCAGGTCCTAATCTCTGGCACCTGTAAATGTTACCTTTTCTTAGGAAAGGATCTTTGTAGGTCTGATTAGGTTAAAGGTTTTGAGATGAGTAAATTATCTTGGACTATCAGGATGAACCCTAAATGTAATCAGAAGCAGTCTTATAAGAGAGAGGGAGATTTAACACAGAATAAAAGAAAACAGAAAAGAGGAAATCGTGTGATTATACAGGCAGATTGGAGTGATACAGACACATGCCAAGGAATGCTGACAGCCAGCAAAAGTTGAAAGAGGCAAGAAACAGATTCTTGCAACATTCAGAAGAAGCTAGCTCCATCAACAACTTGATTTCAGCCCAGTAATGATGTCCGGACTTCGGGCCTCCAGAATCGTGAGTGAACATTTCCATTGTTTTAAACCATAGAGTTTGCAGTAATTTGTTATTACAACAGTCAGAGGAAACTGATATATGTTTATTTTAAAAATTTGCATAATTTTTAAAATGCAGTTTCAGTTTTCTCAATGTAGAACAGAGATGTAAATATTATTATAGTATTGCACCCCCCCACCACCAGCACAATTCATATACTGAAGCACTAGCCACCAAGTGACTGTGTTTGGAAACAGAACCTTTAAAGTGATAATTAAGGTTAAAAGAGGTCATGGGGAGAGGCTGTAATCTGATAGCACTGATGTCCTTTTCTCTCTCCCCACCCAGACACAGAAGAAAGATCTTACGAGGACACAATGAAGAGGTAGGTAATAGTTTGCAAGCAAGAAATAAAGGTCTCTTTAAATATCAACCCTCTAGCACCGGATCTTGAACTTCCAGCCTCCAGAATGATCAGAAAATTAATTTCTGTTGTTTAAACCACCCACCCTGTGACATTCTGTTATGACTTCTCAGATTGATTAATAGAAATAAGATATTTACTTTGCTTTCATCACAGAGCCATTTTGCATTATTATGTTACTAATTTCTTAGAATATCCTATATTTTTTTGAGCTTTAGAAAACTACAAGCCCTCACACTGAGCCTCCCGAACTTTGGAAATAGCCATAATCATCCTTAGGATGACAGGAGTGAGCACTCTTCAAGCCACTCTGACTTTCCCATCTTTCCCTCTCATTTGCATTACTTTTTTTTATTTAATAATAAAGCTGTGTAACGGAAGAATGCAAAAAGCAAAGCAGAGTATAACTCTTGAATATCATTTCATTTCAAATTGTGGGGGTCAAAGGAAAAATAAAAGTTCATTCACTCCTCTGAGGTTCTTCACAGTCTGGGTAATTGAGCATATTAACTTTAGGCATCATTAATAAAAGAAAAATCCAGATTTAATAACAGCATACATATGGAGGTACATAGTGGTAAATTCTGAGGTTGCTGGGACACACACACATTTATATCTTGAGCTGAGGCAGAGAGATCTCACGCAAGAGAAGAAAGTGTCTCCATTTGGCAAGAAGTAACTCATCCTTACTCTTACTGCAACAGTAAGATTCTTGTAGAGAATAGGGACTAAAGACCATTTCCTGATTAGGAGAAGGGTGGGGACCCAGGGTTAAGAGATGGTTTCTTTGATTAAGGCAAGGGTTAAAGGTTTTGGAAAACAGAAGATGCTTCTTTGCCTCTGGGGCTGTCAGTTACTGTCCTTGGTTCTGATACCATCAGGGGTCTCACCTTTGGGTTCTCGTGTTCTTGAGAAGAAGATTTACCCCAACACATTCACAACACAGCACCGTTTCATCAGGACTCAAGAGAAGTAAAGCAAACAGTGCAGTTTTATTGGCAAAATAGCAAACTGAAAATGAGGTAGAAGATGGGTGACAGTGAAAGTAAGGGTGGAGGTGAGTGAAGTGAGAGTACACTCCTAAGAATAGAACACAGGTTGTTCCCAGAGGAGATGACCCAGAGTTCTGGGGTTCAGACTTTTATGGGACTCAGGCTGAATGCCACGCCCTAGGCTCCACCTACAGGTATCTCACCCTTATTGCCTACAAGGGGTCAAAACTGTTTTATATAATGAGCATATAATGAACTGGGTTCACCAGATGTGAACCTTGCTCTTTCTGCACCTGTACTGTACGAGGTTTAGAACTGGTTGCAAAGTTTTGCTCTGTTTTTGTTTTTTGGAGACTGCTGATTGATAGGTTCCCTGACCTTTAAGCTGACTACTAGGGCCCACTTTCTCTATTTCTTTTCTGCTTTCCTGTTTTTCACCCTTCCCCCATTTTCTGTTCCTGGCTACCTGCTATCTAACCACTCTTCATGTCAGAGTGGGGCATGTACAGTAGAACAATTCTGAGTGACTTGGGGTGTTATGTTTTAGTCCCATCAAAATTGGACCCACAAATATTTATTGTATAATTAATAAAATCCAGTCTTCCTGTCAGTTATGAATGATAGAGAAGGGGTAAAAATGATAGACTTTCTGACCTTACGGAGTTTAAAGTTCATCTACATTTATAAGTTCAGGAAGACAAAAAATGGACAGATTATTGCAAGGGTGTTGGAAAGAGGGAAGTTCAGAGTGTTGTGGGAACATACAGTAAGGGGATTTAACCAGGAGACTCAGGAAGATCTGAAGGATGAGTAACAATGGGCTAGGAGAAATGATGGTGAGAACAAAGAAGGCAAACAGTCTGGGATTAGCTTGAACAAAGGTTTGGGAGAGTTATGAGAGCTTAAGAAATGAAGAAAAAATCCTGCATGCTTAGAATTTAGACAAGTAGAAGGAAAGTGGAGAGAGATGAGACAGAGAGATGAACAGGAATCAGATCTCAGAGGATATGGTAAGCTAAATGAGGAAGGTGGGTCTAGATCTTATTTTAGGAAAGGACCATAGAAAATCTTTAAACAGGAGAAAGGCAAATCAGATTTGTATTTTTAAAGGACCGTTTTGACTACATTCCAGAGAAGTGCGGAGGAAGCTAGAAGGATTGCAAAAGGACTTAAAGAAAAGAAACACAAACAAGAAAGAAAGGTGATCTGGAATGGGGAAAATTGATAAGACGTTTAAGGGAACACATAGACAAGATTTGGTCATTGCGTATACATGAGGGGAGAAAGAGGAAAGAGTCAAACTGACTCTTATGTTATTGAATTCAATAACTGATAGTCTTACTGTGTTGTTTATAGAAAGAAGGAAATATTAGTGAAGATTGAAAATGAAAACTCATTTGAACTCGCTATTTCTATGAGAAATCTTAGTCTATTTTCTAATTTTATCAATAATATGAGTTTATAGCAGATTATTTGAAAAACAGAAAACAATGGAAAGAAGCAAAGAAGACATCATCTTTAACACCACTATTCAGAGAGACCTAGAGTTAATAAATGGATATTTTTTTTCTCTAAACCTATCAATATGCACACACACACATACACATACACACAGACACATGCACACTATTGAGCTATTATGATAATATTTTGCAATGTTTTTCCCCTTAACAATAAATCATGGCCATTTTTATAGCACTTCATTCTTCTATTATTTTTATATGTGAAGATTTTATTATACAAATTTGCTATAATTGATTTAACCAATTCAAATCGTAATCAAAATTGCATCATCAGAGGATTACTAGGGCATTGAAAACATTCTATATGATGCTATCTATAGTGGTAGAAGCATGTCATTATACATTTTTAAAGATCCAAAGACTGTACACCAAGAGCAAACTCTAATGTAAACTATGAACTTTGGGTGATAGTGATGTATCAGTGTGGGTTCTTCAATTTTAACAAATGACTCTGCAGGAGATTTTGATAGTTAAGGACACTGTGTGTATTGGGAGCAGTATATGGGAAATCTTTGTATCTTATACATGATTTTTCTGTGAACCTAACTGCTCTAAAAATGAAGTTTAATATGAGAATCCTTAAACATAAAGCTGGATATTTCTATTTCTTTAAGATAGAGTTCAATAAGAAAGTTGTCTGATCAAAGGATGTGCTCATTTAACAAGTTGTTATCAATTTGTCCTCCAGAAAGTTTTTGTTAATTTATACTCCTGACAGTACACTTGAGTTGACTTTTAATTTCTATCTTAATACTGCCCTTATTGTATTGCATTGAATATCTCCATGTACCCTTTCTTCAAAATAGTGTTATGTAAACATTATTGGGATGTTTCAATCAACAACATCCCCATTCTCTTTACCATAATGTAGTTCCAAGTTCATTCTGTTGTTTGTTTACCAGATAGCTATGTCTCTCAGAAAATATATTCCATGCTAATTTGTCTTCATTTAAAATATCAAAGAAATTCTCACATGGATCACAGATGTTGACCATTTAATGCAAGAAGGTGTTTCCTCATTATACAAATATGGTATGTGTCCAAAATATTGGCATTGTTTAGTTTATGAATCACTTAAAATAACTACATCACAAAATACAATGGTTCATGTGTGAGTCATAAATTAAACAATGCCAATTTTTTGATATGCACCACATTTGTATAGTAAGGAAATACCTTCCTGGTTTAAATGGTCAACATCTGGAATCCATGTGAGGTCTTTAAAAAATTAGTGTTGCATTTTCGTAAATTTTCCCAATGCAGAAAGTAATCTAAAATGGAGGCAATTTTACAAAAATGTTCTGCCCCAAATAATTTCGTAAGTAGTGCATCACTTAGTTGGTACAAAAGCTTAAAGTGAAAGAAATAGGAATCAAATTCTATTACAAGAAATTCTAAAGGAGTCTAAGTCTTTTGTTTTTGTTTATTCTAGAACTTTGTATATTGGGGAACACAGTTAGAGTAGGTTGAAAAGTGGTCCTCAGAAAAAAAAAATCTATGTCCTTATTCTTAGAATCTATGATTATTGACCTTATTTGAGAAAAGGACAGAAGCAATTAAGTTAAGGATCTTGAGATGTTATCATCTGAGACTTCAAGTAGGCTCTAAATCCAATGACAAGTATTCTTATAAGAGAAAATTAGAGGGAAAATAGAGACATAGACAGAGAGGGGAAGAACATGTGAAGTCAGAGGCAGATTTTGGAGTTACACAGGTGGAAGAGGCTTCCTAGAAACTTCAGAGGGAGCAGATATCTCCTTTGGATATCTTGATTTTGGATTTCTGGCCTCTACAACTATGAGAAAATTTTTATTGTTCTAAGCCACCTGGGTTTGGGATTATCTGGTGGGAGCCCTATGAAACTACAGTAAAAATTTCATAATACAAAATGTAATACAAAGAAAATTCATAGTAGTTCATAGGTGTATGCTATGAATTATATCTCTATTGTATTCAAATTTTAATGTCGGATTATTCAGCTCTCAACTAGCATCAAATGCTTGGTGACTCTGCTTTGGGTTCAAATAGCATTAAAGTTTTCCCAGTTCCCTTTTATTAACCTCAGAATATTCTGATCCCAAAGGATTCTCCCCATAATTTTTGTTGTTCAATCAACTTTGAGAGAATATCCGTACCATTGTGAGAGTTGGGAAATTCTAGACTAAATTAGGGAACAGTCTTTTCTCAACAGCTTTCAAAATGGTGATAGATGCCATGTCCCTATTAGTTTGATTGACTTCGACCCACATTGTGGAAAATAATGTACTACTCAAAAAAGGTGAATAATATATCAATATGACCTTAAAGCACAATTTGAAAGAGATGAAATATTACCCTATTCCAGTATTCTTTATTGCTATTAATATACTGAAATCTGAGTGTACTCTCTCCTTTGGATTTTGAACCATGTTGTTATAAACTTCATGGTGTCTTTTGGAAGAGATTCTACATTTTATATTTGCTATTCCTTGCTATTCAATGCCACCAAAAGTATAAGCCCAAAGTTCCCCAATTTTTAAACTAAGTTTCATGTTTGCTGATTTAGTTAAAAGAAATAATAAGAATCAGATTTTTTTTTTATTAAGTACATCTTATAGCCCAGGAGACATGATCCTTTTTCCCATGACTTGGCCCCATACCCTAAGTCACAAAAAAGTGAAAGGAGTAAAACAGAATATTATGCAGTCATCACAAATAGTTTCAAATAATTTTAATGGCATGGGAAAATGTTCACTGTATAAAGCTGAGTTAAAAAAAAAAAGCAAGATAAACTGGATATACATTATTAACCGAATTTGTTTAGAAACAAATGCATTTACATATGCATACATTCGGAATGAAAAACTATCACGAAGAGCTAAATTAGCTAACTCTACATGCTGGAACTCACATGAAATATCTTTTGCTAGTTATATTTTCAAATGTTCTTTATAATGACCATGTATGACTTTCATAACTAAAAAAAAACAATGTAGTGGCACCCAACAAATAGTTGGATGCTAAGAATCATCTTTGTAGTGCTAGAAGTATTCCTTAAGGAAGTGTTTTGATTCAGAAATGGTTTATAAAGGGTAAAAATTAATCTTTCAAGACATTCCAGATATATTCAAGAATACTCATCATCCAGATTTCCCCCCACTTGTGTTATTTGCTTTTTCTTCTCTCTTCCCATCCACTATGGTTGGTCTGAGGCTGAGAAGGTAGAAAGAAAAAAGTAAAGGTAAGGCTCACCATTAATGAAAGAAAGTTACTGAATTTTTCCATTGAATTTCTGACTTCTCTTACGACCATGGTTACCTGCATGGGGAAGTGATAGTATAGAAAATCAGCAATGCCAAACAGCTTGCATCTCAGAAGAACAGATCTCTAAATAACCCTCCTACTGCAAGCAGAGAAATGTTGTTTTGGAGGATGTTTGATTATTTTTGTCCATAGTGCCCTGGATCCAGTACAGTATGAAGTATTTCAAAAATGTTTGACAAGACTAGATTATAATCTCCTTGCAGGCAAAGACCATGTTCTCCTCATATATATTTTACAAAGAACCTAAGACAGTGTCTCACATATAGTGCCCATTAAGGTTAAAATACAGAAAGAAAAAATATTTTTGTGACTTTTATGTGACTGCAGAGGCAGTCTTCAGCAAGTTTATGAACACAATGGAATGGATTTGCTATGCTACAGGCCAACAGAGCTTGACAAAATCACTGGTCATCAAGGGATGGGTGGTGGAGTACTTTGGGGAACATATAACTTTTCAAAGTATGTATCATAAAGAGGCCAGAAAGGACACATGTGAGTTAAAGTAGCTCATCAGTTATGATTGTATGCTAGAAAAGTGACAAAAAATTGTATAATGACTCACGGGAGTGGAATAGGATGCATAGGTATTATAATATGAAGAATATGCTCAAATCTGAGCACATTTCTGAAGCTGGTTGTGAGGTATGGCAGGTATATGGAATTTTTAAGTGTGAGAATCACTGGATGAAATAATTCGGTTCCCCATTCAAACAACCTCATTAAAAGAAAATGGAGTTGCCCTTTAAACATCAGTAATCATGGCCTTCTCTGTCTAGATTCATTGATCATCCTTACCTGCTTATATACTTCCAACCCTTTATATTGGTTTTACAAAATATGTATCTTTATAAAAGCTTAGGGGGTAGTGATCACTATTTTTTTTCTTCTCATCTACTTAAGATCCATTTAACAATTTTAAGAAATTTAAATACTTCCAGGCTTCTACGGTCCAGTATTTGTCTGGAAAGTAGGCAACAAATATACTAATATGTGCTCACAGAGAGAAAAGGAGCCTGTGTCGTGATAAGAGGAAAATATCCATGGTAATTACATGGTAGGTGGGAGGAGGGTTGGCAGAACACAAATTACGTAATTAGAGTAATGAGTTCAGCAATCCCCTTCAGGTGAGTGAAGGCAAAGTAAAGGCACAATAGGCATATAGGTGTGTACATGTGTCTTTGTGTTTCCTAAGTTCCTCCAATATATCATCTAAAGCAAACTTTTCCTGAACCTTAATATATTTCAGAGTGGAAACCAATTAAAAAGTTGATTTCTATATTTGAATATCAGGCTAATCTTACAGAAAGTCTCTGAGACCCAGAGCTCTGGGGCAAAATCCAAGGGGGAAGATTAAGCACCACTGAGTCCATTTCTAAAACTTGAGTAGTCAGATGGACTTGAGGCAGGTTTCACTCATTTGATTTTTCAGTTGCTCTCAAAAAACACTGACCATTGATAAGTGCTTTATGATTTTTAGCAGTGAGTAATAAAGAAATACATTTCCATTTCACACTTACACATTTCTTTGCAGTTATTTTCTACAACGGTTTCAGAGTTGAAGGCTTTTGCAGTTACTTACTTTTCCAAACTTCAAAATCTAACAGAGAAACAGAATACTGAAGAGAAAAACATTCCCCATGTAGAAATTGCACCATATATTGTGCTTCTGACTGCCTTTAATACATCTCACTGCAACCCCCAAAATATATCTCTTACAACGAATCCCATAGTTGGGCGAATACATCCCACAGTGATATACTACCCTACGTGGTTGCTAAAATTTCAAAATTTGCCACTTTACTGCCAGGGTCCACATTCCACTGGCTATCCTTATGACCTTGGGCAATCCCCCTAATCATATCACCATAGGTCCCCTGTTTGGGCAGCAGAAATCCTGATAGTAATAAGTGTCTGCATCACAGGGTTATTGTCAGGGGGGTTAAATGAGATCATCTACCTTAAAGGCTTAGAGCACAGTCTCTAGCACATAGAAAGGACCCCAAAAAATGTAATTGAGGTTAATGTTATACAAGGAAAGAAATCACATATTAATCATTTGAAGACAAGTTTTAAAATGTAAACTGTCATCAGCTCTCTGCCCCTAGTCCCCACAATTAGGCACTGAGACTACTTCTTTTGAGATGCCTTTTAAGAAAGCGATGTCATGATAAAGACACAGGCTAGCATCCATCAATTCAGATTCCACTCATAGAAAATGATTTCCTGATGCAGATTAAAACTATTATCCCCTGAAATGTTACCTTATCTAAACTGTAAACTCTTAGAATCTATAGCTAAGAATTAAGCAAATTAGAAGTCACTCTCTTTACACAGATTTCTGACTAAGAAAAGTCCACATCATGAACTTCTAATAATGTTTCTTGTCCACCGATTAATAATGCCCTAATTCAAAACCACATCATTTCCTTTTTCTGCTTCATTTCCTTCAAAGCGAAACATAATTCTTTTTGGACCTGGAATAAAAATTTCTAGATTAACTAAGCAAATCACTACCAGAAATGCAATTGTATAATAATACTATTGCAGGGTAGTCAAAAAACGGAAAACATCTGTGTGGTGTTGTTTAATACATAAAAAACCTAATATATATAGTGTATACCACCTAAGTGGAAAATAGACTCTATAACTAGAATTACAAACATAAATCACTATAGATTCCACCAGTATTGCATTTTGAAGTGCAGTTGGGAACATTTTAAGAACTGTGACACTTCTTTAGTCTTAGCTGGAGGTCATAAAACTGATTGGCATAGATGTTTTATTTGGCCAACACAGTATTTTTGAATTATTAAAATTCAGTGATAAGTAGTCAAATATCTTTAGGTGGGCCATGCCCTCTTCCTTGACAGGCCCTTAAAAACACTGTATTTCGAAAACCTTGATTATGACCCATGCTCATAGAAAAATGATCAAAAGATAATCATTAGTTAAATGGGTGCCTCCCTTACTGATGGCCTGATAAAATCCAGATACTTGAAAATGATACTATT
Organism: Solenodon paradoxus; assembly: GCA_004363575.1. Classification (NCBI taxonomy): domain Eukaryota; kingdom Metazoa; phylum Chordata; class Mammalia; order Eulipotyphla; family Solenodontidae; genus Solenodon; species Solenodon paradoxus. The sequence goes on along the minus strand of RJWH01000261.1, from coordinate 124,427 downwards.
AATTATATTTGGAAATTCTTCAAATTTGCTTGTTGGATTAATTTTAATTAGAATTGCTGAGTTGAGTTTTCAAATTAATTTTAGTTTGATATAAAAAGAAACCCCAAAATACAGTAATTTTGAAAACACACTCTTGCAGTGTGTTCACATTATTTTCAAAAATATAACACTATTTAGTCAAAGGTTTGTTTTTCTTCATATAAAAGAAGACAAATGCTCAATGCAATATTTAAGGAGAAACTTATTTCTACTAACACATTTCAATGAATATTTATATATATACACATATACACACACACATAGACACATACATATATATATACACATACTCAGAGCAGGGACTGTCATCTATTACTCTCATTCTTTTCAGTTCCATCATACTTTTGGGGAGTTTCCATTCCAAATTAGGTCTCAGTCTAGGACTCAAATAAGAAAACAATGAAGAGGGCTTCCTAAAGCATTAGTTCATGCATCACTCCAAACATGTTAGGTTTTAGGCACTGATGAGGCACAGGCTAGCTGGTTTAAGGAGTTCAAACAATATTAGTTAAGCATTCTTTTAAATTACCATGAAGGAATGCTTCCATTCAAACCGCCCCAGTAAGTACACCCTTGTCTCCAGCTTCTTCAGAACACAAATACAAGGCACCTTGCAGTGAATTTGCTTCTGGGGGCAGTGCCCCTGAACTCTCCTGAATTAGTCTTTCTGAAAGTTCTGGTGAATTCTCACTCCATCTTGGACTAGTGTGCTGTTGAGAGACTTCCCAGAGTGAAGGACATGGAGAAGGGAAACCCAGAGCAGGTCGTGAGAGGGGATCCTCCTGAAGACCTACTTCTTGGATACATCTGTTGGAAAGCACTTCCTTTTCTTTGGAATTCCTCCATTTCATCCTTCTGTTCTGAAACCAAATTTTGACCTATCGATAAAATAGGTGGACAAAAACCATCACTTATTTCATATTAATTCACTTTAGCATTTTAAGCTGTGATTTTCCTACTGTCCCTTCTATAGAATATGAGGGTCAACTGGAAAAGTCTTTCCATAGAATCCTTCCAAAATATCTAAGAAATTATTTTAATACAATACCCCCCCCAAACACACACCTCTAAAACAGTTATGGTGGTAAGTTAGTTACATACTATATATCTGACATCTTTCAAAATTGACTTAACTCAGATATTTTAAAACATCATTTAGTCAGAGCTAAATTATTTATTTAAAGAAAATGTTATTGATAAGTAATAACATCTGAGTGTTTACTCTGTGCCAGGAGTCAGGTCATGCAGGCTACATGGATTCTATAATTTAATGTTCATAATGATTGGAAGAAGCCCTCACTTCACATTAAAAAAAACAACTGAGGTTCAGAAAGGTAAACCAGTTCAAGGTCACATAGCTGGTAAAATGGAAACTTATACTAGAATCTACAACGGTCTGACTCTAGTACTTAGGATCTTTATAAATATTCAGACCTCATCAGGAACTTTTGGAAACTAAAAATAAATTCTTTTTATGCTTTGATAAATTACAAGCTTTATGGTTTCTAAATTTGATTATTCCCAGGATTTATCAAGCTTTAAGAATTAGGTTCAATAAATAAAATTTATTGTAAGTAAGCCAAAAATGCTTATGATGGTGGTTCCTAATTCTCCATCACACCCCAGCCCAGTTGAGTTTCTCCTTACTACTAACAATACTTTTTCAGATTGTTCCTGAGAAGAAACTTCACAATTGGCTTCCTTATAGCTGAAAAGTGAGTAATATTATTTTTCTGTATATTACATTGCATCCTTACAGGAACAATTCAGTAGATTTCAGTTTTTTAAAAAATGGATATTTTTTACCTTAAGAAAGAATTATTGAAGAGTATCAACCAAATATTTTTCCTAATGAACGAAAAAATTCCATTTGAAATGATCTAGAAAGACTGGCAAAACAATTTCTTCAATTTTTTCAACCTGATTAACAATTTTCAAAATAGCTATGAAAGAAATCTATCTCATGGAATAGAGCGCACAGGACTATCACGTAATTTTTAAAGATATATAAAGAGGGAGGGTTTGAAAGAAGAAACTGTTAATAAGAGTAAAATTATATCATCAGTATCTTGATACAATATTATATATGGAAAGAATTTTTTTTAAATATCAGAATTTTAATTGTTTACAATCTTTGACACATAAATCCCACTCTTATCTCCTGATCTTGCAGAATATTTTAAAAGTGCACACAGATATGCAATCGAGAAAATTAAAGATAGCTTAAATGAATTAAATGGTTGAATGAATTATGATATGTCACATGTGATGTTAAAATAAAGTATATGTGTCTGTACCGACATGTAAGGGTACATCCCATAACCTGTGAATGGGGGAGCAAGTGAAGTGCAAAACAAATATATACTGCATTGCCAGCAATATATTAAAAATAATCAAAAACTGACAACAATTGACGTACCCACCAGTGGCAGAATGGATAAAGTCTGAAAGACTACATAATGGAATACCACACAGCAATAAGTACAAATGAGCTAGTTGTTAAGTAAAAGAAGCCATATATCAAAGAAAACAGGAGATGTATGCCAGGCCTACTGAGCCTCCATGTGTCCTCCCTCAGGCCCAGTGACTCCTCTGAGGACTAGATGGTGTCCATCATTAGACTCTATATGGGCCAGTTATATGCCTTCCTTCCCAGATGTGGGGGTGAACTTAAGGCTCCAGAGAGATATACTTTGTTGAGGACCACTGATCTAACTCCTTTATTTGTCAGTAGATCTGCACTGTCAAGGAATGTCTCCTATATTGCCTTATATTGTCATCTAACTGTTTATGGGCTTTTACTTTGCTTTCCCAATAAAGTGTCATAAAGTCTCATTTAAGATTATATAAAACATCAATGTGCAAGAAAGGATTGTAAATACTGTAAATGCAAAATTACTAAAACCACAATGTAAAATAATGAAATTCACTAGGAGGCATTTATGAGTCACTCATTCATGTCTTGATTTTGAATTAAAAAATGAAAAGAAAGACAGGAAAACTGGTTTTCGCTTTTATAAGGAATATTGCAGACTGTTTCTATGAATACAATACAAATAATTTAATGATTCTAATATCACATCCTTACCATTTCTCTTCATTTGGGAAGAATTAATCAGCCCAATGACAAAAAATATATACCTATTGGTAAATGGACTTATTTCCAAACAGGAATTATATATATTTAGCCCACAACAGAACATTAGAAAATAATTTCAATAGCACTTCAGGCTCCAACACTAGGTCTAGTACAACATGAGAACGAATTTCAAATGAATGAATTTCATTATCTTCCTTCAGAAAATCAGGAACAACAGACATCTTCCTAGTCATTAATACCTGAGATTCCTTTAGTCCCAAGTTGAGAGCAAGTTTCTTTCTATCTGTTTTGCTGATGTATTTCTGCTTCTGAAACATTTTCTCCAGAGCCTTTCTCTGGTCCTCAGAAAAGACGGCTCTTCTTAGAATACCCCTCCGAGTTTTGGAATTAGAATCCTGTGTGAGAAGAGGCAGCACACTGTCTTCTCCTGCAGGGGATAAAATACACAGAAGTCTGAGTTAGTGAGGAGAAATCAGACTGTCTTTCCCAGAACAATATCTTCCTACTCTGTACCATGGCCCAGCTATCTTGTCTCTCTAGTTGGCACACAGATAGTTGAACTTCTTAACTTCTTTGGCTATGGACTCGGTTGATAATATCATTAAAGCTCTTTGCTCCCTATTAAAATTAAAACAAAACAAAGCAAAACAGTCCAAGGCTTGTCCTCCCAACATTGTGATTGTACCATATTGGAAAGTACGTGGTCTCAGATTACAAAGCCTCAGGGTAGAACAAGCGGTAAAATGCTTAAATACTTTATGTTATTCTCTAATTCCTCGTTTGTTCATTCATTCACTTTGCCTGTCAACAGATTGTTACCATATGACCTTGCCTGTCATAGAAGGACTGACAGACAAACATCCAGAATACATGTACAAAATACAGGAGGACAGGGACTCTGGATTATGCTTGTAGTTGGTTATGTACTTCTGGTGCTTATTAATTATTTCTAAATAACTAAGTAAATGAATGTCTTAAAGATTAGTATAAGTCTACAAAACGCTCTGTCATCACAAAGGAGTAAATGAGTTCAGAGTTCAGAGGAGTTGAGCGGAGCCAAGTCTAAAAGAATAATCAGTTCAAGAGAGAAAGAACCAAGGCCAATCCAGGCAGAGTGACTAACAAGTCTAAAAGCACCAAAGTACAGAGGATAAAGTCTGTCCAAGGAAAGTAAACGGACTGGAAGGCCGAGGAAGGGCAGGAAACAGAGTGTGCAAACTGGTAACCATATCCAGCCTGCAGATGGACTCTGCATGTCTTACAGCATTTGGTTAAGAATTCTGATTTTGTTGTCCACATTGAATAGTTGGAAGGTTTCACGTGAAGTCCAGGTTTCTGATATCTCTTCAAAGGTAACTGCACTGGGTTTGCCTTCTCACAAAATAGTTGCCAGAGCAAGTAACAGGTGTCCCTTTAGAAGGGGCTTGTGACCCCCAGTTTGCCAGAGCCTCACCTTACTTGAAGACATCTGGATTTCTAGGAAAGAGATGATGGGTAGAGTGGAATGGAGCCAGATAATAGAGGACCACAAGCATTTGAGACATTATCCAATCGATAGCAAAGATTAATAGATGTTTTATTTTATTTAGTTGTTTATCTTGGTTGTTCCCTGCCAGCCTCACATAGCAAAGCCAGGTCCTTTGAATGTATGTGGACTACGCCCAACCAGAGGCCACAGGCTTAACTGTTAAGCCACAGGGCACACTAAAGATTATATACTGAAGTCATTCTACAACAGAATTTATTATTTCTTTATCAGAGACTTATTAAAACTGAAATATTAGTCAATAATACAAAATATTCTGGATACATTTATCTTAAAATTCTAAGTGTTCTTTGAACTTTCCATGATAGAGCTATATTAATTTCACAATGTTTTTGTATTATTTCATCAGAACACAGATGCTCCTGTTAGAATAATGTCTTTCTAGGAAGTCTCACGACAAAGGATCTCAGAGTGTGGAAGAACTGGTTTGGATCTCAGCACTTCCTGTGAGACTTGGAGCAAGTCACTCTGTCTCTTTTAGTTTATTTTCTAGAGTTGCTCTAAGGAGTTGATGAAATAGCACAAGAAAATTTCAGTGCCTCGATTATAGTAAGAAACCCACAAATTTACTTTATTCCTTGTTGCATTTCATTTGATTCTTTAAAGAATCTTATGCTACAGTCTCTACAGATGACAAGGTGTGTAGAACAGTTAAGGTTCAATGTTATACAAAAGACACAGGACTCAGCTGCTCAAAACGCTTTTTGATCACATAACTTGGCTCCATCCTCTGCCCTACTCTGCTTCTTTACTCAGCCTAGACAGGCCAGAAATAGGAAGGGAGAAACCTTGATAAACACAGTCAGAGCTCTTGTCTGTCACTCCAGGCTTGTGCACCCTGTTGTAGATGAACCTGTGAGCCGGGCTTCATGTGCCTCCTACAGAGTTTAGTGGCTGTGCCCTTCTTGCTTGCTATGTTGACTCTGAAATTCTTAATTGGTGGGTTTATCTAATTTGTCATTATTAAAGTCACGTGTATTTTAAAATAAGAGAAATAGATATCCAAAGATAAACAAATGCATATGGTAACATGCTATATCCACTTGGTGAAACAGTAACCTTAAAGATGAAGATTATGAAATCAGGCATCAGCAAGAAAATATGCCATAATATACATGACATATAAGATACACACTATATGTGGTGAAGTGGTGACTTGGGCTGCTGATGGTAAGCTTAATGTATTTTACACAGATAATGCTTTATGATGATAAGATAAGCACCCTAAAACTATGTAATGTTATGATGCACTGTTCCTTTAATATAAATAAAACAATAAAAGGGTAAATACTATGCCAACAACTAAATAAACATGCAAAGAAAAATTAATGAAAAGGAAAATAAAGTGTTATGGCAATAAGTTATCTCTATTCTACATTTTAGGTCTAGTTTGATCTTCTAGACAAGAAAAATCATAGCAACCTATTGGGAAATAATCTGGCAGAGTTATTGAGTTGCTGTTGAGTGACAATTGGAGATAAATTTATTCCATCCTTCAGGTGCTCACAGTTGATAAGGAGAAATTCAAGAAGACTGCAGACAGCCACAGTACAGTGAGATAAATACTCATGGACCAGAGCAGAGGAAGTATTTAAACACCAGATAAGAAGCCATTTAGTCTTGAACTCCAATGTAGTAAGTCTTGAGAGAGAGAAGCAGCTAGAACAACAGCAATTTATCTTGTTAGCAATCTCTATAAAGGCAGGCAGAGTGATGAGATGAGCACTGGCAGATACATCAGCAGGACAAGGACAAGGTGAAATATGGTGGCTCTAGGAAGTTCATAGATCTTGGTATTTTCAGATTTCAAGGTACGAACAGAAAGGACACAGGAGATAAGGTGAAGGTAGAGTCGGGCCAGGAATTTCTGAAATAAGTTTCTGAGAATTGGTCTCATAGAAAGAAGCTTTTAAAAGAGGATGTGATCAATTCAGAATTTTAGAAATGCCAGTATCCTGAGTTAATAAGATGTTTTACATCTCTAAAGACACACACACACACATACACACACACACATGTACACACAATTATAGAGCCATAATGCTAGGGGAAATAAATTACAGATGATTTTTCTAAGGATTTATAAATAGGGGTCAAGATTCTACTTGTTTTATCCCCAAGAGCTGTATGTTTAAATTTAACAAGGGGGTGACTTTAAATATCCCTAAAATATTATAGAGTCTCATAGGTTTTCCTAACGTGCTATTTTTAAGTAAAGAAAAAGAAGAGTCTCATTAAGGGCATCTACAAGAAAAATTATTCTCATCAATGTGGTAAGTAGGTGTGAGGGTGAGCACGCCAACTCCTGGGTCTAGTCATCAGGTTTCATTTCCTAATAAGAAACACAAACACAACCAATGAACAAACAACATGACAAAGATAATGTTACCTTCTTCCTTTTTATTCTTTTGCTTCATTTCTCTTAGCACCATTTTTTTTAAATTTTATAGAAGCAAAACCGCATTATAATATTATATAGGTCTAAAGTGTGCATTATTGTAAACCAACATCTATATATACTACTCTCAGTTCACCACTAACAGTTTAATTACATCCTTCACCTTATGATTGACCCCCTTTACCCATTTTACCCACTCCCTACTCTTTCCTTCCTTTCTGGTTACTAGAATCATGCTTGTTTTCATTAAGGATGTGTCTTAGTTTCCTACAATAAGAAGACCACAGTTGCTACTTCTACCACTGATGATCCTTTCTATGGCTTACCTGTGAGTCTTTTATGGACTGTCTCTGCATCTAACCATAAACCACACTGATGAACCTACACCATTTTCTTAGCTCCTAAACCTACTGGGTCAAAATTATGACTGCCAAACAAACACACAGAATTCAAGAACTTGTTGGAAACTCAATCTCTCAGAAGTGACTGAAAAGTTATAAATAACAAATACCTCTGACTATTCCTAAATTCAAGACAAATGTCTGATCTGTATGAAACTTCCAGGAGACAAAAACAGAAACAAACAAAAATAAAGAGATATGGAATTTAGACATGTAACAGAAAAGATGATAAAAGCCAAGTCACCATTCAAGATGCTATAGGCGCTACTGATTTGCAGATATCATTATTATCATTATTTTATGATGCAATTTCCATATATATGTGGGGGTCAACAGGTGCTGATGTGTGTTCCAACTGCATGGAGCATATCATGCAGTCTCTACAACAATCCCCAGAAGTAGATATTGTTTCCTCCACAGGAAAAAACTGAGGCTCCAGAAAGTTAAATTGTACAATTGAGGTCACACACAGAAGCAGAGTGAAGCAAATCAGTGATCTTTAAAATTATCCTCAAGATTGTCTAAGTTATAATAGGCAGGGAAACCCATAATAAAATGGTAAAATGATCTAGGATACAAAGCTTTCAAAGGCATGATTCTCCAGATCCTGAACTGATCCTCAAGTACCACAACCACCCACCCCCAAGGAATCCCTGTGTGTAATGAAGCTAGTAAAGAGTACTAGGAATGGATGTGGGCTGTGTGTGAATGAGATGGGGTGAGGAGGAGCGAGAGAAACACAGCACTAGGTAAACTAGTGGAATCTTCTTTTTCTCCCTTTGCCTAAAGCTCCAGGAAACATATATTAATTCCTAACACAGGATACTGCTATTTATAACAGCCAGTTAGTCCTAGAGAACAAAGGGGGCCCTGATATAGTCACTTTCTAGTCATCAGCCCAAGTGCAAATAGTTACAACAGTTCTGTCCTGTCTTCTTGTCCCTGTGATTGAAAAGTCCAGTCCAATGAGCTGTGTGTTGGTACTACATGTGTGATGTTTAGACTCACCCTAACACATGTGAATATCTGGATTATTGATCCTCTTTAGGGCAGCTTTATTTGTCTTAAATCCTTTCACCTATGGCTTTAAGAAGCTCTGCAGAAGGTCTAGGACCATCCACGCTGAGCGCTGCCCTTTGCTCTGCTGTAAATTTCTGAACACTGCTGTCCCATTCCAGTGGCTACTCCCAATCTGAGTTCCCTGGGGATCACAAAAATGCAAGCAATGCTATCTGAAGGCCACTTCTTAAAAGCTATGTTGTTTAATAATTTCTTTCTGAGTTTACTCAGTCTTTCTATATTAAAAACTAATCAGCAAACCAGCATCCTTCTGATTTTGTAAGGGAAGTTACAGCACAAGTCTATGAAACAACACCAAACTGAGACTCCCCCTCAAGAATTTTATTTAAACAAATACATGAGATTATGTCAGGATAGCTCAAGTCAGAGGTTGCCCATAAACGTTTTAGAAACAGAATTCCTTTGTCCTTTTATATAGATTAAATAATAGCTTCTCAGAGCTAGAGGAGACAAGAGGTCATTTGTTTAATCCTGGTCCCTCCAATAGGCCAGTAAGATGCCATCAGCCTCTATTAACTATGTCCTCAAGCAAAAGTTATTTCAAGCTTAGATTCTCAGTCTCTTCTGCCTGAAATCATCTTCCTCAAACACGGACTAGCTTTTGTCTCTGAGCCCATGTCACTCCCACTAGTCACAAGTTCTTGTCTCCTCTCTTTCAGGGATTTCTCAATTTCTCTGCCAGAAGAGTCTTCTTCACCCTTCTTATTTTCAAATGTCTAGATGTGATGTATGTGATATGTATATGTACTAAATGAAATTCTGTGAACTTGATGTTTAGAGAGAGGAAAAAAGAGCATTTTCTGGGGCTGTTCTTTCAAGCTAGAAGTCTATCCTCTAATCTCTATATAACACAGTATTTGGGAACAGTATAGGGTAATAATTACACAATTTGATTTGCTTAAATTTTTTCTCTTATATTGAGGCCAAATTCATCTTTCACTAAACTCCACTCATTGGTCCCAATACTATCCTTTATATCTATATTGAATACAATGCTTCGAATCTGAAGAAAATGCTCAGGCTCTACTATTACTCTTTTTTAAAGATAATTTCTTTAAAAAATTCCTAATCACTCATGTAGCCCCATAATCAATTTAGATATCTATCTCCTGACCTGGTTTTTATATTCAAATTTGTTCAACATTCTTTTTAAAATAGGTCTTCAGAATGAAACAGGCACAGGTAACCTGACCCTCACAGAATCCAATAGGACAGCATATCCCTTATTCTGGGGATTCAACATGCCCATATCACTCTGTAGACACACACAGAGCTAATAATGTAATCTCTTCCTACTCTTTACTATTTAGCCAATTCATTTCCTCCCTTATTCTGTACTTGCACACTTATTTGGGGGGCTCTAAAATCAGGATTTTATCAGCAGCCCGATTAGATTTAATGCCATGTTCAGCAAGGGCTGTGGACAAGAACATGGACAAGTGCCCCATATCACTATGTAGTTTCCTTCCCCATCACCAACCGCAACTTCTTATAAGCACCGAGGGAGAAAAGGAACCTGCTTGGAACATTGCTCAGACACTTTTACTGGCTCTCTAGAGCTGCTGAATGGAGCCATCAACTTGGAAGATCTATTGTCTTTGAGTCTATGACTACCTTAAACATTCTTCCTGGCTGACAGAATGTCATTTAAATGCTTTTATCCTTTTACTACCGAGAAGTCAAAACCTATGTTCAACTTATTGCACAAACTCACTTCTGTTTTTGATAAATTTAGATTTCTTTCTCTATTAGAACAAGAGGCTGCATCCCTCTGATGATAAATCTTTATAAAGGAAACTTTGATGTCGTCTTTTGTGGCCTTCCTTAGGTCTTGGTGCGTTTCCTCACTCCACTCACTACTCCAGCTGAGAGAACAGTCAAATCAGCTGGTGAGAATACTAATCAGAGCATTGCTCACCTTTGAAAGTGACACCTACTGGACAGCCCACAATCAAAGCAAGAACAAAAAAGGTGCCATCCTGCTGCCTTAAACAATATTCTAACTTTAAATTTGGAGGGGTCTTGGCTGTGTGTTTTGTGTGTGTGTTTTTTTGAGTTCAGAGAGTTCTAGTATGTTTTCATACATTTAAACAATGTAAGGGAAGAGAATAGAGCACAGTGATCTCAAAATGTAGAATATTTAAGTTCATTTCCCAAGAAAAATGCAGAACACTTTGCCCCAAAGGAATATTTCTCACTGTAATTTTTCAATGCTGCTCCAAATTTAACCTTTGTCTTTTAATAACAAAATTCTCAAAAGGTCAAGTTCAAGTTGGGTACTTCAAGACAAAAGCTAAAATCTGATTAATTCAATTAGTTTGTTCACAAAATTCAACTCCTATACTTTGTTTTAACTTGTTGTCTGCATAATCACCACAATTTTCCATTTCAATTTTAAGGGAGAAGTGTGTTATTTTGAAAAACACCTTATGAATGCAAAATCAAAGACTTTCCTTACCCTGCTCTGGGAGAGGGGAGAACTTTCACCACAGCTTTTTAATTTTCCCCACTGTCAGGGTTGTGCTTAAATAGCCTATTAAACGATTTACTATATGTGAGAAGGGCACTGGATGAATGATTAATTGTTTCCATACTGCAAAAGAAGTCAATCATAAATCTAAAAGTTTAATAAAAAACAAAAACAATTTTAAGCAAATGAATCATGTCAAGAGTCAAAATGATATTGCACTAGCATAGTTACTGACATGTTGATCAGATCCTATACTTTTGAAAAATAAATGAAGTCAATATCATGAATTGATGAAAGCCATTGATTTCATCACTTATTCAAATGTTTAGTACAGAACCTAATTTTGGCTGTCCAAGCTGAAATTGAATACAAGATGTGAACAGACAGGTCATTTCTTTCTTTTGCACAATGGGAAAAATGTAAACACTTGGACATAAACATTCTTATTAGTAAAGAAAAGAAAGAGAAAGAAAATCTAGTACATGTTTTGTGTAAAACAGATTATTGTACAGATGTAGACTTTTTAATTGTTCCTTGGTTATTTTTGTAAAATACCTTATTGACAGCATAATTCCACCATTTCACTATTATTTGCTGCCAATAAAATGAACATTATAAACATGAAAATAAGAAATTCATCTCAGATTATAATAATAAGATACACCAAAATTTACTAAAAACACTTGTGGCATCTCTAAACTACTTTCAAATGCCAACTTCGGAGGTGGAGACAAGCTGAATGCAACATTCTCTATCCTTATTCTGAGCTGCACTGATTTTCCTCTTGTGTGTTTTATTTAATAAAACAGAGAACTTTCTCAGCCTCCAGGGATAGACACCACAATTTACAACAGTTACACCAAAGGCATAAAGTTGGAAGGCCCAAAAAGCAGATGGAGGAAAATGAGACCTGTGTAAAGTAGTATTTCAAGGTCTCAAGAAGATGAAGGTATCTAGGAAATGTCTGAAGAATTATTTTTATGTACTTATTTATCAAACCGACCCAAGCATTAGTGTACTTTTATGGCTGAGAGGGTCTTATTTAAAACTACCATGAAATGAACATGCAGATACACACCTGAATGCCCACCTGTAGGTGGGACTGTTTGTCCATTTCCACTTACCTAGACTGCATTGCCAGAGATTTTCTGAGGCAACAGATCAGTATTATACTCAAAGTGAAATATCTAAAACTAGGTAATCGTGTTTATTTCATCTCTGCCCCTGGACTGCATCACTAAAGTTTTCATCCCACTGAGATGCCATTGTGCTATGGTATCAGATATTTGGATTGGAAGTCTCTACTCCAGTGGTCTTTTCCGGATACTCTAAGATATGGTGATAAATGTCTCCTTAATTTGCACAAGCGTTTTCCATTGCCTTTATAGGAGACCACCTTGAAGGAGCGAGTAAAAGGTTTAGTCATGGTTTCTATTTTTCTATTTGAATTCAATACATTCTAGTTAAATGGACAATTAATAGGTCACTTCAAAAATAGTGGCGTATCGGTCCTGGTTAATAAACAATCCCCACAGTTGATAATAGGCCCTATGTATTCAGCAAGTCCCTGTATACACTCAGCTCATCCACTAAATCCCTTTTCAGGTGAACAGGGTTATATGGGAAGATGAGCTAGAATGAGTCTATAAAAGTCAGTTTCATTCACTGCTTTATTTTTCAGTCAAGTGCTTTAAATGATCTCCTGAAATTCACTTGGAATGTGAGACAGGAGAAAAGACTGACACACAGAGCCTCGCTTTATCACCATACAAAAGGGCAACTGACCCTTGCCCAAGCCTTTTCCATGTGAAATGGTTCCTAAAGTTCATCCGCACAGTGAAAAATCGTGGTGAGGTCGCGTGTGGATGAGTCAAGTGAAAGTGACGATTGGTCACGGGTCTGTCACCCATTGTGGCCAGGTCCCAGCCATGTAAAGTGCTCTGTGGGAAAGTATCAGCCCCCTAAAGAGATGCTCAGAAGCTTGCAGCTCATTAAACAGCCAGCATTTGCTGCCTCACTTGTCAGGAATCATTCTGTTGAGCAACTGCTCGCCTGAAACATTCATAAAACACATGCAGAGAGGCAACGGGGATCTGAATTCAACCGTGATGGAGCTCAGTGTTTTAGCCTGACTCACTCCTAATTCACTTTCACCTGGCAGAGCTGTTAATCCGAAGAAATATTTTCTCTTGGGCAGCTGACATAAATGTACCCCTCCACCTGACTTCTTTATCATAAACTCAAATTCTCTGCCTACAGATTCTTACCTGGCCAAGAAATCTCACAACCAAGGTGAACGTTATTGACTTTAGATATTTACACTTTTTTTTTTCTCTGCATGGGTAATTGTGTGTGCACACTCTTGATCTACAAGTTTTCAGAAGTTGTCATTGTTACTCCATCCCCTACATAGTATTTCTAGAAAAAAATGTGTTAATGTTTGAATTCAAGTTCTCCTGAAAAGATTTCCTCTGGTTAACTTTTGACAAGATTATAAAGAAGGAGTATTTCTCTCCTTCGACTATCTTGACAATCTTAAATTATTTCTAAGGACGTCTAGTGAATTTCTGCTTCACATTTCAAGCTGATGGAAATTGTTCACAGCACAGTTTCTTAGCCTTCCTTCCTTTCTTTTTTACTTCTTTAAATGAGTATTGCTACACATTTCAGAAAGAGCCAAGCTGGTCCCTCTGAGATCTTTTATATCAAATGGAAAACAAGTCGCTTTCCTTGGTGTGGCAATCCTGAGTTTCAATGCCATTAGAAACCACTCACAATTGCTCAGTGTGCTGAGGTTTGATAAATCTCTGGAAACCTCCTGAATAGGATCCCTGTGATTTTTACTGAGGAATTAGCTCCTTGCTATTGCATTACCAATTAGTTTTCCAGAGCGCATTGAATCCTGCTGCTTTGGTTTACAGAATAACTGAGGCATTGCTGATGAAGCATAAAAACTTACTTGGAAAAGCAGTGGGGGAGGCAGGGCGCCGACAGGACCCACCGCAGCATGCTGGATAGAACGGTGGGGTGCTCAGGAAAAAGTGTTTGGATGTCACTGCAGAGAAAGCATATTCTCGTGGATTAGCCATTTCTTTTAGACAATCTTCAACACTCCTGTTTCGCTAAAGTAATTGAATAAAAGCACATGTTCTGAGCCTTGACTTGGTTAGAACTTCTACTGAAATTAAAGTCATTTTAAAATACCCTCCCTTAATCCATCAAAGAACTTGCCAAATAATTTAACCAAGATTTGGAAGATATGATGAAAACCACGCTTAGTAGTTCATGTTCTGTGTGGTCTTAATTATTAATAATAAACACAAAATAATCCTTAATTTAAAACATCCCAGAGTAAGGCCATCCAAGATAACCCTCTGTGATGGTGGAGATGTCCTATAATGCACTGCCCAAGATGGTATCCACTGGTCACATGCAAACCACTGAAGTGTGGTTAGGACCTGGCAACTGAATTCTTAAATGATTTTAAATTTAAATAGACTCATGCAGTGAGAAGTTAGCACTGAATAGCACAGCTCTAGACACCATACTTATCAAGAAATCACTTGAATGTTATGTCCATAAGTTTAATCTTTTAAATAGATCTACTACTTACTTTCAGGAAGTTCTTGGAAATACATACCAGTCAATTAGATTCCAAAGCTAGTAGCAGTTTACTTATTTACTTAGTAATTCCATAACAAAGTGGTAGTTCTGATCATGTTTACATGTTTTAAAGTTTTTGAGAAAAGCAATAATATTTTATCTCAAGATAAATCCTAGTTAACTTGAAAGCATTTGTATTTAAAGTATAGGGAGTTGCTATATACTTCTATTCTGCTAATTTAATCAGACTATTCTATTTATAACATTTTAATATGTATACATAGAATAGATATCATTACTCTTGTAAATAAAGAAAATTTAACTTTCTTTCCTCCCCAGTAGATAAAAAATAGCAATAAAGAAAGTCATCAAACATTAATAATAGCTCTTCTTTATTAAGCATTACCCTGTAACAGGCTTTGGTTAAATAACTTAACTACATCATATCTTGGTCCATACTAAATAGTTTCTAATTATAAATAACTTTTCAATAAGTGAAAAAGTGATCTACACAATTAAGAAATAGGAAACTTCTTTTGGTCTTACTAGCTACAAAATAAATATCGGAAATTAACTCCTTTGAGTTCTCATAACACAACCTAAAATACAGTATCTTCCATAACAGATGACCTTGAAATCTAGAACACAAGTTGAACAAAAATATCTGTATGACTCTCCACGGTATATTCAATGGCATTTTTTTCTCTTCTTAGTCATATGCAGTAAATATTTTGATATGAGTACATACCTTTTTCAAGAACACAAGCATTTTAGACAAGCATGCATTTATTTTAACATCTTTGAAGGATATAACAAAGTAAGTGTATTACCCAAAAAAGAATTTTATAGTCTTTGTGACCTTAAAACTTTCAAATTTCAAATTAGTCATAAATGTCGGCTTTTCCTATAATGCAATAGAAAGTTGTCAATCCTGATGGTTTTCATTTTTACCACTTGGATGTTTCAAAGAAAACAGTGTTTTAATGCTGCTTTGAAAATATGACAACTAATCAAGTATGAAAAGGAGACCTACTTGGGTGATCAAAAAGTTCTGTTTCAATTTTTTTCTTTGTTCTATAAGTTTTTCTAATATTAATAATTATTATAATAGGAAAGATGCATCATTCTACCCAAATTTAACATCTTAGCATTAGAAAAGTATGTATGGCTTTATTTAGGCATACTTACATTCTATTTCCATTTTTCTATAAGTATATGAAATGCTGTGAAAATGCAAATATATTTCCTTGTGCAAAAGTTACCTCATTATATTTTATTCTTAATTGCTTCTACAAGCTAACTTATTTCACTTCCAAAATAAACACTCCATGGATAATTAAGTTATGGGTATTGTGTTATTTGGCATTCAACAAGTTGAGGTAAAAGAAAAAGACTCAACAATGTTGTATTTACATACATACAACTAAGCATTTATCAGAATAGCTAGAAATACACACAAAAACGACTATTTTTGCTCAATATAGCACATAGAAAGTTAGACAGTACACTAGTGGTTCTAAATAACAATATAGAACACATGCAAATTACAAATTTTCCTAGTCTAACTAAAAATGGAAAAACAAGGGATAAAAAAACAGATGGTTCATTTGAAATGAAATATCAATTGAATTCATTTGTAATCGATTTATTTCTGAAATACATAATCTTAGTGTTAAATTTGACCAGAAAAGAGTTCTAGTTGAAGTTATTTTCCTAAATATAACCCTGCCTTAATACAGTAAACCTCTAATCAAAATGACTACATGTGACATAACCAGACTTGGCATTCTATTGTGGTGAATTTCTTCACCATTTTAAATCACCTCTTTGACACACTATATATTTACACAGATTAGTCAATTCCTGATTGCTATACATAAATACACCTTGTTTAAGCTGGTTTATGTGGAAATCACTGTGAAATTCCAATTAAGTGCTCCATTTTTTTTTACATGCTCCTACTTTGACAAAAGTCAAATGCTAATCCAGCTGAGCATGCGACTACAGGAGAATTGTATGGTGATAGGAAATAATTCTTTCAAACAAGGCATTGCCTTTAAAAATATGTATTACACTTTCCAAAGTTTGTTAACCACATACTTCTTAAAACAGTGAGCAAAAAAGGAAACCCAAGTTTGATTTAGAAAGCAAAGTGACAAGTTGACAGATGGGTTAAAACTTTTGTAAGTCATTAAAAACTACTTTGAAGAATGTTCTGAAAAGGGTTGAAAACAAGGCAATTTCATCCCTGATGATGTGCATTTCAAAGCCATTGCTGCAACCTAGATAGATGCAGTCGCTTTATCTGTCATGTGTCATGTGAGAAACAATTCATTGCAGATTTAGTAAAGATATAATAATATTTAGTGTATACTACATGTCAGGCAATAAAATAGCTATGAATTTGACAAATGCTCTCTCATTCATGAACATCCTCAAGTAAATATGCATCTGGAACATGATTATGACTACTTTCTGCATTTGAAAAACAAACAAACAAAGTAAACATAAACATTTTAGCATAATAGTTGATCACTAGCCATGGGAATAAGGATTCCATGCACAGAGGCTACCAGTTTTCGAATAAGAACTGAAGCAGCTTCAAAGGGTTACATCTCCCAAGCTCTCTATAAGAGAAAAACAAATGTCCTTTTCCTATAGAAAAAATGCAGACCGTCATTTTTAGAGCATGTTAGGTTTTCTTAGTACAACGCTTCACATATTACACATTTATATTCTGCCAAGAAATCTAACTTCTCACTTTTCTGGAAAATTATTACAAGTTACAAAGAAAGAACTTAAAATGTTTGGAACTAAATTGGGATCTCTCTGAATCCAAATGACTAAAATCACTTATTCACAGAAAATTTCATGAGTTTTTTACTTCTTTATCAGATTTTCTGACTTATCTGAAGACATAGAATCAAAATATTTATTATTTCAAATATTTCCTTAAGATGGAAACTTAGAGCCAACTTCTTGTGAATTGGCCTGATCTTTTTAAAACTTAACTAACTAGGTGATTCTACAATATAAGCATGACAGAGACAAGGCTGGTTTAAGTCCAGTTACAGAGAGATTCTTTTTAAAAGTTCAAGTTGTCTAAAAAGCAAAAGAATTATTTGTGTTTTTTTCTTTTTTACTGATGAGCAATTGGCATTTAAAAGGTATCATTCTTTTCATTGTCTGTGCAAATTGTGATCTTGAGCTGACCTTTCAAAGAAAGAATACTAAAGACTATAATAAAAACTTCAAATAAATTTCAAGAGCCTACTGCAAAGCTGTGCTGATTTGGCAGCACATTTTAAGAAGAATGAAGAGCAATGAGAAAAGGTTCTAAGATACCTTGCAACAGCAACCAAAGAGTTCAAAAATGCCTCAGAAAAATAACAAGAATTTAATAAATTCAAAAGGATGGTTTGAATGAATGTTTTCAAGTACTGGGTACAAGGGCACTGGAAATAAAGAAATCTAAACTTTTGATCTGATAATAATAGACAATTGAACAGATTATCAGGAGCAGTGTGGACCCAAAATTGGCTAGAGATTGGCAAACATCTCTCCTGAGTAGTAAAACCAAAGAAATATCAATTTTCAAATGAGATATGATTTATTTTTTATCACACAAACTGCAAATAAATCATTTATGTGATCTGTTTACAAACTTGCCTTTAATCACAAGAGAAAAAAAGATAAATTCATCCTTTACCTTTCGGTTCATCAAAAAGAACAGAAGTCAGTTTTTTTATTTTTTCTATTTTTTTTTGCCTTGAGCATTTCAAGGACAGAAAAACAATGGTCTTAATGTTCTGGTACAGCACATGAGAAGATAAATCAAGTGCAGTATGCACTTGCTTGATTTTTCCCTTTTAATTCCATGAAAATAATATTTATTGCATATCCATCAAGTGTCAAGTAGTACATTATTTGATGGGTTACAAAGATGAAAATGGATAGCTTTCCTCCATGGAAGAATTTTTACTTTTTAATGTTCAAAAATCACAGATTTTTGAATCTGCTGGCCAAGGAGATGACATGTAAATTCCTCTTTGCTCAAATTTTATTTTGTTTTGTCAAATCTGAGTGTTCCACAAGAAGGAGATGAGAGCAGTGTGTTTCCCTTACTAGAAGTTCTCAACCCTGAATGCACATTAGAATGATGTGCTTTTCAAAAATACAAAAGTCTGGGCCCCATTCTAATTGAGTTAAATCAGGCTGACTAGGAGTTGACCCCCTAGCAGATATTTTTTCAAAATCTGCACATTGTTTTTACAATTGTATAAACAGGACTATACTACGGAAAATAACATGAAACAATGCCAGACACATAGGAGGCACTAAATAAATGTTAGCCTTTTACTCCCACCATTCTTTCATGACTTGAGATCCACTCTAAGAGAGCAATGCAAAGGCAGCAGCATAGTCTATCCTTCCACCAAAATACAGAAACAAATAAAAAGAAAATAATAGAAGAATAGTGTCACGAAAACTTGATCAAAGAAGTCTCTAAGAAGGAAATAGATCTTAATATGGACTTTGATTTTGAAATGTACTTGGAACAGCCAAATGAGAGAAAAAACAGAATTTTAGGAAGGAAAGGTCCAATGAATAAAGGAATAATATATTTGTCAACAGGTGACAATAACCATTCCTTTGTACACTGGCACCGACTCCGTTCTCCCAACATCAACAAGTGGGAAGCATCTGGCTTCTCCTCAAGTTGTGAGGCCCTAGTTTGTTGCTACCATCAAATATAGTCACTACCTCTGCTGTGACATCATTCAAGGAGGGTTCTTTAGACATCTCTGGGAGAAAAAGCTACATTTAAGGAAATCCCTTGCTCTGTTCATTATAGTTGATGTCACAGAAAAGAACATTATAGTATATAGTAGTCTTTGTGGAGACTCCTGGAACTCGCAGCTCTACCATTCTATGTGATGATTCCTGCAGCAGTCTACACTAGCAGGAGACAGACCTAGTAGAAACTGTCCGAGATGGTTATCTTGCTTTCACCCTATGGCAGATTTTAAATGACTGCAAGTTATTTGGGACTCCTCCCACTGAGAGGTGAAATCTATTTCCCCTCCTCTTGAATCTGAGATGGTCATACTGGCTTGCCTGATGATGAGATATGGAAAAAAATGACATTCTGGAACTTCCAAGGCTAGGTCATATGAAGTCTTGGAGTTACTGGCTGGGTTTCTTAGAATGTTTTCTCTTAAAACTCTTCTTTCAGAACAGATGGAACTATAGTTTAGGAAGTTCAAGACATTTGGAAACTCCAAATGTGGATACTGCAATAAACAGCTCCATCTGATTACTCAGTCAATAACCAGAATCAACTCTCAGCCATGTGAATAGTCATCATGGACAGCCCTGTCGGTCTTCTTATGAATGCAACCCCAGCTGACATCTAACCAACCCCATGAGATTCCAAGTGAGAACTGCCCAGCTGAGCCCAGTCAACCTACAAAACTATGGGAAAAATGAATAAATCATTCCTTTAAGTCTCTAAGTTTTTGAGATAGTTTCTTACACAGCAATACTCCTTTCATCAACATTTTACTTACAGTGGAGTAGTGCAAGGAGTCTTCCACATCTTTCCCTGTATCTTATTAATGGGCTGGCAAGTCAAAAACTGATCCTGACATCTGTTCTCATTTTGAAATGAGACAGAAAATCAAAAGGGTTACATGAATTGCTTAGGATTATAAAATCAGTAATGTAAAGAACTTAGACTTGAATCTAGTCTTTAAAATTATAGAAATGCTACTAAAACAACTCAAAAACTATAGAGTATGTCAAAAGTTACCCAATTTACCATTTATGTTTTCCAAAAAGTGCTGGCAAACCATTACTATAAAGAACTTGATAGTGATAACAAACCACTTAGTCTTGCTATTGCAAATATTCCATCTGTAGTGCAAAACTACCTACAACAAATAAAACTGACTCTGCTCTTACTTAGAGGAATGGAACTTTTTTTTTTCAGACTCAATAAAACTATACAGTTGGTTCAAAACACGGAATTTAGCCTCAGTCTAGTCTATTATAAACCTTCCAATAGCATGGTTTTTATCCTTTTTTAATGTATGTAAATCTTCTCAAAGAATAGTTTACTAACTTCTTGACATATTCTAGTTAAGGATTTAAATTTAAAATTTTAAAGTACAATAAATTTCAGTCATCTCAGGAAGACTGGTAGAAATGTATGTATTATAGATTCTATTTCTGGTGGTAACTTAGAATTAAAGAAATTAATGTAGTTGTTGCATGGTGATTGAACAATGTAAAAGAAACATGAAAAACCTACTTCATCTTTGGACTACTTCTGATTAAAAAGGAAATTAAATATGCAACAGTATACAGAAACATATTTGAAATATTTTCCTTTTTTTCCTTTTTTGGATGTTTGGTTCTGAAACAAAAGTCTAAAAATTTATAGAGATTTTTTTGATCTTTGACTTCAGAGAGCATTTTAGTGCCTTAAGTTTACTGCTCACATAACTCACAAAAATGTGCCTCTGAAATATTCCCAACTAATAGCCAGTTGACAAAATGAATAAAGCTATTAAAAATGAAATCAGTTATGGTAACTTTATATAAAGTGATGAATCACTCAGCATTGCCAAATCAAGTATTGACTGGAGGCTAAAAAAAAAAAAATGAAAGGGAGAGATTTCATTAAAAGTGGAAACATTACTGAAAGTAAAATAAAATAGTTTGGAATAAAATATACAAGGGTCTGGTAAGCATATTATATGTGAAGGCAAAAATCCAATTTCTTACTAGGAGAGTATAAAATAGAAGCTTGATCTAATGAATTCTTAAATAAGGATTCTAATAAGCATTCATAGATAAAAATCATATTGTTTCTTTTTTAGAGTTTGCCTTTTTATTCACGAGGGACTCCAGGTGTGTATGAATGAAAACGTAGTTATATAACTGACTTAAAATCTGTTTATTTTCATTATGAAAGCAAAAATCACTAGAATTAGGAAAAATCTTTAGCCTTTATTAACTCATGATTAAGTGGACAAATGCTGTACCAGTGTGCTGCAAATCAAGTGCCTGGAAAAATATTATAAGATGGATTCTAAAATTATGAGCAACATCAGCAACAGATAGAGTGGTGAATAGAGTGGAAAGTAGGTTGCGAAAATCATTAATGGAGTATTTACCCCAAGCCTAACATAAAGACACCTTTGTTTAAATATTTTGAATATAATATTTCCCTTCCGTAAAAACTTTCAGAGCAAAAAATCTCTAAGTGTTTTATAAACATATCTATTCTTGACATTACTCTTTATTTTCAGGTTACTACCATTTCTACTGTTCAGCAGCAAATCTAATCATAAAATACCTCCTTAGGGAAAAAAGAGACATTTCTGTATGTTGGACACAGAAACAGGAAGAGGTTGGCATCTCCATAGAGGCTGGAATGGAATCTAATGTGCAGCTTACTTTCCATAATCTATGGTGAAATATAGACAAAACCACCATTGGTAATCTTTTTAAACTGCCCGTAACATGGCATTCTTGACTTCCTACTTGTTGCCCATAACACATGACATCCTTTCTCTTCTGGACTCAGACTTCTCTGAGTCCCGTGTTTGCTTCTGCAAAAATCGGTGCAAATTTTCTAGGCATTCAAGCCATTAATGTCTCTTAAAACAATCCTCATATCCCTAAAGTGAGCGATAATCAAAGGGAAAGTTCTAACATTGTCATTTACCAAATGGATTTACTTCTGCCTTTATAGTGACTCTCAATAGTTTCAATATATGTAACTAACTGAGATTCCTTGTTGTTAAAGCAAAGTAGAGATGCCATGTGTTAGGGGTTGGGAAAGAGATAGGTACGAAAGTCAGTGGCAGATTAAGAGGAGGTGAACTGAGACTCAGATGCAGTTCCAATTATTTGGTAAGGAATGTGGCTTACTCAGTTAGAAGGAGAAACAAAGCATTCAAAAGGTTCTTACTGGTTCCCTTCACTGCAAGAACTTCTCAAACCCGAAGCAGTTTACTCATTTGGGGACTATTCGGTCATTTGTTCGGAGCTGACACCTCATGAACTATGTAACATTTATTAATAAGAGAATACATAAATCCAATTACATTGAATAAATTTTTTTAAATGCAGATGTAGTAAGAATGTGGTTCATTATTATCTTCAAATGGCTGCAAAGCATGAGTATGGTGATGTCCTAAGCAAGGAACTGCTAGAATGGGTCTTTCTTCATCCTTTTTTGAAATTCCCATACTCACTGTCCTGGTTCTGAGTCAATACCATCAACATGCAAGATTTGGTGATTTCAATTCGCCAAAACAAATCTAGAGCAGAGGGTTGCCAAAATAAATGACAAAGTTGGCTCAATAAGTCAGATCACGAAGTCTTCAGTTAGACTGTAATTCCCCACACTTGAAGCACAGTGCCAGCTTCTCCTTCCTCCCCAGGTGTCCAAAGTGTCAGAGCAACTATTTTTATTTCACACTTTCAGTGTATCTAAGTGAACTCAGGGGTTAAAAAAACAAAACAAAACTACCCATTGGAGCAAAAAAACATAAGAGTGAGTCATTTAAGATAGCCAAGGATGGATAGTCAAACAGTAACCGGGAGCAGGAGATGGACAAGAGCACTATGGTGCTCATTAAGGATTGATGGGAGGAAACAATCCTATGAGGGTGCCAGGAAAATAGTGTGAATCCGCTTCTAACTGCTTTCATAAAATATATTAACTGAAAATGCAACAGGCAATCTATCCAGAATAAACTTTTACTTTCTAATTCTTTTATATGCAGTACAAGGGGTAGATTTAATAATTACTAAAGGAAATCATATCCAGGAAAATAGTTTTATGCCAAACATTTTATACAATGTTTAAAATAACATACTATTAAAAACCAAGTCTCTTTCTTCCACTATTTTGAATAAAATTGATGGCATAACCAAGATTAATTTAAATTGTTCAGCTGTTTACATCCCAAGGCCCTCTTTTGTTTAGCAAGCAAGAATAGTTTCAAGTTTTCACAATACCCACCAAATACTAACATTCATGAACTTTTGAGGAAAGCAATCTCTGATTATTAGAATTTATGGGTTTCCACTAATAAACTATTGACAGATCCAAGACTTTTTTTTTCCTGTTTTCTTTTCAGATTCAAACCCTGTAGGTGAAGCTACGTAGTACCTACTATTGCACTAAATGTGCCTCTCTCCCATTAAGGAATACCTTTTGATGTTTTGAATAAAATTTAAAAACTGTCTAAACAACTTGATAGCATATACATATGAATATTTCCTTTTCTTGTCCTACATACTGTCAAAGACTTGACAGTTTTCAGGGATGAAGCACTGAAAATACTTTCACCCAAGACTTGGACGTTTGTGCTACTGTTTAACTGTTACCACTTTTCTATAGCAGCATGAAAGGGAAAGTCAGTTATCTTTCCTTAGGGACTCAGATACAAAATCACACTCTGCTTGATTATAGTGATAACATGTAATTGATTATCCCATTATCCCTAATTATTTTTTCATGTTTAAAGAGAGACTAAGCAACCAACTTTTGGGGCATTTTTTTTTTTTTCCTCTCTTAAGTCCAGAGATGTTTTAAATGATACTTCAGATGAAATTAATAAATGGAATGAACATTGTACAAAGTTGGCTTATTTGAGGATTAAAGCAGTCAGCAACTATGAAAATACCTGGTAAACCATAAAGCCACACAGCACATACATGGAAGGAAAACTCCACAGAAACAGTCATGGATTTTGTTCACTTATTATCCTAATGGCCTAGAACAGAGCCTGACACATAGGAGACAGTGGGAAATATATTGTATAATTAATAATAAGTAACAAAAATAAGCAGAAATACATGCAGTGTGATAAATCTTCTAGTTAAATGGTGCTGTATTTCATGCTTAAAAGGAACTCTGGAGTTTTATTTTTCAGCATACTGGACATTTTTAGTGGAAGATTATGTATTCCAAAGACTAACTTCTGTCGGATGTATATTGTGCAAATATCTTCTGCTAAACTTAACAAATACAGAGAAAAAGTGGGTAATCAATATGTTAAAATTATTTAGAATCACATTTTGTGATCCACTCCCAAGTCAGTGTCTAAAGGATCAAAATTGCTTCACTGATACTTCAGAAAGAAATATTCTCTTTCTGAAAACAGTAGCTTTTCTATCTCCCGTGCTCTCCACAGAGCATCAATCACTATTTCACCCTCATCTAATTTCCAGAAGACAGTTAACATTGTCAGCACTCATTATAGCTTCATCATTCTGTATTCGATGAAACAATACCACAACAACACTTGGTAGGCCATGACTCTCACTTAAATGTAGCTTGGGCCATGTTCAGAAAACTGCATTCTTTGCCAAAGTATTAAAACAAATGAATACAAATGCAGATTTTAAGAAGCATATTTGTGGGCACAAATGTATGAGGCTTCACTTGTTTCTTAAGATATTTTTATAGTTTCAAAAATTAAATGCATTCTTTACTAGAATGATAATTTTGAAATAAGATGTTATTTTTTCAAATAAAGTTAACCTAGGAGACTCAAATCTTCAGTAAGGATGGAATAAAATGAAAGGGAAAATATATGCTTGAGCTATATTAGAATACTTCAAAGCAAACTGTAAATTCTTATGCTTCTTAATTATTCCAAAAAATCACTTTTTCCATCTTGACGTGTTAATAAGTGTACAAGAAAAATTTGTTCTTGAAAAATGAAAAGAATTTTAGGAAAATTTTTTCTCAATAATTGTAACATTTTGATTAGATGAATACATACACAAAATTATTTTTGTCTTTGAAATTAATATCTTCTTTTGACTCACATTTTTAATTGATTTACTCTTTTAAATCTACATAGATTAAGGTTAAATAACTTTCTATGGTTGAGAAGTCAATCATGATAAGAGGTTATTTAAGAATCTTTAATAAAGGACAGTCTTTAACACAATGCCAAACAAAGTAATTCAAATCACCACATGTTCTTTTAAATGTCATTTTTATGAGATGGATTATCTACTAACTTGTCTACATGAGATTGCATTATGCATTTCAAATTTTTCTAATACTTCAAAAAGAACAGAGTGGCCCGAATTTCGAAGGCGCATAAACTTTGCCTTAACTATATTTGTTCCTCTCCCAGAGTGCAAAAAAATTTCTTAGAATTTGTGTTTTACTCTATGTGAATGAGACCGGTGATCATATAATCATATTTGTCCCATTGTGTTAGCAACCATTTCAAACTGAAAGACCAAGACAGGTTCTAAACATGCTAGATTCTATAGAGCCATTAGTAATAAATTTGATCCGACAGTTTACTGGGACAATGAAATGTACTGAAAAGGGCATCCATTAGTCATTCTGGACAATCTCATCGGAATTAAAAGAATGAGTTATGATCTTCTAAGGACTCAGCCCTCCCACTCCAAAAATTAATCCAACTGTATCTCCCCTTCTGATTCTTTCAAAGACGTTTTCCCTATTGACCATTTCAGGAGACCTTCCATAAACTGTAGCTAATATTTGACTAAACCTTCTGCATCCCAGTCACACACGTAGGTTTCCTGCGAGAATCACAACCAACAAACCAAAACTTCGGGTACATTTCCATTTATTGGTGAGCCTCCTATTCCAGGTGCCAATTCAGCCATTTCAGTTCAGAACGAAAAGAAGTCGACCTCAACTTTCCTGCCTCTTAGTGATCCAAAATATAAGTGGAGAAAGCCCAACTCCCCTTCCAAAGATCTTTGCGCTCCCTCTAGAATGATTCCGACTTTTCCCAGAAATTCGAGAGGCAAACGCCCCCAAAAGTTGTCTAAGAAGCTGGTATCTCGCGGCCCCGGGGACAGGAGTTGGCGCCCAGAAACTGAATTTAGGCAACCCCGTGAAACTGGCCAAGCGAGGGGACAGGCGCTGCTCTTCCATTAACACGAGGTGCTTTCAGATTTTCTTGGGAAAGACAGGGACAGAGAGTAACCTGCCTGCCATTGCGAGATGCGGACTATGGCGGGGTTGATTAACAATTAGTGGTGGTCCCCTCCTTTCCCCTTAAGTGTCATCTCTAAAGCTCAAGATGCTCTCGGGGTGCTGGACCCGCGCGGGTTCCTGGACACTGGTTCCCGGGCACCCTCTGCGCGCTGCGTACCGTCCGCGCCCAGATGCAGGCGCCCGCCCGCCCGGAGGCTGAGAAGGGGAGAGCTGGCTCACCTGGGGCTGAAGGCTGAAAGGTACCGTCTCGGTCCCCCGGCGCCCGGCCCGGCAGCCTCGCGCCGTCCGCCGACGGGCTGAGCACTTGAAAAGCCCATCGCGTGCCGTAGGGCGCCCCGGCAGCACTGACTTGCTCGGCCGCTGGGCAGAGCTTGAGAGGGACGGGGTTCGCAGGCAGGGGCCGAACCTGAGTGCCCGCGGCGGCGGCTGCAGCGGCGGCGGCGGCCAAGACGGCCCCAGGGCTGTGGGCCGGAGGCGGCTGCAGCCCGTGCGGCGGGGCGCCCCCGGCCCGCAGCAAGTTCTCGATCAGGAAACTCTTGCCCAGGTTGCCAAAGCCCGGCGCGGCGGGGAGGTTCAGGAGCGCGGAGGAAGCCACCACGTCCCAGTAGGCGCCGGCGTGGGCCGCCAGGGCGCTGGGGAGCATGGTGCGGCGCCCGCCGGACTGCACGCCTCCTCTCGCTCGCGCGCCCCGCACGGAGCCCGGCGCCGCCTCCCGCGGGGCTGGGGCGTGCTGTCTTGGGACAGCGACCGGCTCCAAGGATGCCGGCCGGCTCGAGACGAGCTACTGATTTGGGCTGGGCGTTTGGAAGGACTGGGAGGAGTGACGGTGGGAGGGAGAAAGCTCTGCGTTTCCCTGGCCGGGCGGCGTCGACTCTGAGTGCGTCGGGGTAGGCCCTCCCGCTCTCCGGCCGATCCGACGGGAATTTTTGTTTCTAGAAGGCTGGAAGGTGTGTCCAGCCCATCCATTCATGTCACCCAGCCCACGAAGTGACAGACGCGGCTAACAATAGGGGCTGTCCTGAGAGTCCAAGCTTCGGCAAGGGGAGGAGGCGAGACGCTACAGCGAGGAGGTGGGCGTGGAAGCGACAGGACCCGGCCAGCTCACCGCCTCTCAGCGGCCGAGTCCAGCCCGCGGTCCTTACTCGCAAGCTCCAGCAGCCCCCGGGGCGCGAGGGTGCTTAGATGCCAGCGAGAAGCGCCCGGAGCGCGGTCGTTTTCGATCTGGACACCGCTGTTAGACCACCTGTTGGGCCGTCCCATGCTCTCCACGGTTGACGTCATTTTTCAAGAACCGTCGGGCATCCAGGCAAACTGAAGGGAGTCACCAGTGTCTTAGAAGGCTATGGTCACCTGAGAAAGTCACAGTGTTACCACACTGCTGTGGTCATATCGCTACCTTTAAAAGTTACCTTTTAAGAGTGATTGTGTGCGTATTAAATGTGGTCCCATTTTTTTTTTTTTTTTAAGGGGGAAGGAAATGAGGGTTCGTTGAGGGCGTTTTTGAGACTTTTTAAGAACGTTCTCTGTTCTCAATGATTCTTTTCTGCTCACTTTTTGTTAAGGTTTGATTTAAGGATCACACCAGAAAAGATGATTAGTGGATTTTGATCCAGTGAAGAGGATCTCAGGTGGAGTTGGTTAATGGCCGTTGTCTGAGGGCCGGGTCCAAACCTCAAAGAAGAAAAGCCACCACCGAGTCCTCCTAATCACCTCTGTTTCTGTCCTCCCTGAAAAGACGGAAATGAGAAGATAGAGTTACTTACAATTACAGCTGTTCTTTAACTTCCCTAGAAATTTGGGTTCTTCCCCCACCCCGACCCCGCCAGCTTATTAACAGTCTGCTAAACAGGAACTGAACAGGTAAAGGGCGTCCCACCCCCGCCCCCGCGCCCCTCCGCCCCTGCCGCGTGTATGTGCATGTGTGATGTGTGTAACTGAAAGTCCCTTTACCCACATGGCAACTTTAAAGGTCCTTATTTTGGAAACTATTAATGGAGTGGTAAAACTGACTTCTCTGTCAAGTAACTTCTCTGTCAAGTGCCTCTCTCCTGTGTAACTTTAGATTAATTTATTTAGTGTAAGTTTTCTTAAAGGATATTTGCAAAGTCTGGGTTACATAATAGTTTTTCTCTTTACCCTAAGAAAGACTTGATCCTTGGCTTCAATTTACTTAAAAGCTGGCTGGACTTGCCAGAGTAATGAGATAAATTTTCTTTTAAAATATTGCTTTTTGGTGAATGAGTTAATTTGTGTTGCCTTACACTACGTGTGTCCAGAACTTTTTAAAGGCTCACCATCCCCCTTCTCCCCACACCCTGCTAAATGGGAGGGAAATTATTTGCAAGATGTGTTTACTCACTCACTTATAGTAAATGAAGTTTCATTCACTCCATGATTTAGTCAGCAGCCCTCTGCTGAGCAGTTCAAGTTTATTGAGCACTTGTGGTGGTTGATCATGGGAGTATATAGAAAAAGAAAGATCTAGTTTTTGCCTTATAGGAGTTCACAATCTGGTGGGAGAGAAAAACAAGTAACATCTAAGAAAGGGCTTATAATTTAGAAGAAAAAGTATTAGAAAACTTCCAGAAGTTTTCCCACAAAACTTCCCAAAGAGTCTCAAAATAGTAGGTAGGGACAGAAAGTGAAGTAGTAACCTTTGAAGTGACTAAGGAACAGAGAGACAACATCACTGTTATTCTCATATCATAACCACCATTTATCTACAGATTACCTTCAGGTAAGTACTACATGCTTTATAAACATTAATACATATATCTTCACAATAATCCAATTTTCTGGCCTGGTGACTGGATAGATGCCTACTTCTTAAGATGGGGATTTATAGGACAAGGAGCAGGTTTCACACAACAGTATGAATAAAAAGATGGAGATAGATTTTCTGCTTGTTTGGGATTCTTCAAGGGAGAATTATGTAGTGAGAAGTGAGTCAAGAGATGAATTCTGAGGGATGAATGAAAGAAAGAGGAGCTGTGAAGTAGACTGAAAACAAGCTGTCAAGATTTGAAGACAGAAACTAAGAGAGAATGATGTGATGGAAGATAAAGGCGAGAATGGATCAGAAAGGAGGCATGGCAGACTTGAGTAAAAGCTGTTCTGTGCTCAGCAGTTTCTTTTTCCAACTGGGCAAACAGCTACAATGCATTTCCCAGCCTCCCTTGCAGGCTGTGACTAGCTGACGGAAAAGGAGTAGAAGTGATCTATTTCTCCTCCAGTTCTATCCCTTGCTAACACTATACACTCCTCACTCTTCAACTGCCAGATGAGAACCCTACATCTCTGGAGGATGGAGGAGCCACAAGGCAAAGAGAGGCCAAGTCTCAAAATCACCACATGGAAGACTAACAAACCTGAGTAGATCATGATATAATAAAAAAACGGTTACTGGATAATGTCATTAAGATTTAGGAGCTAATTTCCACAGCTTATTCTTAACTATCTTAGTTAACATATTGTCTCGATAAATACTTCAGACCAACAAAAAAAAAAAAACAACATAATTTGGGTTTTAGTTACTTATACAGAGTGTTTACATGGGTAAGAGGTAGGTAAAAACCAGTTTGTAGTTGCTTGAAGGTCAAGGGAAGGTAAGAAAATGGGGACGTATAGATTAGAGAAACATATAGAAAAAGTTGAAGCGAGTCATAGGGTTAAAAGAAGAAATCAATGAATTTATAAGATGAAATAAATGAAGTACTATGGATAGGAGGCTGAAGGTAAAAGAGAGATAGGATATTTGCTGGAGCAAAGACATGAAAAACCTGGCATAGTCCATGTGGGCTCTTTATCTCTTGATTAGGATGCTCTAAGACAGCTGACTGGGGCTTGAAAGAGGCAGGAGACTGCTTTTCCCAACAGTTATCTTTATCATCAACTAACACCAGAGGATTTTTAAGTTAGCACTGTAGATACTAAAATTTATTTTTCAGTGCATAAGTGGCTAATGATATGGAGGGAAGCTTTCCACCGTTATGTAAAAGCCTACAGCTTCATTCTGAACCAGTCTCGTTCAGTGACTTAGAGAACTCTTATTGTCCTTACCCAACTGTGATGCTACCAGTATCCTGGGGCTGGAACACTGTCACATTATCTCAGTGAATTGTGAGTGTAGGATATGAACTTGAAATGATCAAGAGCTAGATATCACTGATTGTTTCAGCACCTAATTAGACATAAATGTTTAAATATACTGTAAAATTCCATCTGACCATTGCTTTCGCAATCAGGATTAGCATTATAGGGATGGTTTTCTATCCCTTAATTTGTTTGATTAGTTATTAGAAAATACTGATATTTCTGGAAAAGGACCTGGTGATTGAAAATGCCCAGATAGGTACAGAACATTTTACTACAGTGCTTTCATTTCTTATAGAACCGTTTTGAACTATGCTGAGCTCTGGTGCCCCCAAAAGAGCATTATCACAAACTCAAATGCCTACAGGATCACATAGGTAAAACCTGTAGGGCAGCCTGGAGTTAAATAATAGGAAGCATTAGTTAGTTATTAAAGAAGGAAGAATGGGAGGTTGATCTGAGGAGAGGAGGGTAGAGAGCCTGCCACACAAAGATAAGCCGAGACCTATGTTGTTATTACGCTAGAAAAGTAGGCTAGGACCAGATCCAAGATTGACACTGAGTTTTTAGATGCTGTCCTTATACCAAAGATATGTGCACAAGAAAATAAAATTGTAATTATGTGTGGTGATGGACATTAACTAAACCTTTTGTAGTAATCATCACAGTCTATACATATATCAAATTATTATGTTGTACACTTAAAATGAATACTATATCATTTTTATCTCAATTTTTTAAATAAAAACAATGAAATGTGATCATGTTTACATTGTAAAAAGCCATTATGCTAGGATCTGGAGAAGAACCTAATTGGGTACTATTAAAGTAACCCTGATAAGATATCCTGGACATTTGGGCTGGGTTTGTGACAATGATGAAAGAGAGAAGTAGGAGAATTTGAGATTTCCCTAGAAGATATCTATGAAGTTAGAATCTGAGAAAGAGTGGTCTCTCTTGAGAGTGCTTGGTTATGTCATCCGGCCTTGAGAACTGTGCCTATTGTGTTTCCTGATGTGTTTTGAATGCTAAGAAGTTGATCAAAATTTAAAGTTCAGTTACAGTAACTCTCTTAGCCTATATCCTCTCATTTATATCCTTTCCTTAATTCACTGTAAGTCTTTTAGATTTTTTAATTGAATAACATTGGTTTATAACAGTATATAGATTTCATCTGTACAGCATATGTTAATATGCTATATAAGTCTATACAATATACAGATGCTACATTATAACTGTCACCAAAAGTCTACATTTTTTTATGTTTACTTTGATGGCTCTGTTGTATGTATAGTCATTACTTTGCCTTCTCAAATTTTTAATTTCCTTTTCTGACAGTTTATTGTTAGTTACAGTAATACCACAGATTTTTCATATATTGATTTTGTATCCTGCAACTTATTAGTTCTAACAGATCTTTTTTTTAGTGTAGTCTTTAGGACTTTCCATATAAAATCATACCATGCACTGACAGTAACAGTTTGACTCCTTCCTTTCCATTTTAGATGCCTTTTATTTCTTTGTCCTGCCTAATTGCTCAGAATAGAGCTTCCAATACTATAGTGAATAAAAAGCACCTCCTTAAATGGTGTAAGTAATAAACAAATACAACAAACAGGTGAACCTTTTTTATTTTAAATGCACATGCTTACAAGAGTTCCACTAAGAACTGTACTGCTGTGATGGAGGCTGAAGAATGTCTTCCCCTTTTCCTCCATGATCAACAGAATGTTTCCCGAGGGCAGAAACGTCTCTGCCTGGTGGAGAGAGGGGTGTTCTCAAAGCGTTGTTAATACAGTGAACTCCAGGGTGAATTTCTGACATTTCATTGACAGTCTGCAACTCCTGCTCCAATAATCAGGAAAGAAGGTGAGATTATGAGGAGGTAGGTTCTGATCTCAAAGAAAAGGAGACTACTCATTGGATTCATTACAGCTTTTTTAGTAATCCACTGGAAATGTGACTAGTGCAGTTACTCAGAGAGAAACTACTATTTCCCAATAAATGCTAACTGCATAGGCTCTCTCCACAGCCCAACACCCACTCACAATCTGGAGCCTTAGGCAGATTACATCCTAATTTTCAAGTTAGAGAAAAAAAAATATGAAAAAATATTTTAAAGACAAGTACAAGAATATGTTAAGAATTAAGTATATTCAACCACTTCAATAATGATTGCTCAGTTAAGTGCTATATACTTCCACACTTTCTTAACTAGTCTCCCATTTTTTACTCCCTACCCCACCCATACATACTCTTGGGCCTTTAAAAATAATTCTGAAAATCCAGCTCATCTCTGAAATACATTTATAAATATGTTTTCTGTTTTGATCTGGCAGAACTCATGCTCTTGTTGTCCTACTTTTCCTGCACATGTCTTTTCTGGCTGGCCCCATTGGCTTTTTGTGTATTATTTTGCTGGGCCTCAGCATTGCTCATCTCCGTGCCCTGCATTCTACCTCCAAGCTCTATTTTACTGACTTTCTTCTGTAACTGGGAGACTTCCCAGTTTCTTTCCAGGCCATTCAGTTTCCTTGGCATTACTTGCTCATTGATCATTTCTAACCACCTTTCCACTTGTGCTGCTTTGCCCACAGTGAAATGTGAGACTACTGAAAGATTTTGAGGAAATCACTCTGAATGTAGCTGAGCAGCAGTCTTTTCAACCATTTCTCATTATCACAGTATCCTCAAAGTCACAGGTGCCTCTCATTCACACTGAAATCCTACAAAGTTCTCTGGTTTGGCCTGAATTACTGCTTTGGACAAAAGTAAGAATTTGCATTGCATTATGAATTTTGTCAGATTCCCCAATGTTTGCACCAAAATCGACTTTTCTGATGAACATTAGGCTTTCTGTTTGTTTGTTTTTTGCATTTACTGTCAAAATTATGAAGTGCAACACAGAGAAGTTAATCCCTTGAGAAGCCTGGCTCTGAGGCTATTAATCCAGGCTCTTTGAAACATATTTATATGTGTTAATCTCCTTCCTTTAGGGTGTCATTTCTCTGGTGACAATTTGCCTCATGTAAAATATAATAAACATTTTTGGCAAATAAACAGTAATTTATCCTTTTTTTAAAGTCTAGTCTCCCAGTCTTCTATTGAGTTTCATAGCTTTCTTTATTTGGAAATTATAGTAACATTACAAAGCTTCTGATGTAAGCCTTGCTGACAATCAACCATTTATACTGTGTGACAAAATTCTCAAGTGATGTTCCTTATGTTATTAAAGTGCTTTTTTAAAATATTATATATATGCATATATATACATACATATATTCATTGTCCTTATTGTTTTATCTACTAACTTCTCCTAGACCCAATTCTACACCTCTACTCTAGCTACACTTTCTTCCTTTAGCCTAAGCACCTTGATAACTCATTTAGCCATGAACCTGTTAAGTGAAATACCACTTAATTGAATGATTCATGAACATCTTTCATTTCTACTCATATTGCAATATTATATCTGCAGATTGCATTGTTTAATTGGATAAATTCTACTGATATTTCCCCTTTCTAATGGAACATAATTACTAAATAGTCTTCTATTTAGGGTTTTTGTTATATTTGAAAATAATATGTTTTGACTTCCTTAAAATATTCTGCAAATCTGACTTCATACTAATTCAAAATGGCCTCTCCTAGTCAATACTCCATCATGTAAGTTTCTACTACACTTGTTCCAATTGATTATAACATTCGAATACAAGGGTAGCCTAGGTTATGCTCTAATAACTCACGACTCTGAAATTATAATGACTTAAAGTAATAAAAGCTTCTGTCCATCTTGAGTTGTCTGTAGCTCTCCTCCACATGGTATTTATTCCTGAACGTAAACTGATTAAGTAGCCACTGCCTGAAATATTTCTGGTCTTTGGCAGAAGAAAAAGAAAATGTAGCAGAGCACACGCTAATTCTTAAAGTTTCTATTCAAAAGGGCACATGTCATTTCTGTTCACATTTCATTGACCAAGGTAAATCAGATGCCATACTTGAGTTCTGTAAGGGGGGAATAAAATCTTACCATAAAATCAATAGCACTGTGTTTTTTGTGAACAGTGGACAATATCCTAACATACTATATCAATTAGAAATCAGAACTTACTTATACTACTACTAGGTTGTAAAATGGAAGGAGAACGTATAATATAAAACAATAAATTCAGTTTTTCATATAAGGAATTATCTTTGCTCAGGTGAGTGATAGCAAAAATCTCACAAAAATGCAATTAAATGGTTTATCTAGATACCTTTGTAAGTATTTTTTTCTTTTATTTCTATTAATTATCTGATGTTCTAACTTGATCCAATACAACTTTAAAATTGTGAATCTAGTCATATAAATTCTCTGCTCAAAATTCTTCAGTGACTTCCTTTCTTTCTTCTTTAGAGTAGAATAGAATCTAAAATTGTCAATATGTTCTTCAAAGCCTTGTATGATCCTGCTTCGGGTAACCTTGTCATCTTATCTCAATTGAGTTTCCCCTGGGTTACATTACTGTTCTCTTTTCAGTTCATTAGAATCTTATGTTCCTTCCCATCTCTGAACCTCTGCACATACTATTTCTGATGCAGAAAGCTTTTTCTCTGTCTAAGCTTTACCTGGAAAAGAACCACTTGTCTTTTTGGTCCCAGTTTGAATGTCTTTTCCTCTGCAAACACTCCCTGCACTCCCCCAATCTCACATTGAACCAAGGTTGGACTCTCATATAAAATAATTTTCTTTTAGTATGATTAAATCATTATTTTTTAATATTAATATCAATAGAGGCTGTCCTCTCCTCATGAGTAACCATCTGAATGAGACTGAGTTGATTAGTTCTGTTCCTTCCTTCCAGTTAATGCATTACCTATGTTGAATAATAAAACAGAGCCAACCATTGTGTTTATATTTTGAAGTAAACATATACATTTTCACTTTAATAAAATCTTGCTACAAAGAACTGCATCAGGAAATAAACTGCTGTTTCAAATACAAATAATTGTAGTGAAATTTTTTAGACTGCTGAAAAATAATGAGCTAATTCTTACCAAGAAAATTTTAAAATAATAATTAATGTTAGATTCCATTGTTTCTTAGGGCATCCATAATAAGTATAATTAATAAATTATGACTATTGTCTACCACTAGTCATTGTTACTACTTTTTATTGCTACTGCTGTTTCTCAAAACTAGACATTTGCTAATAAAACTAAGAAATGCATTTCATAAGACAGGTTTTGTTATAATGATACTATCTAATAAAAGAAATCCACCTTTTCTTTGTATTACATGTCAGGAAACTCAACAAAGAAATGTCACTTATGGTAAAGCACAGAGCAGTTAAATTTAACCTAAAAGTTTGATTAGTTAACCCACCAAATTTAGCCTCCACAATACACAGACATTTTGCAAGAAGATATCTGAATGAACAAAGTACTCTTAATTCAAATACATCTTTTCATGGTCACCCTTTAATTAAAGCAGATTTATTTCTTAAAGTGAGACTAATGTTTCTGATTTCATGTCTTATGTTTCTGATTTCACGTCTTTTTCATTCAGAAAGAAGTAACTTCTTTTCACGCTCTCCACATATATTCCATGATAGGGGGCAATAAATATATGCTTGATGAAAGCATTCACAGTGTTAATATTATTTCATAATTTCAGATTGGTTATAGCATATTCTACTGTTTACCCCTTAGAGGGAATCAAAATTACATTTCTTGCATTTTTTCAACTATATAATTTTCACTGCTTTCTTCTAAAAATTATTTTCAAGGCACTGTTCTAACACTGATCCACATGTCTGCTGAATTATTGTAAAAGTACTGCAGCCACTCTTCTTGATTCTTATCTCTGTTTTCTCCAACTAAATCATCATGGCAATATATCATAACTTCTTTCTTTCAAATTCACTAAATGAATATTTGCTGAGCATTCATATGCCTAGGATTATTTTTAAGGTAGTTTATTTAATTCTCTTGCATTAATATTTTTCCCCAGTGTTTTCTATTTTCCATCATTTGGGAGTATATTCTTCTGTATCTTCATTTTTTTTTTTGTATTCTGTATTTATTTCCATTGTGTGGACCAAATAGCTTTATTTTTCAGTCTTGATGTATTGCCTTGTATAGGATTGATAGTTGCGGTTAAAGGCCTAGAGTAACGGTCCAGGTTGCTGAGCTTTCTACTGCTGTATAGGCTAATGCTTCAGCACCAGTCAAGATAACTAGCATTCAGGAGCCATCATGGGATTGCAGCCTGAGAGCTCATTTTACAGGATTGGAGTCAACAGTGTGGGCAGCAAGGAAGTCCTGCTGGAGCGTGCCAAGGGCACAAGCCTCCCTTGGGGTTGTAGCTGCTTGAACTGAGGAGGAGAGATATGCAACTATACTCAAAGCACGGTCCACATGCCAAACTTTCCCTACAGCCACAAGGTCATTTTAGCCTAGCTTTGATCTTGACAGTTTTGCAGAATTTTATTTTTTTTCAGAGACACAGGCAAAAGAAAATTGGTCAGAGGCTTTGTTTGGATTGCAAGCAGATACTATGCGTGGTTGCGATCCCAGCAGCAGCCATAGGCAGAGAAAGGTGAGTGTTCAGCATGGACCAGGGGAGTTGGCTATAGTGATGTACTTCCTTGTGAATCTCTGTCAAGGTTGTTGCCTACAGAGGGAACTGTGACCAGAATGAACTCCCTGCATATTCCACTGACAGAGATTTCCTCGGAGGTGAAATCTCTAGTTACCAGGGACTATAGCTTGGGCTTCAGGTAGCTAGTGTGGGTTATTGCTGCCCCATGTGTTGCAAGAAATGATACATCAAATTAAATAGTTTCTAAACATAGCCACAGATGCCATTGGTAGCATAGGTGCAAAGTGATTTGCCCTCCAACCCCAGCAACTTAATTTATTTCAATGAGTATAGTATGTACCTGTGTCCATGCAACACAGACAAAAGAGAAACTAGAGAAGGTACCCAGCAGTGTTTCCAATCTTCTGTGCATGCTTCATTAATCTGCTCCCCCAAGCTCAGTCCTGGCATCTTTGCTCCTCACACTTCTATTGTCTCCAGAGGAAAGCTCCCCTGTTTTCCATATTTGGAAATAGGTACTACCCTCCCAGCAAAGTTCCTGGTACTGGGGCACTAAATGTGGGATCAGCCCTTTGGTCCCAAGACAGAGTCACCATGTCACTGATGTCCCTCCCAACCTTGGGTCACAGTGCCCCCGTGGTGTTCTTGTTGAAATGGTGTCTGCCTTTTCTACACTTTTGGATGATTTCCATCAATTTTTTTTGTGGAAATACTGATCCTCCAATCCTCCATTCTTTTTCAAAGGCAATTTTCTTGCAGAGTTGTCGTGTGTATGAAAAAGAGGTAAGCCTAGAATCTTGCTACTCTGCCATCTTAAGGTCATCTCCTATTTTTCCATAATGTTAAAAATAAGAAATAAATTTTCTGAAAAGAATTGATCATTAGGTTTGGAAAAATTGAAAGTTCTAGCAGCCTTAACAATTTTTTTGGTTTAGTCATGAAAACCAAAGCCTGATTGGGATAAAATAACATTAGAGATGAAGAAGGAGCAAGAAAGTATTTAAGAAAATCTCTTGGAGAGCTTTATAGAGGAGTGAGTGTGTAGTGCAGGTGTTCTTTTTATAGTCCAAGGAAAAGAAATGGTGTTTCTTTTTTTTTTAAGTATTCTCAGAAAATGAAGAAGTGATATGAAAAGGTAAGTATTAAAGACATGGCTTAATATTTGTGATCATAAATTTGAAATGAGAGTATTTTATATGGTTGCAAGTTTAGCTGCACCAGGAGCAGGAGCAAATTAGAAAATTAGATGGATGGATGTACTTAAGCATTGGCTTAAGTATTGCTCTGTTACAGAGGAGCAAGAAGCTGAGGTTAGGTGGAAGGGAGTGATTATAATGACTTGCCATGGAATCCAAGCTTCATGAAAAGAGGTGCAAGTATATACAATGTGGAAAAATGAAAAAGTTGAATCAATGAGTTGAAGGTCTTCAGGGACTAATGCACTGTTAAAATGTTTTAAGAACTGAGTTCTAAGAGTGTTCTAAGAACTGAGTTAAATTGATAGGAGGTAGTTCTATATAGAGAGTTGAATTTTTGCTAATGCAGTATTGGTTTATAACATTACATAGATTTTAAGTATTCATTTTATTTTTTTTTTTTCATTTTTCTGCTCTGCCTGGGTAAGTTCTATTGCTTTCTCTTTCAGCTCACTTACCCACTCATCTGCTTTATTTAACCTGATGTTGAAACCCTCTATTCTATTTTTCCATTCTATTATTGTATTCTTCGGTTCTGCAATTTGTTTGGATCTTTAAAAAAAAATTATAGTTTATCTATTCATCTCCCAAGTTCAGTGATTATCTTTACAACCATGACTTTGGACTCTTCATTAAATAATTTGCTTATTTTCATTTCTTGAAGTTCTTTCTCTGGATATTTTTCCTTTGCCTTTCATTTTGTTCAAATTCCCCTCTGCCTCCTCATTCAGCCAATTCTACTCCTTTTAGTATTGAAGGTTTGGTCTTGTACAGATAATATTTCATGGAGTTCAAGAGCATAGTCCCCTCTGGCTACCTGAGCTAGGCACTGAAGTTGTACTTCCTGTGTGCACTGCACCTGGTTACCTGCTATGTCGGGTTGGCATATCACGTAGGGCTGTTGATCTCATAGGCTAGTTTATTTTGGCTGTGCTCATTTGAAGTATGTGACTATGGTGCACTGAGTAGGCAGTACTATGGGCCTAACTCAACCTCTGTCTATGCCAGGACTTGGTGAGTAGATGGAGCTTTTGACTCATCTGGGTCACTTGCAGTTTGGGTTGACATTTAGCATCTATTGTTCTGGTGCCAGAAAACTGCTTGTCTGGTATGGTTGGCTGGAAAATTGGTACAATTTTGATATGCTTGTCAGGCATGGAGGTGTGATGTGGTTCTGAGTGCTCTTAATGCACAGAGCTGCAAAGCATAAACTGATAAATAGCAAGAGTGAGTGGAGTTCAGGGGAGCGCATTCACAGGGACTGGCAGTCTCGGGGAAGGATACCAAAACAGTGCCCTTCGGTTCTGGTATTAACAAGGTTGCAAAAGGTCGCCAACGTGGCTCATAGAGTGTTTCCCACCCAAGCATTATCCATAATCATTCTTGTCACTCAGCCAGATACTATAAGAATGACACCCAAGCATTATCCATAATCATTCTTGTCACTCAGCCAGATACTATAAGAATGACACGTTAACATTCTTTCCTCTATAAGCACTTTTTGGAACAGCCTTACTGTGCTAGGTCCCAAGTGAGTGAATCCGTAGACACAGGAAGGGTGAGTTCTCTCTTCCTTATAGTTCCTTACGATTTCTGTATATGTTGCCCATTGGTACTCAATGTCAGGGCTCAGGGACTTGTCTCTACTGAGCCAGACTAAGGGTGTAAGGTGCACATACAGGCACAACACTCTCCCTGCTAGCAGGGAAATGTCCCGCACCTTCAGGAGCCCTCTTTGACTGAATCACACACTGGGGAAGGGATTTCTTCCTCGGCAAGAGCATGTCTCTGTTGTTCCTACCTGTCTCAGTGCTGTCCTTTTACTTTTTGTGTAGAAGCTCTATTTATTCAGATTTCAGGTCTTCCATGTACATTTTTATTACATAAATTGCATAGGTTTATTGTATTCCTGGAAAAAGTTCAGGGTCTTCCTCCATGGCCATCTTGAACTGCGACCTCCATCCCACAGTAGATGCTGAGCTCATGAATGTCACCTATGGGATGACTTATGTTCTCCATAATACCTAGAATGAAGGTTAATAGAACTTTAATTATTTGAATTCTCCCCTTTACTTACCCTGATTCTTGGCCTCCAGACTTCAGCACTATATCCATGGTGGTGTAAATTACCCACAAAAGACCTAAGAGAAAAAACCATTCTGCTGCCTCTAACTCCTTTGCCCCAATCCCAAATAGACGTGGCCAGTGCCTTTTGTGGATTGACAGTGTAGGGCTGT
Organism: Solenodon paradoxus; assembly: GCA_004363575.1. Classification (NCBI taxonomy): domain Eukaryota; kingdom Metazoa; phylum Chordata; class Mammalia; order Eulipotyphla; family Solenodontidae; genus Solenodon; species Solenodon paradoxus. Next base: position 83,663 of record RJWH01000261.1, on the reverse strand, counting down.
GAAAAGTCTTTTTTGATTTTGTGAACCGTGGAAACACCCACACAAGTTATGAAAATGAAATGTTACCCAAGACGGGCTGGAAACCAAAAAATCCAACATTTATATACTCTTTATTTAAGATGAAAAATTTCAGTTTTGGAATATAGAGAAGGAAAGATTTTAGATGCATAGTAATGATGAAAGCTAAGGGTAACTTAATTTCACAAAGTTATTTTGTTTACCAATTTAAATACACACAAGATGCTTATAAAAGCTAATTTTTGTTTATATAATTAAAACTACTTAAGAACATTTAAAATCAATGATATCTTCTACTTTTATTGATAAATCAGTATAATTGTTCTTTTGTAATTTAATATGATACATATAATTTTATATGCTCTGAAATAAAATTCACAATTTTAAAACTTTTTTCCTACATAGGCATATTTTACATTTTTAACTTTGCTGAAAAGATTTATTTTAAGATGTACCCATTTTATTTTTAAATGTGTTCTTATATTTTGTTTCTTTTTTTGCTTAGTGATACTTAATCTTATTATAAACCTTTTATGTGATTTGTATGCATATTACTGCTTTTCAAAGTTGATGAGCTGTTCTCACATTCTTTTTAACACACATGATAGATTTGATTTTTAAATTCCCAAATGTTATAAACAATTATTGCTAAGAGAATCCAATATGAAATGAAAACTTTGCGGCGGAAAACCAATAAAATTTAGTTCATTTGAACTTCTTAATGAATGTCAGCTAATTGCTATGAATACTGCATTGTATTAGAATATTAACCAGACATGAAGAGTGACACAGAGTCAATGTAACCAGATTATTTTATGGGTTCTGGGTGGAGAATTAAGTTATAGTTAGTATGCATTGATTTTAAAGTCATACACTAAATTGAAGATCAACACGTAGTCTTTGGAGTCAGGTTACCTGAGTTCAAATCCTGTCTTTACTACTTGCTAGCCCTGTGGCCTTGGGTGAGTTAATTATGCTGCGTTTAGTAGACACTGTTTTTCAGTATGTAAAAGACGTTCTCTACCTATTCTTTGTATTTGTTGCTGTTCTTGCTGTTGTTGACAGCAACTTCTCTCCTCCAGAGAAACAAAAAATTCTCTCGTTCTCTTGGCTTTCATTTAAAATGGGTATTGCCCTGCGATGCAGTCCTGTCCAATGGAATGTGAAGAAACTCAGCCAGAGATATGCCAGGGCAGTTTTATCTTAGTTAAATAGAGAATAGGAAATAATGCAATTCTTCTTGGACCAAGACTGTTTTACCTCTCTTACACCTGCAACTGTAGCAGCCACCTGTGGAAGGACAAGCATAAGAATGGAAAGCAGAGCATTATTTCTTAACATCACTAAACCATTGGGGAAATTACAGAGCTTTTCACTAGATTTCCTGTTGTGTGAGATGAAAAATTATTATTAAATACATGTTTAATAGGTCATTTTGCTACTTCCACCTGAAAGTATATTAATGTACTCTCCAGTTTAATGCTGCATAGATATGATAATAGCAGGCACTCTTTTCTCCTTTTTTAAGGGAAAGTTTTCAACATTTCACCATGAAGTATCATATCCATAGCGTTATTTTAAATATTCTACCAGTAAACTACTCCTAGTTAAAGTTTTGTTAAGTTATAAATTCAAGCCAAACTTCTATACATTTGTTGAAAAGATCCTATGATTTTGTCCTTTATTTGAATGTGACAAATTTATATAATTGTTTTATAAAGTCAGCATTACTTCTAGCTACCCAAATGTTTATCATTTCTACTTTTTCCATTCCATACTCCTTAATTTCTGGCTTTCTATTTGGTATCGTTTTTCTTCTTCCTGAAGAATATGTTTCAAGCTTAATTTGCTAAGGCTCTGTTGGTAATAAATTCCTCCCATTTTTATTTTATCTTTACTCTGGAAAATATTTGATTGGGTAAAGAATTCTAGATTGGTGCATTCATGATTTCATGCTATTGCCTTCTGACTTTATTGTTTCTATTGTTGAAAGATCAACTCTAAGACTGTTATTTCTTTAAAGGTAATCTCCTCTTCCCTGTGTGCTTTTACTTTTTAATTATTTATCTTCAATTGCACAATGATGTGTCCAGATGTGGATATCATTTTATTTATCTTGCATCCAGTTATGTAACTTCTTAAATATGTGATTTGTTCTCTTTTATCAGTTTTTGAAAAATTCAATATTATTTCTTCAAATGTTGCTTCTTTCCATTTTCTCTGTTCTCTCTGACACTCTGATTAAATGTAGATTAGTTCTTTACATTTTTTTCCTTTTGTTTCCTGTTGTTTTTGAGTTAGAAATGACTAGGAAGTCCCACCCTGGTGAGTTTCTCACAGACATTTCCCCTTTAAGCTAATATTTTTGTCTGGACCAGTGCTTGGGGTTCTATTATGATGGCAAGATACCCTTCATCAATAACATCAAGAAACTGGGGGCAAAAATATAGGTCTATTATTTACAAGACCTGGAAATTAAATGGCATAGCTGGGTCACAGTGTGATCACAAACAGAATACATAAACCTGGGGTCCTGCTGTTATTAGTGATGAGGGTGGGGAGTACAGCGTTTTCCAAAGCTTACTATTGGTGAATTTAAATTATAAGAGCAGGAATGTTAAGCACAGGGAGAGAGACAAAAGAAGGGAAAAGGCAAAAGAAATGGCAACCAATCTCGAAAGATCAATTATCTAAGTCAACCAAGATCTAAGACTAGATAAGAGCCAGGTTACCTAACAAAGGAGGCTCTTTGGGAGGGAGGCAGCCTGGCTCTTACCTGTTCCAGTGACTGGCAACTTGTTCAATTTATCTTTATTCCCTTTCAAGTGGATGCCAGTCAGTTTCCAGCATTATAAGGAAAAATCGACACTTCTCCAAAGAAGACATGCAGATGGCCAACAGACACCTGAAAAGATGTTCATCATCTCTTATTATTAGGGAAATGCAAATCAAAACAGCAATAGTCATCACCTCACACTGTGAGAATGGCTATTTTCCAAAAGTCTGGAAACTACAAGTGTTGGAAAGGATACAAAGAAAGGGGAAGTATTACATGCTTTTGATGGGAGTGTAAATTGGTACAACTATTACGGAAAGTAGTATGGAGACTCTTCAAAATATTAAAAATAGAAATTCCACGTGACTCAGTTATCCTACTTCTGAGTATTTACCTGAAAAACACAAAAACATATAATTTGAAGAGATATTTGCACCTCCTCACATGTTTATTGCAGTATTATTTACAATAGCCAAGAGCTAGAAAAAATCTAAGTGCCCATGGACAATGGACATTGAGTGGATAAAGATTTTATACATATAGGTAGATAGATAGATAGATAGATAGATAGATAGATAGATAGATAGATAGATAGAAACTACTCAGGTAAATAGAGATATTTACAATATGGATGGATCTAGAAGAAATTGTGCTTAGTGAAATAAATCGAGATGGAGAAATACTAACACTATATGATTTTACTCAAATGGTATATGGAAAAACTAAATCAAAATAGACTTTTAATCTGTGAGACAAAATTAGTAGTTGGTAGAAAAAAGGGAAGGAAGAGGCATTTCAGGCAAGAGGGGTCAATTATACTGTAAAGGACACAATTGGACATGCCAGTGTTATATATGCATATATATGTATATATATACACATATAATATATGTACTTATTATGTTTATTTGCAATGATGCACACCTTAAGTCTATAAAATGTTGTGATGCAATGTTACCTCAACAGAAGAAAAGTCATCTCTCATGTTTTATGGTGTGTGTGTGCTTGCCTTTGTTCTCACATTTTGTGTTCTAAGGTTCAGATTTTTTTCTGAACTCTCATTTCACTAATTCTTTCCTCATTTGTGTCTAATATGTTATTTAATCTAGTTACTGATTTCTTAATTTTGATTGTTTTATTTTTAATTGTAAAATTTATATTTGGATGAGGTGTTTTGTTTTGTTTTGAGGAGTCATGTGCTACGTTATTTTTTTTTGCAGATTCTAGCTCTCAAATGAAACTTTAAAATTCTATTTTTCATTCACTTGAACTTAGTAAGGAAATTATTTTATAATTAATGTCATTAATTTAATGTCTGGAGCTCCTGGAGTTCTGTTTTTTGTCTGTTGCTTCTGTTGATTCCCTATAAGCAAACTAGTGTCCTCTTGTAACACATTATTTTTGATTTTGTACCACACATTGTTATAAAAATTTGTGTAATAATACGAGACCTAGGATAATGTTACCTTTCTTGAGAGGGGATTTTCATTTTCATTTTCCAAGAAACTAGGAATACTATCAATCCAAAATCAATTTACTTTCAAGTACTGAGATTTTCTAGGGTACATAGATGTGAGGCCTGAATCACTTATAGCTCACCTTTATTTGTAAAGTATTACCTTCAGTTTTCCAACCCAAAAAGGCTAGATGCTTTAGATGCTGCAGAAGGAGGGATATGTCTGCTTTTGGGAGAGGAATGCTGTTTTGGGGTAAATCAGACAGGCCACATAATGGAAAACCTTAAAAATCTCAGGGATCAAGACAAAAAGCTGTAAGAAAAAGAATCCCTTTCTTCAACCTGGACACCCCTTGGGGCATGGATCCTTCCCTTTTTGACTACATTCATTCCTATTGTCCTCTTTCTGCTTTTTGGACCTTTCCTCCTAAAACACCTTCTCTTCTTTATTCACTAATATGTTACACCAATCACTACTAATTCTATGAAGAGCATTTTTCTCTTGCAAGCATGATATCAAAGGGACCCCAAAGAAACCCCTGACAGCTCTAGGAGCCCAGGCAGTCCCATTTTCCTGCAGGAAGTAGTCTATGGAACAAGATGCCCCCACCCCCGCCCCCTCTTCTTACTTTTATAACTATAAAAAAGCAGGAAAGAACAGTCACCAGACCAGCCAACAGAAATGAGACATAATCAGCAGAGGTGGCAATCACCTCCTGTGTTGACCTGGGCAAAGAACCCCATCCTGGTGGCAGAAATAATTGACCTGACTCAGAAAAGCAAAGACCAGTCAACCGCCTAACCGCGCCCTGCATTACATCATCCACGACCATTTAGCCCATGTTCAAAAACAATAGCCACATACTGTATAAAAAGTATCTTAAGATCTGAGCCTGGTGGAGTGGTCACCAGCTGTGCGCCTTCCTGGCCTGAATCAGGATGAATAAAGTCGTGCCTCAGAGTATCTCAACTCCCTTGTCTAGGTCTCTTTCATCGTGGGCCTATCAGTTTGCCTATATTTTGAAACGTTACAAGCCTTAACTTTCATAAGCCTATGAACCTGTCGAAAGCACTCCATTCAGAAATCTTTTGCAAAATTTCAAATTCCAATAGAGAAAATGTTCCCTTTTTTCTGTACACACTCTCTGCAAATGCTAAACTCACAAAATTTTTCTGGATTTAGAGCTATTATTATTCACTACCTTATGAGCAATATGATACATATTAGCAAACTTTTTAGGTTTCCCTCCATCTCTTCTATTTTCCATTTTTAAAGCCACTGATTTGCTCTCTGAGCTTTTATCTCTTCAAATATAAAAGTAAGAATAATAAAGTATCTGTCCTATAGATAAAATAATTAAAGTTACGTAGGTAAAGTGCTTAGCAGCATGCTTACATATAATAAATACTCAATAAATGTTAACAATAATAATAGTAATAAAATAATAACATCATCTTGATTACTTTGATATGTGGAAAATGTTTCTTCTTATCTGTGAGCAGTCCAAAACCAAGGTAGTAAACAGAACCTTACAGAAATGATTTGTACTAACCAAACCAGATATAAAGCCAAATCCCCAATGTCATCCAAATGTTTAGCAGCATTCATTTTAAAGTCTTATACTGAACATCCATGTATTTTGCCAGTCAATGATTTTATTAGAGGTCATAGGGAGATTCATCAAATCACATTTACAGGTTCAAGTGTACTTAGCTAGCAAAGAGAGAGCATAAATCGTTATAATCATAGTGGAAAGAAATAAGGAGATTCCTCAAATAATTAAAAAAATAAACCTCATATGATACCATTATCCCATTTCTAGATATTTATCAGAAAAACAAAAAGCCACTAATTAGAAGATATAGATGCACCCCCATATTTGTTTCAAAATCATTTGCAGTTACCAAGAGCTGATAATAACTTAAATACCCACAAACAGAAAAGTAGATGAAGATATATATAAACAATGGAATACTACTCGCTATAAAAAAGAAAACATGAAATTCTGCCATTTTCAACAATGTGGATGGGCCTAGAGGGAATTATGCTCAGTGACATAAGTCAGATGGAGAAAGACAAATATCATTTGATTACTCTCAAATGTAGTATATATAGAAAACAAACGAACAAAATCAAATAAAAATAGATTCTTAATCTATAGGACAAATTAGTTCTGAAGGAAAAAGAGAGAGGAGACAAATCAGGTAAAAGGGGTCAATTATATAGTGGCTAGACTTGAACTGCTGGTGGTGAACATACTTATACAATGGTGATTTACAATGATGCGTATTTTAAACCTACATAATGTGAAAATTCAATGTTCATTCAATAAAACTGAAAAACAATATTAAATTAAAAATGTGCTCGATGTTTTATTGATTAAATATATTCAATAAATGTCCACAAACACTTGCTATCAACCTTTTAATTAAATACATGACAATCTGATTTCTAACTCATAATTCTTATCTCCAGGCCCTGTCCCAAACAGCCCTTTGGCTGGGGTTTGTGAGGAATCAGACAGAGCACCTGTCGATGCTAAATTCATGGGCCTCCAGAGGGTTGTATAAATGATGTCAAAGGCTAAAGCAAAATATTTTATAAAACAAGTTACTATAGAGAGTTCAAAAAAATTACTTGGGTTTTGGATCATCTGTTCGTTTAAAATATTTCCAAAATTTCTACATTTGATAAACTATCCTCTTGGGCCACATATTATAATGCATATTTATACTATTAATTTCCCAGTGACTATTATAAAATATGTCAGTGTTGACATAATCTAGATTCTTTCATATTTCAAAATACAAGTCTACATTGCACAATGTCCTTTGACTTTTTTTCCTGCAGGGCATCCTTACCTCTAGTCTGGACTTTAAAGTCGTATACTTTATCAATAATCTTTAATTCTAAAGAGCAAAGTAAAGAAAATCCATTTAACTCAACAAGCACAAAAATTTCTAAGATTGAAAAATGTACTTTTTTCTTAGTTAAAAGCAAATGAAACTTTAGCTTTAAGGAGGGAAGAGAGATAGGTCAAACTCTTTCTTTTGCCTGCTTGCCAGATGATGCTAAGAAGTCATTGTCTTTTCTCACTCAGGCATAAATGCCTGAAAACTCCTTTTTCTTCTGCCTACCATTGCCTTAACCAGTAATACTTTTCTCAAACAACAAGATACCTGAATGTCCAAACATTTATCTATACTAATATAGGCTCATTTCATGTGAATGCCTGCCAAGCAGGAACTAGGCTGTCAGTTTCATCCCATCAGAAAGACTTTCAGTCCCAAGGACTGATGGCAGGTTCCAATTGTTAAGTCATTCTTGCTTGAACTGAATTTTAAAGTCAGGCTCCTACTGTTAAAGAATGGAGCTCAAAGAGGGTATTTAGCCAGAAATGTTGCATTTCTGAATATAATACTCTTGGCTATGAATTTTGTTCTGTTTTCATGATTTTTAAAATTTGAGCACTGAGTAAAACTTCAGGGCAGCAAATAATATGTAATGGGCAACCAATAGTGCATAACAGTTCTTGTTTTGGTACATTCGCTTTGTAGTGATTTATTAAGGGAGACTGAAAAAGCCTGATTAAAATGCATAAACAGTGCTGAACAGTAAACAACCATGTCTAAGGATGAAAAAATGGGACCCACATGCTGTGCATGGAAATTGCCCTTAACAACATGGCCTATTGTTGAACAGATAGGAAGCCAAAGGTTGCTTGTAATCAAATTTGAAGTTTCCCATCACTTATAAAAGCAACACTTCCTTGTGCAAACGTTTCAATTTGTTGTAGTTTAAAAACTGCTTCCTGACTTATTCCTTATAGAAACCAGGAGTTCTTCTGACTGCCAGGTAGATAGAGAAATTTAGACAGAGAGCCCACTAGATTAAAAAAAGACTAAATGTAACCCAGTTTGTATGTTGACAGAGAAATAAAATCTTAAAACTTAACAAAGGAGCACATTAAAGCAGCTCATGATAATTTATTTCTTTGCTTAGTACTTCGTCTAAGCAGAGGGGAAAAAGAGTTTGATGGATTGGTTAGCTGCTCAATTCTCTTTTCTCATTCAAAACTAAAACTAATTTTAAAGAAAATTTATAAAAAAAAAAAAAGTACTGGCTCAATACAACCCCAAATAGAGTCAATAGAAAAAGACTCAAAGAGAAAAAAATCATTAATAATAAGACAAAATTTATCTGATGAACTGATTACCTAAATACAAATACAAGAATTATTATATGACGATATTTACTTTAACGTATGTTTTGAATAATGTCTCTAATTAAAGAGACAAAAATTAACTGCTAAACTTTTAAACCATATTTATTCTCCTACTATATGAATATATACGATACTAAAAAATGTAAATTAACAAAATTTAAATAATTTCTTTAAAGTACTATTTATTTTATAATCTCTATTGTCTTTATTACATGAAGAGTTTTTTAAAATGTTTTACTCTTTTTTCAAAGAAATTTAAAGAATTAACAAAAATTCAACTTCCTCCTAATATGTAACTTTTTGCAACAATTAAGGACAACTCACAAATCTCATTAGTAAGCATGAAGGTATTTTTCATTTCCCATAATGTGATGAAGTTCCATATATCATAATCTTTGTATACAGTTAAAAATTTTTTCTTGGGCACAGATTCCTTCACACATAATTTCTAGATTATGAAACAGGGAAATTTCACTCATTAATAAATGGTCTTCTAGAAATGTCTTAGCAATTTTCATGCTACCTATAGTAAATGAGACCTTATGAAAACCAGTATTTGGTGTTATCATTTCATAACCTGTACAAATTAACTGAAATAGTACTTTTAAAAAACAATGTGCATGCATTTGAATATCTTTTATAATCTTATTATTTGCATTTCTTTCAAATATGAACTGCCTCTTAAGTGAGAAAATTAGAGATGATTTACATAAAATGCTTAACAAAGTAACTAAAAATCATGTGTTTGATGACGATTTGTACTTATTATGTATTTGTTTTATCTCTCCTTATTACAGATACAAAAGTCATCAATACGGAAACTCAATTTAAATAGAAATAGCATTGTTAATACTCTGAAGTTACTGGTTTAATAGGGAAATTAAACTATCCTTGCTATAAAGAAAACAAAATTACAAGTCTCTGAAGGGAATTTCTTAGTAACTTATCCTTGCTTCTCCAAACCCCTGTAACTATTGCAAGCACTTCTCTTTACTTTGGGAAAAGACTGGAGAGTCCAAGTTCTCTATCCATAGAAGTAGAGAGACATTTGCTCTCCCAAGAAGTGTGCTGTGTACCTCTTAGGTATGTAGGAGAATGTTGCAACCTGCAGTCAGTCCACATTGCTGCCAGCTACAGAGAGAGAAACGTAGGTCCTGGCCAAGTGTGACATCAGAGGCCAGGATCAACAACAGAAGGGGCATTGAAGGGGCTCTTCACTCCACTCTAAAACCAGAAAATAGGCTTTTCTATACTTTACAGAGACAACTGTTAATTTTTACTAAAATTTTGAGGATAATTCTTTATTTGGCAATAATTGCAGTCATTCTGCTAAGCTATCTCACCTCTAAACTCTTACTTCATCAATTCATCATTGCATTTGTATGGGTTTTTCATCCTAAAATCTAGGATGAATTATTCTCTTCCGATCTTAGAATACATTAGACTCTTCTTACACCTCCACTGCTTTGCTCATGAAATAAAATCTTTACTCTTAGCATAATATTCAAGAGCTTTCTTCAACCAGTCTTAACCTACCATTGACAGCATCAACTTCACTTCATTCCTCTGTGCATTCTATTCTCTGGATACTAGTCTACTCACCACTTCTCAAACATGAACCTTGAGTATTCATTCCTCCAAGCTTTCATATTTACTGTCCCATGAGCTTAGAATGTCCTTCTCTTCAGTATTAAGAGAGATCCTATATACTTTTAAAGTTCTATCCAGATTCAATCCATCACCTTCAATCATTCTTTCCTCTGTGGTAGACACAATCTATTTGGTACACTTCCTCCTTCCTTGTGTTATTGATGTCGTTGACACAAATGTTTTCCTCCTTACATTACAGGCATATAATAAACAGTGACCATACTTCAGTCTTTGATTTTCCCACAACCTAGTGAATACTTCGCAAAAAGGAAGTGCCTATTGTTATCTGAGTAGAATTGAATCATTGTTACTAGTTTTAGTTACTTTATAAATATGACAAGTTTCTCTGTAAGGGAGAAAACCACTACTCATTGGTTCCAAAGTGAAGTTGAATAAAGTACAGAACACAGTTTAATTGGAATTGGAATTAGAAATTCAAATTTAACTGGATGCCCTGTATTGATATTTGCTATATGTAGCAAACCTAGTTCAGAGATGTGCCAATTTTCCCACCATCGGGGTTAACTTTTGGGCAACAGTGCTTTAGTACAGGCATAAATCTGTTCCCAACCAATTCTTCTATAGCAATGTGTGCATAGCTAATATGAATCCTCTTCAAGTAAGGGTAGAATAATATTTTTGGAGGAAACAAATGAGGAGAAAGAAAAGCATTTATAACTTGATCCCTCTATTCTCACAGACAAAATATAGCAGATATTTGTGCAACTCAAATATTAATCCAAATTCTTCAAATAGCTGGTTGCTCTGATCGACAAGATAGGCAAAATAAACCTTTGAGGTCATTGAGAAATTCTGCTTTTGTATCATCACCCAGGACATTTCTTCACACTTCCCTTGTTCTCTTATTGTCTGTCAGCTATCCCAACAACAATGGGTTCATTGTGTGGGCTCTGGTTGTGCCAACCTTCCCTGCTCAGCCCTAAGGATTCATGTCTAGCTCAAATGATTTAATGACATCCTCTAACCTTCTCCCTCACCCTCATCTCTTATCTTTTCTAGTTTCCTTGGCAACAGTTTACTAATCTAATAAAAAAAAAAAAAAGCAAACTAATCTTTCCAGGGAGAGGAGATCAATAGAACCCTTAGGATCTTCCTTTGTTCCAAGATAACATCTGCCTTTTAACACTAACCTTCTGGGGACAATTTCTGGCTCCTCCTAAGCAGTCTGATCAAAGAAGTTTGGAATTTCCTGTAAGAGTGGGTGATGGACTCTGTGAGGGAGTTATTTTTTGGAGTAAGAAACCTTGCAGTATCCTTCAAATCTAATTATATGAGCAGCTGTCTGCTGATGAGTTAAGCAGGATCTCTTATTTGCAGAAGTAACTAGTATGTTCAGACCTCACCATTCTGACTACAAAGTAATTTTTTTATTTTATCCAAATTACAACTAAATTGAGCTCCCAGTTGCCCATAAGGAACTAATTGTGCTTCAGAAGGGTGCCCTCATCATCCTCCTGTAGGTCATTAAAGACAAAACCCTTTATGATCTTCAAGCCTGGTCTCTGTCAAATCTTTTTCCTCTTCTTCTGCAGACAAAAACTCCCAGGAGCCCATGGATTTACTGGAAAAACACTCCCATGGAACCACAGACACATTTAAAGAAATACAATTGATTCATTGCAGCAGAGGATACGTTTCTGGCCTTGCAACAGACTGAAAAAGTAACCGTCATTAGGATAAAGCTGATGACTGGCCACTTTAGTGACCACAGTTTATTCAGTCACACACAATATTAACAGATATGTGAAGGAACCTGCAGGGAACATGTGATGTCTGAGGTTAGCAGAATAGAGTTTATGCCTGGATTTTCAAGATGCTTTCTATAAAAGCGTGAAGAGCCTTCTGTCTGCTAGCATAGTCCTCACACGCGAAGACCTGGATGTAAGCAGTGGCTCTTTAGGACTCTAGTTGCTGTAGACTGAAACAGACTGCAGTTAGCTTTTTAAAAATGACAACCAAAAATAAACTTATTACAAGAACATCATGATTCCAGGGAATTGAGATGAATTCGAGGGAATTCTCAGAATTCAGGGAAGAGACTAATTGGTATTGCAAATGAGAATCTCCAGAGTATTCATCATCCTTCCTTTCCACTCTTCTTTTCTCTCTCTGTGTTTCCATTCTTTTTCTCCATTGACATCAATTTCTTTAAATCTTCGTGGGGATGTGAGTCACAATATTTGTAGTCAGCACAAGAAAAATAATGAAAGTGACTTTTTCTTTAAGATTAGGTCATATTCCTCCAAATGGCAGTCAGGAGCCTAACTTCAATGGGCTAAAATGTTAGTAAAGGGTTATTATGAGCATCTGGGCAGACACCACCAGAGTATAGATATAAGTAGCCACAATTACCATTTCTCTGGTTTTTGGGCGACTAATAAATACTTTGAAGAGGACATAAAAGAAATGTTGGCTATCTGGTAAAGCGCTAATGTTAAACTTGTGATTAAGCAAATTCAGAATGGTAATAATACAACAGAAAAAATTATTATTCACATAATGGAATGTATTATACTATATACAAAAAATTCCTATACCACAAACTCCACTGTTCACGTATTGGTCTTCCTTAACTATTCAGCAGAAAATCACATATAAATAAAACTTAGTTGAATTATTTAAAATAATATCATCCCATTGGGGCTCATAAAATGTTTTGCTCTAAATTACTGACAGTTTGCCATTGGCAGAGTTCGGGCCTCCTGCCTAAGTTTCCTTAGTTCAATCAGATTTCATTTAAAGACTCTCAAAAGAAGTAGAAAGTAATTTTAAAATGTGTAGCTTTAGTGTACCACTCAATTCTGTGATGGAGACTAAGAATGTGAATGAAAATTTACTCAGTGCTTTTCCTCTTTTTCTTCTTTGGTGGCCCTTGCGCTGACTGTCTTTTCTTCTAGTCATCTCTTACAGTTTTTCTCCAGAGCAATTTTGTGTGCCCCTATCTCATGCAAAAAAAATTAGCACATTCCTCCAATGTATGTGCATGTACTAAAATATAGCATATATTATAAAGTGAATAAATAATAAAAGCTTTAACATGTGAGCTGTCATAAATGTAAGTAGAAGTTCTAATCTTTTCTTCTCAGGTCCCCACAATCATTTTGTGCACTGGTCTGTTGTCACATGACAGTCAATTCATTTGAGTCCAGTTGTTCTTAGTGCATCTTTTTCCCCTGAAGGGAAGTCTTGAACTTTAGGTATTGGGAGTTCTTGGTAACCACACCTTAAAATGGATTCTCCAATAATAAACTTCTCATTGTAAAATGTCATGAACATCTGTAGTGTCAAAAAAACCTGAATGACTGTACAAGTAAAATAGGCAAAGTAAATTTTCTTTAAAAGATTAGAGACTTGACAATAAGGCTATACACAGAAGTAGGTAGAGCAGCTTGAACAAGCTTTGGCTGACTGAGACAAACAGAATCCTCAAAGAGAAGAGAAACCGTGTTGAATACAGAATCCTCGAAGAGAAGAAGAGAAACCATGTTGAATACGATGCTCTCCGATGACCAAATCTCTTACTTTTTCCTCTCTGTTCATTCCTTTTGATTTTCCCCCAGACACTGAGACCCCTAGGTGGTACTGACCTTACCAGCAGTTCAGACCAAAGAAAATCACAAGATACAGTATACAAATAAGTTCTAATGCTTAATGAAGCTGTCTCATAAAAGGAAGAACAAAAGTTAAAACAAACCGAAAATAATATTTGTTAAAAGAATGGCATAAAAAAGATTCATATCTCTGATATATAAGTGTACACAAGTTAATAAGAAGAGTAAGAGATTCCACTAATAAGTCAGCAAATGGTAATCTCAGAAGAGAAAATAATTGATTGACAAATATGTGGGATAATGTTCAATTTTCATATTTAAGAAGTTGTAAGTTAAAACAACCAGGTACTATCTTTCCTCTGTCAAGTTAGAAAAGATTTTAAACTGTCATGAAGTTACTAGCGAGAGCAATGACATGAACTCCTGATTTCATCTAAGATAGAAGTGTATGTTACATATTAGTTTCACCTTTTGGAAATCAATATTTTAACACAGATCAAAAACATTAAGATGTATTTCCTTTTGTCTAGTAACTTCTTTTCTATTTATCTCAAGGCAATCAAAGATTCAGAGATCAATATGTTTACTGAAAAGTTAAAGAAAGAATTGAAAAAATATAAAAGATTATTTGACAGTATGTAAATGATACGTGAATCATGATACATCTTATTTCAGCTTCTAAAATTCATATTAGAAGAATTTGACAATATGATGGATGCTTATAGCAAACACACAATAAAAAAGTGATAACAACAAAAAAGAAAAATATATTTAAAAACCTTGCAGTCTAAATAGAAAAAATTTGAGTTGTTTTTCTTAATTCATAGATCTATAAATGATTTCAGTTTCTTTCAACAGTTTAGGCTTTATTTTTATGTCTCTTTTCAAATTTATATTCATGGCACAAATTTATTGAGGCCCTGTCTACCATGTTTCAGACATTATCATAAGTGATTACATAAAACAATGACAAAAAACAAAACTTCCACTCTCAAGAGCATTGCTAGGTTAAGCAAATAAAAATACAAGATGTTCAGTTAAAGTTGACTTTCAGATACACAATGATTTTTTTTTAGCACAAGTGTGGGGTTTTACCTGACAACCCTAACTCTCAGGAACTTTAGTGGGGGATACATTTTCTAAAATCGGAATGAATTGAGCTTTAAATTTAAAATGTTTTATTGTAAGTAAACATAACATAAAACTTACCATTTTAAACATTTTAAAGAATATAATTCAGTAAGAATGATGCATTCACAATGTTGTGGAGATATCACTGTTATCAGCTGCATGTATGCCCTCATCACCCCAAAGGCAAAGCTGTCTATACATTAAGCATTCACTCCCTTTCTTCCACTGCTCCCCAGGCCCTGACTTTCTGCCTATTCTGGGGGTTTTCAATAAACAGAATCATGCACGATGTGGCCTTTCCTGTCTAGTTTCTTCACTTACCATGATGTTTTTAAGGTTCATGTCTGTTGCAGTGCATAGCAGAGCCACTCCTTTTGTGGCTAAGTAATAGGCCATTGTATGTCATGTATCGCTTAACTAAGATACATTCTGAAAAAGTCATCATTAGGTGATTTCACTGTTGTGTGAAGTTCAGATCATGACTACAGAAACCTAGATGTCATAGCTTTGGTCGTGTGACATAACCTACTGGGATCACTGTTGTATGTGTGATCCATCATTGACCCGAAGCTCGTATAGCAACACGTGACTGCATCACATTTTGTTGATCACACATCTGCAATGGACATTTCTGTTGGTTCCACTTTTTGACTATTGTAAAGGATGCATTAATTTTATACTTAAAGGTGTTTTCTTTTGAAACGAATGAATATACACATCCCAACAAAAATAACAGAGAGCAGGTTGGGGCAGGGAGGGAAAGAGGCGAAAAGCGGTGGTAAAAGACACAAACCCTGGTGGTGGCTATGAAATACACACTGAGATGCAATTTCGATATCCTCAAATGAATATAGCATTGTGATCAAAGAAATAACAAATATTACTTTAAAAAATGTTTTATTTAAACCGCTAAAAGTCCCCAAGGGATTTGAGGGCTAATGAATATCTTTCTTGGAGTTTCCTCTCTCTCAACTTCTATTTTTAAAGGACAGTGAGTAAAGTAGAGGGCCAGGCAACATATAATCTGAACAAACAGATACATGAAATAAAATATAGATGCAAAGATTCATGAAATGCAAACCTTGCCATCAAGAAGCTGATACCGGATTCCAGGAAGTGAAAGTCAGAAGTTCAGCATTTAATTATAGAAAGGCTACTCCGTCAAAAACAATTGAGTTTATATGACCAATTCAGGACTTCTTCTAGAAAATAAGTAGGGCACATCACATCTGTATGATTGAAAGCTTTTCTTCCTGGAAAAAAAAAAAAGCATGACCCTTATCCAGAGACAACTCATATTTTCCAACTCTTAAATCTACAAAAGTTCAGAAATATTGGACTCCTTCCATCAGCCTCTCACAGCACAAGTAAGATAACAAATTCCTGCCTTCCCATTTTTAGCATGTGTTCTTCTGTTAGGTCCTCTGAGGTTTTCAGACTTAAATCAGCAAATTCTTCCAACAGCTGAAGAAGCTGGCTTATAAAACCTGGTGCTGACGTCATCACAGAGTTTTGTGAAGCATACGGAACAGAAGCGACAAGAGGGTACTTTCACACCTCATTCTACTGTGCAGGACTGGGAGTAGCCAGTACCTGGCCCAAAGCCAAATGAGATGCAGAGGTGTGAGGCAAAGATGGGATGGTGAAAGCACAGTCGGACAAGGATTTGTCATGTCTTCTATGACTCAACTAACTCATTCCCTTTTCCAGAATTTGCTGGACTTTTCTTCCTTTGCCCTTGTTCCAGTTACCTTACCCACTTAGCGGCCACCAACTAAAATTTTATGTGTTTTTCCTGTAAGACTCAGGCAATCTTGTCTTTTCCAAAGAGACATTTCTGACCCTCCTCCATGCTACAGTAACAGGATTTCTTCCTTCTTTGGTCTTTGTCTCATTATATTTGATGTGGGGGCAGCTTACCTTGATATCTGGAGGGAAGGTATGCAGATGTATGAGTGGGAGAATTGATTAGCTGACAAAACCTGGGACTACTAAAACAAGGATGCCTTAGCAACCTGTGTCTAGAAACACAGCCCCTAACTACTCCAGCTCTCAGGAGAGCTGCAGGCAACCTTACCAGCTCTCTCAATTGTCAGAACTGCAGTCCCCGGACCTGCCCACGGAGAAGGTCCTTTTCCCCATATGTAAGAGCCATCATTTTTTGATGATGAACATTCTTTCTCCTGTACCTTCAAGGCACAAGCATCATTTTTTCTGAGCAGTTTCCAATAAACTTGCCATGTGGTCCTGACACAATATGACTTTCTCTGTGAATTCTTTCTAGACAGATCCTGCATTGGGGTGTCCCAGCTTGCTCACACCTCACCCGCATCAATATTTATTATAATTGCTGAAGATTCTGGCTAGTGGTGTTTGTGTTGTCATTGCTTCCCAAGTCTGACCACCACCCAGGACTGTCTTTTCATGGTGACAACTGCGTTCCACTGGTTTCTAAATATTCCTCTTTTGTTTCACTTACTGGCCACACACCCGTTACAGGTTGACCAGTGTCATCCATACTTTTGATACATCTGGGAGAAACACTAAACAGATGAACAGCCAATTATTTTCACCTCCAATTTGAAGAAGTCTCTACAAATACAAAATACCTGAACAGCAGGATAGTGGTACTCACAGGTTCACTGCCAGCTGGAAGCATTCGATTAATTGGGCAGATGAAGCAACTTATCTCTTTCTATTCTTAAAATAACTTGGTTTTCAGGTTATAAAAAGAGAACTTAGCTTAACTTTTCTCTAGATACCCCCTCAAAAGTACCCTTTCTCCATTTCCCTTTTACCCCTTTACTGGTAATTCTCCTATACTGAATGTCTCAATTTAATTTTCTACATTAAATCATGTAAAAGTTTATCCTGTTATTATTTTTAATTTTTATTCCAAATAGTTATACATTGGAATAATTTCTGTAGTTATATCAAGAATGGAAAAATAACATGCTATTATGAAGAAACTAACCAAAACATTACATTTTTAACCTAAAGTAGGTGGCAGTGTTACTATAAATTATGTCACTGACTTTTTCGTTTTGCCAATTGCAGCATAGTTGTCGACTCTCAACTTTATTAACTTATCCATTCCTTAAGCAATTATTTATTGACTATGATGTTGAAGATACTGAGCTAAGTGCTACAATACTATATACTGACTTGTTTTCTTCCAAATTCTGTTTGCTCTTCTTATTTGTTTTTGCTAGCACAGCTTTCCCATTATCCCTTAGGGACTGGTCTTTTCCAGGGATTGGTCCTTAAGTCTCTTTCTTCCATCACCGGGGACGACTAACATCTGAAACTGATGCAATTAATTCTCTCTCTGTAGTCAATGGTAGATATTAGTGATCATCTATGGAGTTTTCCCTACTATGCTGGAAGGTGGCCTTAAATTCCTTGTCAACATGATGTCTCAAAGGGCTGTCAGTCATTTAGATATTATATATACCAGAAAATCATTCTGTTTTTCCCTTCACCTCTCTACCTGAATGATTTCATCTACTCTTGTGACTCCACTTTCACTTCTCTGAATATGATTCCCAAACCCTATCTGACTTTTTTTCCTGAGTTCTGGGTTCATATTTCCAATAACCCAAAGTTGCTCTCCACTTAATGTCTCAAACTCAGCTCTTTTAAAACCAAATTCACTATATTCTCCATAAGACCTGCTCCTGATAACAGTCTTTTATCCTAGAGGCTGCAGACTTAACTCTATTTTACCTTATCTCTTGATAAGATAGCTGCATATAAAGCTGATCTTTAAATTATATTCATTCCACTTCACAAATGCCTTTTAAGTATTGATTTCTTATCCTTATCCACTTACCTAGTTTTGACCCTCAAAATTGCCGACATAGATTCTTAGAATAAATTCTATCATATTCCATTAATGAATTACTTTCCTCTCCAAATTATTCTCCTCTTTGCCATCAATTATCTTCCTAAAGCATTGAGCTAATCATACTAGTAGTTCCTTTCATCTTTCTCAATGAATTCTTATAATCCTTTATCAGTAGAAATAGCAAATTTCTTCTTAGCATTCTGTCCAGAGTCCTTCACACTCAGCCCCAAATTATTTTCCAAGCATGGTTCTCACCTCTTCCTTAACTTCCAAATTTCTGTGATAGGCATGCAGTAAAAGCTATAAATGAACACCACTTGTCTTTCCTCATGCTGTGCAATCTGCTTTTTCCCACTTACTGCCTAGGAAGTTTTTCTTTCTTCAAAGTTTAGTTCTCCGTTTCTTCTTCCATCCCACTTATTTCTCCTTCTTTCAGACCAGCATCCATTAATGTTTTGTGTTGTCATTGTAAGATGTTTGGTTGAGTCTATTCTACCAGGCTGTTGAATCCTACAACAGTCTTATTCATTTCTGTGTCTCTAACATGAATGGTAGATCTCTTAACACGTAGTAAAGGGTTGGTGAATGTTCTTGGCATATTCCAAAGCAAGCATACTTGATATTCTAAGTCATTTCTATCTTTAAAAAGAAGCTGGTTGGTAAAAGAAGATGATTAGTTTGGCTTATATTTGAGTCTCCTCACATGGTCTTGAATTGGAAATTGTTAAGTTGCCAATATTTTGCCCAAGTCTCTAGTGAAATTTTCTTGGAAAGTTATGCAGTGAAATGATTCATCCAGACTTTGTAAAAATAAATTGTCCCTTTATTTTCTTGTTTTAAAAACAAAAACAAAGCTATCAATACTTGATTGACATCAGCGGAAAAACCCTTGTGTTTCCTCTAATCCAGTGTTTTCATTAGGCAGTTTGCAGAATAGGGGGGAGGAAAGGCATCTTTGTAAAGAGTCCCAGAGGCATTCTGCCCAAGAAAATCTGATTAATTTGAATAGTCAAACTGGAGTCTCCAACCATATCTCATAAAAGCCATTCCTAGAAAAAGGACTTCACAGCAATAAGCTGCTTCTACTACTGGGTAGAAATCCCATTTCATGTTGGCTACAAGTCTCTGGAAAAAAATGTGTTTTATAAGGCTTTCAGACTAAAATATATTTTAAAGAGGGAAAACTTATGGCATTGGTTGGACATAATAATACAATATGATCAAATGCTGATCTATGTAATAGTATAGCTATTTACTAAAAATTTTAAAATATTAGAAGATATATCAAAGAGTTACACACTACACTAGACTTTAAAATTAAAACCAGAGCAACACTATTGGCATGCCTCCCCTAAGCCAATCTAATGATGTTTACCTGCATCATAAAGTTTTATTTAATAAGGCAAATGGGATTAATTAATTTCAAGATAGTTTGTGAGAATATAAAGACCTCTAGTCCAGGTATTGCTGTCAGTATTTCATATTGGCACTCTTTCATGAAGTCTGGAAGTTGATTTAAAATATACAATCCAAAATACAAGTGGATGTATTAAGAAGTGGATTAAGACACAGAAGGTGGGAAAAAAGAATTCCACCAAGTTAAGATACCAGTGAGGGAATCTTGCTACAAAGAAAAAAAAATGCCTGATTACAAATGCACGCTTTCTTTAGTTATTGGACTAAGTCAGTGTGCGGGCCTGGACAAAGGAAACAATGGACACCTTCTGACACCAGGCTGTGTGTCTGGTGAGCATCCCTCAGTGCAAATGTTAGTACTGTGTGAGTATTTATTGTGTTTCTATAAAGTCCTAATGAGCTCCTTGGGTGAGAGTAAAACCCTTTGCTTTTTCACACTGTGCTCAAGACCCCTAAACTTCATGGGGTCAAATCTAAAGAAAGGGTAATGGACCATGAGGTCCAGCTTAATAGACCCAATATTAACACAGCAGCAAGAATGTCACCAAATGCAAAGTTCAGGGCAAGCAATGAATGAGGTATTTGTTACACTTAAATAACATGCAAAGGTTATAACAGAGTAGTGGCACTATATCAATGTCATCATTGCTGGACTTTGAAAATCTGCCATGTATGAAATAGTGCTGTAACACATCTTTAGCTTACAATAGATAAATTTGATTACCAACAACAAGTAACAAATTAGAATATAAAGTTATGTAACTACAGTGATCATAATTATTTTTAGATAATGAAAATTTCTTCTCCGTAGATACATTCAGGATACTCTCAATATCTAATCATCATATAATGGAAATGCATTGTACTCTTCATATATATGTTCTCTAAATAAAGCAGAATGACCTTTCTCTTCCAGTAGTCTGGTTCCTTCAAGATACAATAAATGCCCCTTGCTCTGAAATGAGTAAAACCTAACTATACTGAGTATGATGTCATGAAGTAGAACCACTTATATAAATACAGGACTCTTTAAGCAGACTCTGTCCATGTCATTGCTGGTGCATCACAATAAACCTAGTCTGTTCTTACAATGCACTTTAAAACAATGCAGTCTGCCATCTGGAGATACTACTCTTCAAGCTTTCTCCTAAGTTCACATTAAAAACATCATCACTTTCTCATATGGGTAAGAAAGAGGGAATCTGTGGATATAGACTAGTATAAAATATTTGTGTCCTGATTCAACTTCCATGTCTTTATTTTTGACTGGGTTCATTAAATATTTTTCTTTGTAATTGACTCAAGTAGGTTTTAAATGATTTGAGGACAATCTATAGACTATCTATATCTCTACTTCAGCTCTTTCTATAAAGTTCTATTCCCAACACCAACCACAAGCTACAGTAATGTCTATACATGCCATGCCTGATATATACATATATAATACACATTATTCATCAGCTACCAACTCTTTTTTTGTCCATTACTTAATTATCACAAAGGTGGAAAATACATTTATAGGAAATTCAAGTAGTGTACTGTCAAATTAGTTAGCTAACATATGTTATCATAAACTTTCAGCACATTATTTAATGATGAACTGTTCATTTTACTTTGATTTACAAGAGTCTGTGCCATCCACTAATTTTCAGAGTTTACTTAAACATCACTTTAATATTTGTAAAATTAGACCAGTTTCGAATAGATGAAAAGCTCCAAAGTTTTCAGATAACTGGTTTCGATGTTTAAATACATGCAGCAAGGACATTTACAAACCAAAACAAGAAAAAAAATGTTCCTGTACTGTTTAAACTCCCTGGTTAACTGCCAGCATTTCTCTTTTACTATTTCTGTGACTAATAGGGTTGGAAAGAATGACACAATCATTTTACTTTCACTTGTTGCTATTTTAAATAAGAAATTCAAAATGGAAACCAATCAACTTTGTTAATAAAGTTTGTTATTAATAAAGAAAGCCCTACAAGCACTTATCTATTGATGGTGTTGACCCTAAAGCAGGAATGCTAGGAGCCAGCCCAGACAAGACAACAAAAACTCTGACCTACCTAGGAAAACCACTCCCACCTGCCTGCAAGAATACCTAAACTTTCTATCACTGGAGTCATTTCCATGCATTAAAATATCAACAGAAGGCCCACTAAAATATAGACAAAATACATTCACCCTATCATCTCCATTCTCTCTCGTAGTGTTAATCAAGAGTAGAATATAGGACACAGCAGATGGTCTGAGCGGGAGGAGAGAGCAGACTTGAGTAAAGTAAGAAGCAAAAGGAATTCTGGAGATTCTGGAGGCCCCAAAGCACTGGATGTGGAGCACAAGAAAGTACCACCTGAAACGAGGGTAAAACTGAAGACTGCTTTTTACAAATTGAGCATAAAGCCTAAGTATGTCTATTAGTGAACCATTTCTAATTGGTTTCTTAAAATTAACAGTTCTTAAAGGAATTTGTATTTATGCTCCTTAGCTTAAAAATACAAAGGGGGTAGATTTTACAATAAAAATAAGTGTGTAATTCATTTTTGCTGATGTAATTTTAGAAGCGAGACCAGCACAGA
Source organism: Solenodon paradoxus (assembly GCA_004363575.1). Taxonomy (NCBI): domain Eukaryota; kingdom Metazoa; phylum Chordata; class Mammalia; order Eulipotyphla; family Solenodontidae; genus Solenodon; species Solenodon paradoxus. Next base: position 60,992 of record RJWH01000261.1, on the reverse strand, counting down.
TATTAAAAATGAGATGCTTCCATTTCTAGGTAATAGAGAGTAACAGGGACTAGATTCATCTTTCCACTCTATCTATACATACGCATATGCATACCTCATGCATACCTGCATAAATATATTCATACATACTTTGACACAATGCCTTTCAAGACACTGAACATTAGAAAGCAAAGAACAGTGATACTCAAAATGATGATTTTGATAGACTTTATTTGTAGAGCAGGTTTAGGTTCACAGCAAAATGAAGCAAAAATTACAGAGTTTCTGTGTATCTTCTTTCCAAACATGCAGCTTTCCACACTATCAGCACTGCACAGTGGAGTGGTACACTTGTTGAAACTGATGAGCCTACACTGACATATCGTTATCACCAAAAGTTCATAACTTTGCCATGACATTTCTCTTAGTGGTGTATGTTCTATGGGTTTTAGTAAGTGTATCTTTACATACATCCACCATCATAGTGTCAGGAAGAATACATTCACTATCTTTATTCAGCGTTACTTCTCTCTGTCCCCATTAGTATTTAGAAATCACTGATCATTTCATTGTATTTCCCTAATGACATATGATGTTGAGTATCATTTCCTAAGTTTTTATGCTATCTATATCTTTGGTGAGTTGTCTGTTAATGTCTTATGCCTTTTTAAAAGTAGTCTGCTTTCTTATTTTTGAGTTTGAAGAATTCTTTGTATATTTTGATTGGAAGTCAGAATCCCTTAGCTGGTATGTCTTTGGCAAACATTTTTTTAACAATCTATTACCTGACTTCTCATTCTTTTGACTTTTCTTTTTTAGGAAAGAAAGTTTTTTTTCTTAAAGGAAAGGTGCAGTCATTAATGAAAATCAGTAGGCAGACAGTCAGGAAGAGAGGAAGAATAAGCATTTACTTGTTTTTCATTTAGTTGTTCATCTTGGCTGTTTCCACCCAGCTCTGGTTTTCATCCCAGGTCCTTGGGATGTATGTGAGCTATGTCTGACAGCCTTATTCTCTAGGACATTAGGACACATCGGAAAATTTTAGTTTCAATGAAATCCAACTTATCAGTCACTTCTTTCATGGATCATTCCTTTGGTGGTGTAGCTGAAAAATCATCACCATACTCAAGGCAGTCTAAATATTCTCCTGTTTCTCCTAGGAATTTTATACTTTTGCACTTTGCATTTAATCCTATGATCCATTTTCAGTTAATTTTTGTGAGGGATGTTAGGTCTGCGTCTAGAATCATGTTTTTTACATATGAATGTCCAGTTGTTTCAGTACCGTTTCGTTAAACAACTTTCCTTTTTCCACAGTATTGCCTTTGCTCCTTTGTAAAGTGCCAGTTGACTATAATATTTTCAGCTCTCACATTGCAACACTGATTATCCAGAATTCTAGACTTTTCCCTTGAACTCTAAACTCAAATATTCAATTGCTTACTAGAGTCTACATTTGGACATTTGTTTCAGATTTAATACAAAACTATTCATAATTTTCTTGATTTCCTTCCTGAAATCCAATTTGTCCCCAGTTTTCCCCTGTTAGCATCCCAAGGACATTGGAGGCACCCATGACTCTCCTTATTCCCTCTCATTCCACAGTCAACTCAACAGATAGCTTGTTGTCTTTAATTTCAGTATAAATCCCACTGCCAATGACTTATCATCACCTGCCTACATTTTTCCCTTGTCAACCCATCATCTCTTGTCTGAATTATTGTAATTGACCATTAGTTCTCCTTCTATTTCAGGTATTGCCCTACGACAGCAGACTAATGTTTTTGTTTTGTTTTAATACATGCTGTGTTAGTTTCCTGCTTTCAGTTCTCAGGCGACTTCCTATCACACTTAGTTAAATCTCAATTTCACCTGGATCATCTTGTTCCTGTCTATCTCTTTAGCTTCCTGCCAATAACCTTTTGCTCAACTCATTCTAGCTAAAACTAGTCTTTTTTGCTGCCCTCAGAAGCACCACACTTGTTTTCACATTAAAGCCTTTGTACTTGGTCTCCCCTTAGCCCAGAACATTCTTTTCTCAATCTTTGCAGGGCTCTAGACCTGCCTGTTACATTTCAAAAATTCAAGACAAAAGTGAAAATTAGAGACCTTTTGTCATGTTCAAAATAACAAGACAGCAAATTGCCAAATAGAATGTATTATATACTTTTGCCTTAACTAAAATACTTCCCTGGTAACAACTTTTAAATGTAAAATTGTGGCTATTACATGGTATTATAGGCACAATATAAAAGACTTAATCATTTTGTGTATGTCTATGTGTTCCATTGCTGGAAAACAATACTTGTATGAGCAATAAAATAATTAATATAAAATAAAACATTATCATGTCTTTATCCTCTAATTTTCTTACTCATTTCAGCAAAAGTACTGATTTTATAATGAAGTTTTTTGCATGTACTGTTTACAACAGACATTCAAAGGATTAAAGAGAAATCATAGCTGTATTCAAAATGCACAAAGGTAAATATATATTCATGAAAAATTTAAATGTAAAAATATTTAAATTATGCTTCACACTTTTAAGGAAGCAAATATTTCAAGAATTATGTATTAGAATTAAAAGATAAAATATAACTATAATGAATATCAAAATGCTAATAGATTAAGTGAAGAAGAAATCCTATTTCTTTATGAAGAATGTACTTAGATTATGCTAAATATTTCATGCATATAAAACAATCTAGACATATAATGTTCAATGTCCATCTAATTATCATTGTAGAAAGTCAAATTAATTTATACACAGCAAAAATATTCTGAAATCAAAACTATAATTGGGGTCCAAAAGAATTTGACAATTGAATTAAATATTCTCTTATCTTAGCACCTAAGTTTCTCATATCCTTTCCAAAATGAAAAGTAGCATAATTCATCCACCTTTCCAGTATTAGAAGACTGTGGGGTTTGTTCTGAGGTCAAGGTACAAGAGATTTTTGCTAAGAGTTTCCCCTGTTGCCTGAGTCTAAGGATTTATTTATGAGGGGTCATATTTTGGGTCAACAGTTGTGTTGTAAAACATGGAGTAGCAAACTCTGGCAAAGGCATCCATGTGGTCTTGAATACATTTGTTTTTCATGCGTTTGTGATAATGTGAGCTCCTCTATCAAAACAGAACCCAGAGAAGTTGCCCTCTTGCTAATTTTTCAGTTTTGATTCAAATGTCACCTTCTTAGATACTAATAGCAATGCACATGTGCACACATATACATATGCACACACACAGCTACATACATGCATAAATACCTATTCACATACTTGGGAGTCCTTGCAATTCTCTATTCCCTCTTCCTGAGTCAATGTTCTTCAGAGTAACTTTTTACCTGATATATGCTCTGTAACAATTTTGTATCATCTGTATCCCCAAGCAGAATGCAAGTTCTGTAAATAAAAAGCAAACAAACAAACAAAAAGACCAAACTCCTTTTCTTTTTCCTTTCTAGGTTATTGTTGAGAAGTATATGCATACCTTTAGCAGGTTAGGAATGGAAACCAGCTAGAAAGAAGTCAAGGCCAGGAATTGAGGAAAATTACCCAACTTGCTGTTTCCTGGGAATACTTCTGACAAATACTGTAAAACATTACTGCTGTCCAGATAAGAGAATCTTTTTGATAAGATTTTAGTTGGGGAGTTAAGAAATTAAGGCTATTTACCGACAGTCCTGTTTTGGGGGTGAGCGGACAGTTTCTGGAAAGTCTTTTCACTCCCTCTGTGGCCCACCTCAACTTGTTTCCTCCATTGAGGTTATATATATATTACCAAATTCACACACTTCTCTTTACATGTGTTTTCATGATAATATCATTTACTACACTGGAAAAAAGTAAAGTTAAAAATATGAAGATATTATCTTAGCCCAGTAAAGTTAAAATGGAAAAATAATTGACGACAATTATATCAAATATGAACAGAAGACAATTTTCTTGGTAAAGAAGACTCATAAAAGTAAGACTACTCTATTTCTCACCAAAATTTTGTCTTTTCCTTTTTTATACTTTAGTCTTTTTCTCTCCAACCATTGTTGTGTATTATACCAGTAAAAATATTACATAAAGGAAGTCATTGTAAAAATAAGCCAAAAATGCAATTTCCGTATAATAATATATAAGGTAAAAAATGTAAGTCTCATAATTAACAAAAGTGTTATTAATAACACATACTTTAATTAGATCAGCAGTTTAGTTTAAACAGCCCCTGACAGTGATCATCCTACCAATCCATCAAACTTCAGTTCCTTTTCTCTATTGAAAAGTTTCATCACTAAATTGTTTATGTGTGCCTATGCCAGTGGCTTCAGAGCATTTTCTTTTTCTCGATCTTTAAAATGTATGCTTTTCCTACAGAAATTTTATACAACATTTTAAACTGCTGAAAATTGAATCTTTTAATGGCAGGAATGATGGTCAGCTAACTGACAAACATTCAGATGTTGTCTAAGACATCTGATTCAAATTCTAAGCAAACAAGTTTTCATATTTATTCTAAAGCTATAAGCTCTTTTATAAAGACATCAAGAATTAATAGTGATTTATTATTTCCTAGGAAATTTTTGCCATCTATAATTTAAATATAGGAGTCTATAGTTTGAAAAATGAAATTGACCTCAGCTTTAGGGAGAAAACATAATGTACAATTTTACATGCAATTACCGGTGGAAAACGGGAGGGAGGAAAGGGGGAAGCCTTGGTGACAGAAGCACAGTGTGTTAAGAAAAGAATTATATAATGTTCACAAAGCAACATTACTTCAAGTTTGAATAATTTTCATGCTGAAAATTGGATACAGGTAGTAATCATACACCTAGGTCTTTCTTAGATAAAACCTCCAATTATCTGTGGAATATTTTATTTAACAAATCTTTCTCAAATTGCTATGTGTGTTGAAATGTGCTACACACAGAAGATGTAGTTCACATCTGGTGGAGAAAAAGTTAACTTAAAAAAAAAAATCTACTTTTAATGCCCAAAAGAATTGAAAGTCAGGTCTTAAGGAAGTAGTGGTATACCTATGTTTATACCAGTATTATTTAAATAGCTCAAATGTGGAAGGAATTCAAATTCCTCTGGGTAAGAAAATGTGATATACACATACCATAAAAAATTATTCAGCTTCAAAAAGAAAGGAATCCTGATATACGCTACAACATGGATGGCATTATACTAAGTGAAATAACTCAATCACCAAAAAACACTACAGTGTGATTCCATTTATATGAGGTACCTAAAATTGTCAAAATCATAGAGACAAAAAGTAATAGTGACTTCCAGGGACTAGGATTATGGAAAAGGAAAATGGAAATAAAGTTTCATTTTTTCAACATGAACAAAGTTCTGGAGCTGGATGATGATGATGAGTGAATCACAATACGAATATACATAATACCATTGAACTATACAGCTAAAAATGGCTCACATGGTGAAATTATGCTATGTCTATTTTATCACAATAAATATTTGAAGGAACACTAAGCTTTAAATTATAAATATATGGGATTCATGCCAATATGGCATCAGAAAACATTTTCTGCTATTCCCCAAGAGGAATAACAAGCAACTTGTCAAAATCAGGGAATCTCACAATACACTAGGGAGATTAAAACATACCTTGCACCTCAGTGACCAACACAGATTACATTAGAAGGAGCAGAGAGGATATTCACACAGAAGTGGTGTGACAAAAGTGGGTGGTGATTAGAAGACAACAGAGGAAAGACTTTCCATGACATGACATCAGCTGTAGAGAGCCCTCTGGGTACTCAACTCCACCATCAAGGGAAATTCAAACAAAATAAACAGCTGGGACTACATCAAATTAAGACACTTCTTTATGACAAAAGAAAACATCACCAAAACCAAAAGGAAACCTACTAACTGGGAGGAGATATTTGCAGTTCATATTTCTGACAAAGCCTTAATATCTAAAATATACAAAGAACTCATAAAACTCAATAACAGAAAAGGAGGCAATCCAATCAAAAAATGGGAGGAGGAATTGGAAAGACACTTTTCTGAAGAGGATATACAGATGGCCAACAGGTACATGAAAATATGTTCCTACTCACTGGCTATCAGGGAAATACAAATCAAAACAACAACATCATCTTACACCTGAAAGACTGGCTATTATCTAAAAGTCTAGAAACAACAAACGCTAGTGAGGATGTGGATAAAAGGGAATAATTTTGCACTTTTATTCGGAGTGCAGATTGGTACAACCCCTATAAGAAACAGTGTGGAGATTCCCATATGATTCTGTCATTCCACTTCTGAGCATCTACCCAAAAGATACAAAAGTACCTACCCAGAGAGATGTGTGCATAACCATGTTTATTGAAACCCTATTTACATTAGCTAAGAACCAGAAATTATCTAAATGCCCAACATAAGAGGAATAGATAAAGAAGACGTGGTACATATATACAATGGAATACTACACAGATCTTAGAAGAGATAAAATCCTGTTATTTGAGTCAGCATGACTGGAACTAGAAGGGATTATGCTAAGTGAAATAAGCCAAAAGAACATAGATACTAGATGACCTCACTCATAGATGAAATGTGAATAGACAAAATGAAGAAACAGATGTAACAAAAATAATCTTTGAACATTTGCAACAGAGCTGAGGTTACCAATAGGGAATGGGGCAGGGTGAAGGGAGGCAAATGGTGATGGAGCACAATGGACAACGGTGAAGAACACTTGGTGAATTGGTGGAGGGCATGGTATGTTGTACTATATCTTAGAAATGGGGAACCTATACATAGGAAGTTATTTTAATGTGCAGAATAATTACTGCAATAAAAATGTTAAATTTAAAAAGATTGTGGTGAGAGAGACAGAGGTGACAGAGATGGCAGAACTACTCTCCCAGCCAGAGACCCTAAGAAGAGAAGAACAGAGATAGTGTGTAGCAGATTCTCTTGACTAAATGAAGCCAAAAGTGGAGGAACTGAGTGATTTACATGGGCCAGTACTGCAGAAAGGAGGACAAGAGAGAAAGTGCTCTAGAACACATTTCTTCTCACCCACCCTTCAGGATCTGTACTTGTGTAGTTAAGTGCACCAATAACAGACCCAGATAGGAGGATTAACCTGGGTGATACTCAGGTTTTCCCAACAGTCCACAGTGAATGCATACACACACACACTCACACACACAAACACACATACACACACAGACACACACACACAGACCACTTGCCCCAGTCTAAATTGATACAAAAACTGCCATTTACCGATTTAGTTATCTAGGAAAGAGAATAAGGGTTAAACAAATAAAATAAGATAAAAGTCATAGTGCCATCTTCTGGAATAGCAAAAGATAAGCTGCTCGGGTCTAAGTTGTTCCAAATTCAAAGTGGAAAGACAAAGGAAGGTGATATAGAATCTCCTGAGACAACAATGTATTACGACATTACGGAAAACAAAAGCAAAAACAAAACAACAATAGCATAGCTCCAGAAACCAAATGCAAACACGTGAAAATTTTACCATTTCAATGGATAATAATTTAAAATAACAATCATAAGGAAACAAAAAAATACAAGAAAACTCAGCAAAACAATTTAAAGAGATACAAGATAACTCAGCAAAACAATTCAATAAGCAAAAAACAAAAGCAGTGAGCAAAAGGCAGAATAAATTGTTAAATAAAAAATTAGCAGAGATTCATAACATGAAAAACTCAGATCATGAATGCTAAGAAAGCTATGGAAGCAGAATAGATCAAATGGAGGACTGAATTTGTGATCTAAAAGATAGAAATTTAGATATTATCCAAGTGGCAAAACAAGGAAATAAAATATTAACTAAATGAAGAAACGCTATGAAATCTTTATGAATACATTGCGAAAGGCAGCAAAGGTATATTGAATTTTCTAGGAGGTAGAGAGAAATAAAAAGGAATGGAGAGCATATTCATAGAAATAAGTTGAAAACTTCCCAAACCTGGGAAAGGAACTATATATACAAGCTCATGAAGTTTATACAGCATCTCCTTATCCAAATACAAAACCTACACCAAAACATGTATCAGTGAATATATTGAGTCTAATATGAAGAATATTAAAGAGAAATGGATGAAAAAGTAGATAATTCTTGAAGGTTACCCAAGCAAGCTACTTTCAGACTTCTTAGCAGCAACTCTATAAGCTGTAGGATACATGAATAACTTACCCAAAATACTCCGACACAAATGTCAACCAAAAATACTATATCCTGCAAAACTCTCTTTCAGATACAAGAGAGAAATAAAGATTTTCTAAAGATGAAGTATTTCACAATCACAAGACCTCTCTTACAAAAAAATGATGATGTATGTTATCTATGTAAAATTTTTTAAAATTAATAAAAATGAAACAGCATAATAAATAGAAAACAGAAGTCAAAATGATCCTAGCAAGCTCTTAGATATCAGTAATTACCCTAAGTGCAACTGGACTACATTGATAAATCAGAAGTCACAGAGTAGCCTGATGTATTAAAAATTAAGGCCAACTACATGCTGCTTACAAGAGTCCCACATAATCTAAAGAGACAAATATAAACTTAAACTGAAGGAATGGAATATGGTACTCCAAATTCATGGAAAATTAAAAAAATAGGAACCACCATACTTATATTGGCTAAACTAGACTTCCAACTAAAAAAGTAACAAGAGCAAAAGATGATTATATAATGATAAGGAATACAACATGGCATTACATTTAATACATATGGACCTAACACAGGAGCACCAAAATATATAAAGTAACTATGAACAGATTTATGGGGAGATATTGACAACAACAACACAGAAAATTTTGCCATTATAATCATGTCAATAAGTAGATCATCCAGAGACAATGAACTAGAAATAATAGCCTTAAATGACAAATTAGATGGCATGAACTTAATATCAACTCAAATCAATAGACATTATTTCCAATGTACATGAAACATACATGATATTCTGTGATACACAAACGAATCTTTATAACATTAAGAAAATTCAAACCACATCAAACATCTTATCAAACTGTAATGATATGAAATTAGAAATCAATCAAAGGAGGAATGAGGGCAAAAACACAAATTTGTGGAGAACAAATAGTATGTTATAAAGAACTACTGGGTCAATGAAGAAATCAGAAATGTAATTAAAAATACTTTGAGATAAATAAGAAAACATGATTTATCATCATGACATTGTTTCCTATAAGATGCAGCAAAAGTCATACTAAGGGAAATTTATGGAAATACAATTCTACTTCCGGAAACACGTATTACAAACAATACCCTTACATCTAAAAGAGCTAGAAGAGAAAAAGAGAAATGAAAACAAATGTTACTGCAAGGAAAGAAATCATAAAAACTAGAGCATATGTAAGTGAAATGGAGATCAAAAAGATAATTCAGAGAATCAGTGAAACCAAGAACTGATTGAAAAGTAGAACAAAATAGACAAAATATTAGCCAGATTCACAAAGAAGACAGAGAAAACACTAATCCATATAATCAGAAATGAAAGTAAAATTACCACAAAAATGCAAAGAACCATGAGAGGATCATGAAACACTACAGGGCAACAAATTACGTAATCTACAAAAATGGACAAATTCTTAGAAACATACAACTTCTAAGGTTGAATCAGGAAAAAACAGAAAATCTGAACATATCAGTCATGAGTAAGAAAACTGAGAGCATAATCAAAATCCTTCTTTAAAATAACAAAAGTCCTGGACCAGATGATTTCACTAGTTATCTACCAAGAATTCAAAGAATAATTAGAAGTTACTCTCAAAATCTTCCCAAAAATTGTAAAGGAAGGTCAACTTCCAACACATTTTATGAAGTCAACATTGTCCTAATTCCAAAGTCAGTTAAGGACATCAACAAAATAGAACAAGAAACCAGGATGTCTGGTGAACACAGAGGAAAAATTACTTAAAAAACACTAGCAAACCAAATTCAACAATATATCAAAAGAACAATGCACCATTACCAAGTGAAACTTATTCCATAGGTGCAGGAACAGTTCAACATAGATGAACAAATAATTGTGATAATCCACATCACCACAAGGAAGGATGAAATATGTTAGCCTCTCAATAGGCACAGAAAAAGCATTCGGCAAGATTCAGTAAACTTTTATAATGGAAACTCTCCCCTAAATAGTTATAGATGGAACATTCCTTCACTTAATAAAGACTATAAATGACAGAAACACAATCAACAACATAATCAATGGGGAAACATTGAAAACTTTTCTTTGAAGATCAGGAATAAAACAAGAATGTCTACTACAACTGCTAATATTCAATATACTATTTGAAGTCCTAGCAGCATGATTAGATATTTTTTAAAAAGAACATCAAACTTATTTAAATTGGAAAGGAATAATTAAAATTATAACTATTTGCATATGACACAAGGAACCCTAAATATTCCTGGAAAAAAATGACTGGAAAGGTATGATGTATAAATACAGTAAAGTGTCAGGCTGCAGAATCAATGTACAAAAGTCTGTTGTTTTAATACACAAATGATCCAGAAGAAAGAGACTCAAAAATAAAACTATCCTCTTTACAATTGTTTCAAGGAGAATGAAATAAATTGATATAAATTTAACCGAAGTAAAAACTATGAAAGCTTGTAAAAAGAAATAGAAAAAGACAAAGAACATAGATAATTCCGTGCTCACAGATTGGAAGATTTAACATTGTAATGGTTATATTACCTAAAGCAATACCCACACTCAACACGATCTCTGCCCAGTGGCAGAGAACCCCAAAGACTCAAGTAAAAAGCACTAGATAATAATAAACAAACACAGTAAAGTGGCAGGCTACAATATTAACATTGAAAAATCTGTTGCATATCTATATGATACCAATTAAAAATGCAGAAAAAGGTCTCAAGAAAACACTGTCATTTGCAATTGTATCAAAAAGACTAAAATATCTTGGAATAAACTTAACCAAAGAAGTGAAGGAATCATATCCTGAAAACTATGGGAAATTGCTAAAAGAACTAGATGACACAAAAGAATGGAAAGATATTCTGTGTTCACGGATTGGAAGAATTGACATAATCAAAATGGCCATACTGCCTAAGGCAATATACATAAATATACACATATAATATATATATATATATATATTTCAATGCTACCCCCATCAACATTCCAAATGCATTCTTCACAGATATAGAACAAAAAATTACAACATTTATTTGGAACAGCAAGCAATCCAGATTGGCAAAAACAATCCTTAGGAGAGAAAAAAATACCAACAATGGAGGAGTCATGCACCCTGATTCCAACAGTACTACACAGCGATTATAACCAAAACAGCAAGGTATTAGAATAAAAACAGAATTGCAGATCAATGGAAGAGAACTGAAAGCCCAGAAACAGACCCACACATATATGGACATTTAATTTTTGACAAAGGATTCAAAAGCTTAGAATACAGCAAAGTAGTCTCTTCAGTAAATGGTGCTGGGAAAACTGGACAGCCGCATGCAAAAGGTTGAAACCATATCATTAACTAACACTATAAACACAAATTAACTCAAAATGGATTCAGACTAAACGGTCTGTGGCTATGGACTTATCAGAAACCACAAATGAAAATGTATCTAAAATAGTAAAATATTTCAAAGTCAAAAAAATTTCCGAAAACAGTCTATGAATGTGTGCTTGTCAGAACCAAAATGGAGATGTCTCTAAACGGTGGAAAATTCAAAAGTAAAAAACAATCACCCAAGAAATCTACCATAATGACCATTTGAGCAAGGCAATATCCTAGTTCAGAATTAAAGACTAAGAGGAAGAGGAGGAAAAAGAGAAAAGTGGTGCATGTTGCTGGACCTGATATCAAGAAAGCAAAAACTGAAGACAAAAATGACTCTGCAGGAGCAGATTCCCAGGCACCTGAAGAAACAGAAGATACCATGAGGAAACCAAGCAATGAAGGAGTTAACAGTGAACTGGGACTGATGGAAGCTTTTGAAGATACTTCATTTGCTTCTCTAACTAATCTTGTCAATGAAAAAATGGGCTGCACAAACATGACTGAAATTCTGCATAAAATTATCAGACCTCTTCTGGAAGGCAGGAATCTTCTTGCAGCTGCAAAAACTGGCAGTGGCAAAATCCTGGCACTTCTCATCCCTGCAGCTGAACTCATTTTTATGTTAAAGTTCATGCCCAGGAATGGAACAGCAATTCTTATTCTCCCACCTAGTAGGGAATTAGCCATGCAGACTTTCGTGTTCATAAAGAGCTAAAGACATACCATGTTGACCCATGTGGGCTAATAGTGGGTAGCAGTAACAGCTGTTGAAGCACAGAAACTCATTAATGGGATCAACGTTATTGTGGCCACACCAGGTCATCTCTCAGACCATGTGCAGAATACCCCGCAGTTTATATGTAAAATTGTACAGTGTCTGGTTATTGATGACACTGATCATATCTTGGCTGTTGGGTTTGAAGAGGAATTACAGCAAGTTATTAAACGTCTGTCAACATGAGGACATACCCTGCTCTCTTCTGCCATACAAACTCAAAAAATTGAAGACTTGGCAAGAAATTTCAAAAAAGAGAGCCATTGTATATTGGGGCTGATGATAGTACAGCTAATGCAACAGTCTTCAGCAGGGCTACGTTGTGTGTCCCTCCAAAAAGAGATTCCTTCTGTTCTTTACATTCCTAAAGAAGAGCCAACAGAAAAATGAAGGGACTTCTTTTCATCTTGAAAATCTGTGAAATACCACTACAAATTGATGAATTACATTGATTTGCCTGACTTGGCCATTCATGGAAGGCAGAAGCAAAATAAGTATACAACCACATTCTTTCAGTTTTGTATATTTGGGAATATTGTTGTGTGCAGATGTGGCAGCTAGAGGGCTGGATATTCCTGAAGCTGAATAGATCGTGGTAGGATTCCCCCAGAGGACTCCAAGGAATATATTCATCATGTGGTTAGAACTGTCAGAGGGCTAAACAGAAGAGGCCATGCCTTGTTTATTCTGGCCCCTGAAGAATTAGATTTCCTTCATTACTTGAAGCAATTCAAGATTCTCTAGCTGACTTTGAGTTCTCCTGGGCCAAGATTTCTGATATTCATTTGCAGCTGGAGAAATGGTTTGAAAAGAGCTACTTCCTTCCTAAGTCAGCCCAGGAAACAAATAAGTCATATACTCGAGTATATGATTCCCATTCTCTAAAGTAGATCTTTAATGTCAATAACTTAAATTTGCCTCAACTTGCTCTGCCATTTTGTTTCAAGCTACCTCCTTTTACAGTAATAAAGACAAAGAAAGAAAGAGAGAAGGTGCTGGTGGTTTGGGCTACCAGGAAATCAAGAAAGGTGAGAAGTCCAGTATCTTCCAAAACATTAGCAAGAAATCCTCCGAGAGTAGGCAGTTATCTCACTGAATATAGACCTTCCTTTTATCTTGAGTAGCTTTGTCCCGAAACATTGTTGACCTTGCTGTAAGAAAGGAATTTTTGTAGCTCTAGGTTTGGGCTGATCTAACAAGAAATAAATTGACTTAGGTTGCAAGCACTGAGCACCATTATTTCCATTAAGTCTGTTATTTGGTGGGTAGAAAACAGAGTTCAGTTTTTCTGAAATGCCCAAGGACAAAGCAAGGTATCTATGGTCTTTGTTATGGTAGAACAATTCACATTTAAAAGTTCTTCCCCAAAAGTGTGTCGTTGTTTTAATACAATTCTTTTTGTACCTTTTCTTCCTGTGATGTGAAGATTTGGCCTCATGGGTTGTACTAACCTCATGGATTGCTACACTAACCTACTTTCAGAAACAGAAGATGGAGTGCACTGGACAGCTGATGATAAGAATGCAGAAAATGTCTCCATTTATTTTTCGGTTGGGGTAGTTTCCTGGACGTTAAGGGTAGTTCTTGCCCCTTCTGAAAATGCCACAGCATAACAGGGCAGAGAACTTCGGGAAATACTTAAGAAGCACCTTAGAGTAAAAGACGCATTGGTTTCTATGTACGCCAGATTTTAAAGCAATGATTCTTTCTCAATTTTTTAAGAGCAAGAATTATGGGTTATCATTATTATTTAAGTATCTACAGCTATCAAAATATGGGTGGGAACTGGACAGTGGTAAAGAACACTTGGTGACCTGGTGGAGGGCAGGGTGTGCTGACACATATATGAGTACTGGGGAACCTATGCAAATGAAGTTATTTTAATGGGTAAAAATAAAGATAAATAATTTTTAAAATTTGGGTGGGGAGAGGATACGAGATATTTGAACCTCATTTACACCAATATTAAGTGTAACTTGCTGGTCTCTATTTGATATCTTAGTAAGGAAATTTTTAAAAGGAAGAAAAAAAGGAAAAGAAACTGGAGATATTATGCTCCCTGTACTAAAAAACAATAATAATCAAATCAGCATGGTATTGGAATAAAATAGGTCAACTGAACAGAATTGAGAGCACAGGAAAAAAAAAACTCGTACGAAATTGCCCACATGTATAAGGAGCCAAGAGCATGCAATGGAGCAAGGAGTCTCTTCAATAAATGATGGAAAACCTGACCAAAAGAATGAAACCAGATCACTCGCTAACATCATACACAAAAATTATTTCAAAATGGATTAAATATCTGACTATAAGACCTGAAAACATGAAATGCATAGAAAAATACAGAGGTACTGCTCTCCTTGACATCAGCCTTAAAGTATCTTTGGGGATTTACTTCAATGGAAAGGGAAATGAAAAATATAAGTAAATAAATGAGACTATATCTGAACAGATACTTCTCCAAAGAAGACTTAGAGATGACCAATAAGCAAATGAAAAGATGCTCATCATTTCATATTTTTAAGGAAATACATATCAAAACAATGATAACTCTTCATGCTTGTGAGAATAGCTATTAACCAAATGTGAAGAAAGAGTGTGTCAGTGTTGGGAGACAGGAATCTTTATATTCTGTTGGCGAAAAGTAATATGGAGACTCCTCAAAAAATTAAAAGTAGAAGTTTCATATAATCCAGTTTTCCCACTTCTGGGTATTTTCCAAAAATAAACTAAAAAAAAAAAAAGACAGAAAAATGATAATTTGTAGACATATGCACCCCATGTTTATTCAGCATCATTGTAAATAGCTTAGAGCTATAAGCAACCTAAGTGCTGATTAACAGATAATTGGATATTGAAGATGTGATATACATATCTCTCACAAATATATATATATATATATATATATATATAGAATAACAAGGTTTTTTTTTAAAATGAAAACCTGCTCCTTGCAACAACATGGTTGGCCCTAGATTGTATTATGCTTAGTGAGAAAAGCCGAAAGGGGAAAAGAGTTATCATATGATTTCACTCATATATGGTATATAGAAAAATCAAGCAAACAAATGAACAAAATTAAAAATTAAGATTTTAATCTCTACATCCAAATTGGTGGTTAACAATAAGGTAAAGAGATGGAGTTGGGAAAGTTGGGTAAATTCAATTTTATACTGAAGGATAGAAAAGGACTTTTAGTGGTAAACTTGCTATAGTATATATAGGTATTGATTTATAATATACAACTGAGGCTTATCTAATGATATAATGCAATGTTATTATAATAAAATTATCTGGAAAAACATAAAATGTAAAAATAAAGTACTAAAAGAAATTTTAAGTAAATAACTCTCCATACTGTAGAGTTACAGAAGCAGTGATCACCTATGTCAGCTGGAGGGTGGCCAGAGAAGGCGTGCCATGGAGAGGATCACTGTGTGAGACCCCTGTGATGCAAAGTACATTAAATCTTGCTTAATCCACTTGACTTAACGCCAGATCGATCAACCTCCTACCCCATATGTCAACATACTGCCTGATAACCATGGTTATAAGTTGTTGCTTTTAACTGCCCTCTGCAGTGCCTCAGATTTCCTCTCGCTCCTGTTGACTTGTGTGTTCATTAAAAATCAGAGGCATTTACCAGGTTTATGCCAATTGAACCTGTTATTATGCAATCATGCTAAATGTTACATAAATCAATTCAATTTAGACATGAAGAGGAAGAGAGTTGTTGGTTTATGAAAACTAATATTTAGTCCCTATATGAAATTGAAGTTGTCGTTTCATCAGGTACAATGAGATACTTCTGAATAACTGGAATAAAATTATTAACAATCAGATAGATTTTTGCACTCAGATTATTTTGCAAATACCTTTAAGCTTTTGCTCCTCTTTAATGAAACTAAAGCTAGTAATTGTAAAACAATCTACAAATGACATTGATAATGAAAATGAACCATCAGAAAATTCTATCAGAAGATTCATTCTTGAAAAAGAGTCATGGTCCGATGCTAAAATTTGATGACTAAATGGAATGTTTATGTTTTAATTTTAAACAATTATATGCAACATGTTATATAGATACATGTGTATAATAGAACACTTTTAAAATCCCCCTTTTTTAACACACTAGCAGTCACAGCTGTGATTTCCTTGGTTAAGAAGACATACAGAGTGATCAAGATCACAGACCGAACCAGGTTGCCTGGGTTGAATTATGACTCTACCACTTAGGAGTTATGTGACTTTGCACAAATTAATTGCTTTGTATTTTAGTTTCTCATCTATTAAATGGAACTTATAATTATACCTTCCTAAGAGATTTGTTTTAATGTTCAAATTAATTATATGTAAAACACATAGAACAATAAATGCAGTACAAGGGTTAGCTATTACCAGCACTAGCAATACTGATACTACTACTGCTGCTGACTGTATTTTGCCAAGCAGAGGAGAAATAGAAGAAAGGTGGGAAGAGTGAATTTTGAAGAAGGAATGAATGTCAAAGCATGGAGTTGCCCACATGCCAGCTGGAGTGGATGTGGGAGAGATGAGCAATGAGGTGGTGAAGGCCCCATCCTGTCCTCCTCACCCTGGATCTCTGAATCTTCGTGCGCTCTCAGTCATTTACTATACATGAGGCTTTGAGATGCTGGTGAGCATGCAGATGGCAAGTGGTCTTAAACCTATGCAAATGAACATTTTAACAAGAGATTCTGATGCATAACTTATACCAGATGACACAGATTGTTCAAAAAATACATTATATATTTTATAAGTAAAAATGTGTTAGTGCAAAGAGAAGGGTGAAGCAAATTCAGAGAGAGAATTTAACTAGACATTAAGAATGAGTAGCAATTTACCCATAAATTATAGCATACAATAATAATCATAATTGTCATCACTGGATTTAATAGACAAAATAATCATACTTCCCTAAACAAGAGTGAGAGTAACAAAGAAATCATCTCCCCCACAGCAAAATTTGTAGAAACTATGACATCTGTATCATAAGATCACAATATTTCCTATTTGAATTATCCTTGATAAAACTCTGAAATAAGTCTTTGAGTCAAATAACCTATCTACGATTAAGTTACATGGGTTGTGAAATATTCCTTTCTTCCATCTTCCTATTTTTTAGCTTTCTAGCTTAGACAGCTGGTACAATAAAAAGGAAAATGAAATGTTGAGAGCAACCAAACAAAGGCTATGACCATTTTTCACTGTCTTTTCCTTCAATACAATCAAAGGAGATTCCTTAAAATCATGTCCACTTGGTATCATGTATTACAGGCAATGTCATTCTGGCATTTTCATCCTGTGCTCCATGTTGACATCATAGACAAGTGGGAGGAGGAGAACATTTTCCTCAGTGCTCACTAAAGTTTCGAAATGAACCATGATGAGATCCAACCCTCGGCAATGGCATTCAGCACAGAGAATCAGCTACAGTACAGGCGTTAAAGTCAGTCAGGCTCCAACCCCACAATTATTCAGTGAAACATTGGAGAAGTTCCTGGGCTCCTGCAAAATTTGGACACCAATTCTTTTCCTCTAGCATTTCTGGAAGATTAACCAAAATAATATAGAATACCTGGAACAATACAGATACTTAATAAGTATTTCTTGAATTTATAAGCTAACAAAATAAAGTACTTTTCACTCACCGTTTCCAAAATTTCATTAACTTAATTTCGACAGTCGTGTTATTTATTTGGACTACCATAATAAAGGGCCACAAATCAGGCAGCTTAAACAGAAATTTGTTGTCTCAAAATTCTAGAGGCTAGAAATTTGAGATCAAGGGATTGGCAGCAAAAATTGACTCTTTCTGAAGGGTGTGAGGGAATGGCCACTTGCAGGCCTCTATCTTCATCTTGCAAAATGGCCTTCCCCGCTGTGTCTTCACATGGTCTTCTCTTTCTGCTTGTTTATCCAAGTGTCTAAGTTTTCCATTTATAAGGACACCTGTCATAAAGACACCTACTCCAGTATTAACTCATCCTGGGTACATCTGCAGCTAATCCCAAATAAGTTCACATTCTGACATACTGCCATAAGAACTTCAACATACGTATTTGGAGGGAAGACAATTTAATCCATAACAGTATTGAATATTTTGCATACTGACTCAAGTAAAATAGATATAGAAAAGTTAATAGTCTCGTCCCTCAATCCAACTCCACTCTTTTGCTTTACTCGATTTTAACATTTTGAAATATATCTTTCCATTTTTCTTTCTATGCCTGAACACACTGCACACACACATTTATATTATAATACACATAATCTTTTTATTAAAATTCACTTATATTACACATATTATAACCACTTGTTTTTTCTGCTTCACAATGTATCATGGATATTTTGCTGAATAAATGGAAATAGAGCTATGCAAATAATTGCATAATATAGATAAATCATAGTGTTACAGTTTTTGGGAGAAACCAAGCAAGCACTCTTTGGAAGTATTTTAGGCAGATTTATTACATGCGTGATCTCAGCTGGGATTTCTTCCCCAAAGAGCTGAGCCCCGGTGTCTGGTTAGAACATGCTTATATAGGCTAGAGCAATGCGGGAAGAGAGGGATGTAAATCAGGGGAAGGGGTTTCAAGCGTGGGAAGTTCTTTGTCTGCTGGCTACATTCCAGCAAGCTCAGGTTACAGGAAGTGTCATGGCTTTTCTTTATAGTTGCTGGAGGTGGTAGGCAGGCCCCTCCACGTTAGCATATGCCATTCTTATTAAGTGTTAATATTCAGGGTGTTTCCAGGATTTGGGTATGTCTATTTTTAAAATTCACTATATATAGTTTAACATTTTTCTTAAAACCGGTGCTTTTATTTGTGTGAATTAGATTCCTATAAGTGACATTTCTAGGTTAAAGATGTCCACATGTAAGTTTAGTCTTACCAGATGACTTTCAAAAATGTTTTAACATTAATCCACTTCATTAACAGGGACACACAATCCATTAAATGATTCAATGCTTTTTATTTGTCCACAAATACACTAAGTGTAAAAAAAAATTTCACCTCAAAATATTTTATATAACAATAAAAGACACATTATAAGAATTTAATAACCAGAGCTTTCCTAACAAGCAATAGTTCAAATAAAAATATTTAGTAATTGACACATTCACCAATAA
The DNA here is from genome assembly GCA_004363575.1 of Solenodon paradoxus. Lineage (NCBI taxonomy): Eukaryota > Metazoa > Chordata > Mammalia > Eulipotyphla > Solenodontidae > Solenodon > Solenodon paradoxus. Next base: position 41,508 of record RJWH01000261.1, on the reverse strand, counting down.
TATCTAAGAGCTATCAATTTTCTCTGTGATCATTTTTATAATAATTTAATATTTATTTTGTTTACATTGCTATATACATTTTAGGATATTGAAATTGCATCTCAGTCTGTATTTCACACCACACCCACCACCAGCATTCCAGTGCCCTTTACCACAATTTTGTTTCTGCCTTCCTTCCCTCCCTTCTCCCACTCCTCTGGGAACCACAGTCTTACAACCTGTGAATTTTGTTGGGGTTTGTCTGTTCATTTATTTTATCTTTTTATATTTCAGACATGAGTTAAATCATCCTATACTTCTCTTTTCATTCTGACTTATTTCTGCTAAGATGTTCGCCCCGAGTTCCATCCAGATTGTTGCAAAAGGCATAATTTCATCTTTTTAAAGAGTGTCATAAAATTCCATTGAGTACACATGCCATAGTTTCTTTATCCAGTTATCTATTGATAGGCATTTAGGTTGTTTCCATGCCTTGGCTATTGTGAATTGTTTTGCTATGAACATGGGGTGCATTTATTTTTTCTGAGTAGAATTTTTGTGTTCTCTTGGTATATGCCCAGAAATGAGATTGCTGGATTGAATGGAAGCTCCATCTCTAAATTTTTGAGGTATCTCCAAACTGTTTTGTGAAGAGGTTGAATTAATTTACATTCCTACTAACAGTAAATAGGATTTCCTTTCTCTCCACACCCTCTCCTACTCTTGTTGTTTCTGGTCTTTTTGATCTAAGCTTTTATCGCTGGTGTGAGGTGATACCTCATTGTGGTTTTGCATTTCTCTGATGCAAATTTTTTTTCATGTGTCTGCAGGCTAGTTAGCTTCTTTAGATAGGTATCATTTCAATTCTTCTGACCATTTTTTAACTGAATTGTTTATATTTTTGGTTGTTGAGGTATATGATCACTTTAAAGATACTGGAGATTAATGACTGACACATGCTGTGTAAATACCTTCTTCCATTCCATGGGTTGCCTTTTTGTTTCAGTGATAGTTTTTTTCACTGTAAAAAAACTTTTCAGTTTTATCTAGTCCAATTGTTTAGTTTTCTACTAGCTTCTTTTGCCATAAGTGTCACATCCTAAAGACATCTTTAGGTTGATGTCATGGAGCATTTTTTGTACATTTCTCTCTATGTATTTTATGGTTTGGAGTTACATGTCTTTAATCCATTTTGATTTAACTTGCATGTATGACATTAATGAGTAATCTAGTCTCTTTTTTTTTGCAGATGCCTGACCAGTTTTCCCAACACCATTTGTTGAATAAACTTTTCTTCCTCCATTTTATGCCCTTCACTCTATCATAAATTAACTGTCCATGTAGTTGTGGCTTTACTTCTGGGTTCTTGATTTTATTCCACTGAGTTGTGGGTCTGTTTTTTTTCCAATACCATGCTATTTTAGTGATAGTCACTCTGTAGTACAGTTTAAAGTCAGGGTGTGAGTTCTCTGCTGTTCTTTTTTCTGAGGGCAGCTTTGGCTATTCAAGGTCTTTCATGGTTCCATACAAACCAATATTTTTGACTCAATTTTCTTGAAAAATATCCCTGGAATGTTGATAAAAATTGCATTGATCTGTATATTGCTTTGTGAAAGATGGTCATTTTAATGAAGCTTTCTTACAACCCATGAGCATAGAATGTTCTTCCAACTGTTTCTATTTCTTTTATTAGTAAAGTCTTACAGCTTTCATCGTAGAGATCTTTCACCTCCTTGGTTAAGTATCTCCTCTTTTAACTTTTGGGGCACTCTTATGAATTGAATTTCTTTATTAATTTTTTTTCCTCGACTTTATTACTTACATATAGGAATGATACTGATTTTTATGTGTTGATTTTATATATTGCCACATTGCTGTATTTATTTATTTATTGTTTCTAGCAGTTTTGGGGTGGAGTCATTAGGTTTCTAAGTATAATATTATGGCATCTGTAAATATTGATAGTTTTATTTCTCCTTTTACAATTTTAAAATGTGTTTTCCTTGTTTTATTCGGACCAAGACTTCAAGTACTATGTTGAATAGAGTGGTGAGAGTGAGCGTCCTTGTCTTGTTTCACATTTAACAGAAAGGCTTTCAATTTTTCACCATTAAGCATAACATTGGCTGGCTGTGAGTTTGTCACACATCACTTCTATTATGTTGAGGTATCTGTCTTTTCCTATTTTAGTCAGTTTGGTTTTTTTTTTAATCATGAATTGGTGTTGAATCTTGTCAAAGGCTTTTTCTAATATGATCATATGATTTTTCTAATTTCTCCTTTGTTGACATGTTGTATTATTGCATTGATTGATTTGCATATGCTGACCCATTCTTGCCTCTCTGGAATAAACCCCCACTTGATCATGATTTATATCTTTATAATCTGTTGTTAAATTCAGTTTGCCTAGATTTTGTTTAGGAATTTTGTGTCTGTATTCCTCAATGACATTGTTCTGTAATTGCCTTTTTGCTACTGTTTTGGTATCAGAATACCATTATCCTCATAGAACATCTATGGACATTTTCCCTACTCTTCAATTATATGGAAGAATTTAAGGAGGATGGGGATTAGCTCTTCTTTGAATTCACTCATGAAGTCATCAGCATCTGGTCCTGGGCTCTTGGGATTGCAGGGGCGATGGGGTCAGGTTTGTTGTTTGGGTTTGTTTTTTTTTTTTTTTAAGACTTCTGATTACTACTTCAACATCTGTGCTTATGGTGGTCTGTTCATGTTATCTATGTCTTATGTCTTCTCAGTTCAGTACTGGGAGTTTGTAGGATTCTAGAAATCTGTCCATTCATGATTCATTAATTTGTTGACGTATAGGTATTCATAATAGTCTCTCATGATCCTTTGCATTTCTGCATTATCTGTTGCAATCTCATCTCTTTTATTTCTGATTCTTGTTATGAGGTTTAATTTTTTTCTTCATGAGACTAGCTAGGTATCTAGCAAATTTTGTTCAGTTTTTTCAAAGAACCAAAATTCTTGAATTCATTGCTCTTTTGGATGATCTTTTAGTTTTCAATTTATTTCTGCTCTAAATTTTACTATATCCTACCTTTTACTAATTCTTGGTTTTGATTATTCTTCCTTTTTTAGTTCCTTCAGGTATATAGTTTGAAATTCCGTTTGGGCTCTCTCTTAATTTTGTATGTGCACTTATATGGCTCTAAATGTTTCCTCTCAGAACTGCTTTTGCCATATTCTGCATGTTCTGGTGATTCATCATTTCATTTTCATTTTTTTTCTAGAAAATTCTTAATTTCATTATTAAATTCATCCATGATTCAGAGGTTGTTTAGAAGCATGTAGTTCTTCCATTTTTGTTCTTCTAGTTCATTTGTAGTTTTACCCTCTTAGAGTCAAAGAAGATGCTTTCTATGATTTCAATCTTGCCAGATTTAGTTAGACGTGTTTTGTGTCCCAGTATATGGCCTATCCTTGAGAATGTCCCATAACACTTTAGAGGAATGTATATTCTTTTTTGTTAGAGTAGAACATTATGTCTATTAGGTTCATCTAACCTATTGATTAATTTAGGGTCTTTATTTATTTGATTTATTGATTTTCTACATGGATTATATATCCATTGGTGTAAATGGGGTATTGATGTCTCCTACTACTATGTTATTTTTAATGTTTCCCTTTAGTCTTTTATGTCTGATGTCATATCATATTTATATGGTCATATAGAGTCCATAATTTTCTTTCCCCCTTCAGTATGTTTCTGTTCCCTCATATTTGTATTTGTCTTGCCTTTGTTTTTGATTTTTTTTTTTTTTTTTTTTTTTTTTTTTTTTTTTTTTTTTTTTTTTTTTTTTTTTTTTTTTTTTTTTTTTTTTTTTTTTTTTTTTTTTTTTTTTTTTTTTTTTTTTTTTTTTTTTTTTTTTTTTTTTTTTTTTTTTTTTTTTTTTTTTTTTTTTTTTTTTTTTTTTTTTTTTTTTTTTTTTTTTTTTTTTTTTTTT
>RJWH01000261.1:0-37458 GCA_004363575.1 Solenodon paradoxus | reverse complement strand
ATTTATCCATATGTCTTAATGATAATCTTGCAAGGTAGTATATTCTTGGCTAATAATTCTTGTCTTTTAGCATTTTGAATGTGTCATTCCACTCTCTCCTGACCTATAGGGTCTCTGCTAAGAAGTCTGATGATAGCTTGATGGGTATGTTTTTGTAGGTTATGTTTCTATTTTCTCTAACAGTCTTGAGGATTATTCTTTACTATTGGCTTTTATTAGTTTTACTTTGATGTGTCTTCGGGTAAGTCTTTTTCCATTTGGTGTTCTATCTGTTTCTTGAGCTTCTATGGCTACACTTTGTGACAGATGTAGGAAGTCCTGTTATTATTTCTTTAAATATCTTTTCTACTCCTTTCTCTCCCTCCTCTCATTATAGGGTAGCTACTACCTGTATGTTTGTATTTCTCATGATATTGGATACTACTCACAGGGTTTCTTTTTTTCCCTCCATCTTGTTTCTCTTGCCTCTTCCGTGAGGTTCACTTCTGTGACCTTGTCTTCAATTTCTGAAATTGGTTCCCCTTTGATATTGAGTCTGTTTATGGAACTTACGATATCTCTGTGTAATTCGTTGGCTACATTTTTTGTATCTAGCATTTGTAATAAAGCTTTCTTCATAGCCTCAATCTCCTTGGTGATGTATTCCTTCTGATGTGTCACTTCTTTTCTGAGGTCTTCCAGTTGACTTTGGATAGTTGTATGTGCCTCATGCATCTCATTCAGATTTCTTTATAAGTATTACTTAGAGTTCTTTATCTGTTAGGGTTGCTCAGTCATTTTCAATGGATTTCTTCTCTGGGAAGCTCCTGCTATCTTCCTTAACTGGGAACATTTGCTTTTTGCTTTGGGGGCATTTAGATTAGAGCACGAATTTGTTCTCCATCTTGAATTTAGCTTTTTGTTTTTCCTTTTCTTTTTCTTTTGATTTCTTCCTACACAATGCTGCGGGGTCCCAGTGCATCTGGTGCCTGCTGGCTTCAGTGCGGGCAGGGAGTGGGCCTCTCTCTGGCACATGCTCTCACTTTGGCTAATGACACTGTTTCCTGGTGTGGATCCCATTGTTATAATTTTTCAGTCTATCTATCTAGACACAGTTAAATATCCCTGCTTATATATATGATACATATTCATCCCTGATTATCAGAGGCATAGTATCTTTTCAAATGTTGATCGACTACATGTATCTCTTTGTAAAGTATTACTGGATGATCTGTGTACCTGTACTTACTTTTCTGTTGTATTTCTTGTCTTTCATCATTTAAGGAGCGGTTATATATCAGGGAAATTAACGCCTTGTCATATATGCTGCAAATATTATCTCCCAACTATCAGCTATCTTTTAACTTTGTAATGATGCTTCTCATTCAGAAATTTTAGACTTTTATGTAGTCTCGTCTTTTAATACTTTAAAATTATTTGTAGATTTATCGGTCTTACCCATGAAGGTCATACCCTACTTCAAATGTTATCCATAATTCCCTCATTATAGTCTATTTTTTTCAATTTTTTAGTCTTGTACTTAATTCACTTAACCAGCCATGTCTTTTTTGTATTTGTTCTACGTTAAAATATATTTTTCATCTAGTGAGTATATCAATATTCAGTACTGTTTATAATGTAATTCTTCCTTTTTTCACTAAGTTGAAATGTCAGTAACATCATATGCAAAGTTATTTTTAAGATACTTGATTCAATTTCTATGCATTCTATTCTGCTTCATTGATTTTTTTTCATGCTTGAAACTGTATTCACCATTTTTATTTTAGTAGCCATATAGGAATTTAAATATCAGATATGACAAGTTCCCCTTCACTATTTGTTTTCTTTTATAATTTCTTGACAATACTTGTACATTTTTTCTTCCATATTAACTTTAGAATTATTTTTGACCTGTTAAAAATTTAAAAAAAATAATAACAACAATGGGATTCTGAGGCAAATTGATTTAAATTTATATACATATTTGGGAATGTTAACAATTTACCTTATGCAGAAATCACAGATATGAACCACAAGTTTAATAGGAAAGAAACATCCCACTGTAGAAGAGAGGAAGCCACACCCCAGTTCTAGCCGCTGAGGACCAACGGTGGCCACCCAGCCACCAGGCACCTGACAGTCTAGACTGGCTGAAAGCTAATTAGGTAAAAGGGACCCCTTTCTGAGAATGGAACTCTATGTGCATTTTACATGTGCTATCCATGTGAAGAATTCACAAATGAAAATTGAATTCCGTTTGTAATTCCTGTTCTAATTCACACCTTCCCCTCTCCCTCACCAATAAAAGTGTATCCCAAAAGCATTTGGGGGCTGGGCTCAGATTCTACATCTGGCCCACACATAATAAAGCTATCTTCACTACTTCTAAAAGAGCACCGTTTGGATTTGTCGGTTAAGAGAGAGAGCTATTACACTATAATTTGTCCAAGGTTACACATCCAGAAAAAGACAGAAACTGCCTTTAATAGTGCAAATGACACCCTGATCACCTCTTTTATTCATATAAGATAAGAAAGGTCATAAATGAAGTTATGTGATTCTACTGATCAGATTACAAGATTGCCTTACTAATTATAAGACTATCAAACAAAAGCAGAACTTGACCAAGAGTAACAACAATTTATAAGCAAATCATTAAACTTTACTCCAGTAAACTATTTTCCATTCTTCGGAAGAGCTAGGTAGAATAAGAATGACAATAAACATCCATTACAAAAGTACCCAGAAGATTCTTGACTCAATCAAATATTTACTAATGTGAAATTCTGATCTATCTTATTATTGGTTTAAAAATGCATCTTTATAAAATATACATCTCTTTATAGAGATTACTTCATATATTGGTGTGATTAGGTTCAATTGCTGCTCTTTTCACACCAGCTTTTAAAGTCACTATTGAGATTAAAATTTTGATCTTGGGTAGTGTATGAACTATGAATGGTTTCAGAAAAATGAATCACCATTTCAGAGAAGCCTAATCTAAATGAGGCAGGTCCACAAGGTGGAAGAATTTGACAAACTGATAGCTTGACTAAAGAACTGGAATTAGGGCTAAGAAAGAAACTCAGGGCTACACCAGTAACTTCACATTCTCTTTTGGCTGATAACATCTCTCCAGTCATGAGGTGTCAAATGAAGATGATTTCTAAAAACCTGATGGCTGATCTTGCTCTGTTTTGCCTTTCTGTGTTGAGGCACTGAGACCCCCTTGTCCCCAGAGCAGTTGATATTTTTTCCTTACAGGAAGTCTGCACAGTGTGCTATTTCTACTGCTCAAATACAAAACACACTCCAAAACTTTCAAAAAACGAAACAAAGGAATGGAACATCAAGAATATTAGTTTCCAGGGAAAAGTCTGCCCTGAAGCTGGAAACTGACTGATAAGAGATGGACCCACCAGGCAGCAAATAGAAAAGCAGATAAGGACTAAACCAGTCAAATCAACAAATTACTTCCGTTAACTGACCAGTGTTTTTGAGCACCAGTTGTGTGTAAAGGGCTGGTTTAATTGAGTTTTTTGAAGTTACTCAGCTGAATAAACTGATTTTAGATACACGTCACTGGAATGCCCACTGCCTTTTCACTTCTCCAACCCAGTTTTCTCCTTGACAGAATAAAATCAGATACTGTACCTCTTATTGAATCAAAGTGGCAACATCGAACATAAATTTTTCCTTCTGTTTTTGAAAAGAAAGGTGCTGGCAGGAATGAAGGAAAGTAGCCAAACAGGCAGGAAGAGAGAGGAAAAAGAAACATTTTTATTTATTTTTTTTTTTGGTTGTTCATCTTGGGTGTTCTCTCCAGTCCTGGGATGCAAACTTGGGTTCTTGGGATGTATGTGGACTGTGCTTGGACAGAGGAAGTGGACCTAACAAATATTCTAGCAGGGCACTCCAAGCATAAATTTTCTACTCATGTTGTTTGTGTGTTATGCACATCTATTTAAAACCTATTGAATCAAAGGCATGTGTATATTTATTTTCTAAAAAGAAATTAAAAGGCATGGCATAAACTAATGAGTGAATATTTTTCATTATAGAGAGAAGTAATGTCAAATTATTATTGCAGAACATAGAATGAAATGTGAGTCAAATATTCATTAACTAATTGAGAAGCTAGACAGCTATCCTAAATTTACCATACATAATTATAACAGATTTGCTTAAAATACTTTCAAATGAAAGAGAGGTTATTTTAAAATGTGATACAAAATGTCCATTATTTGAAGAATTTAAAAGATGTATCTCATTGTTCTAAACATGATAATATTTTAATACAGCCTCATGTCCAAAACAATCATGTTATTTGCAATAGATATATCTCTACTAAAATCAAACACCCTTGTAAGAATGGAATTTTGTGGAAGTGGTGCTGGAATAGAAGTTACATTTTCTATATTAGGTTATCTTTCTTCTTCTGGGATATTAAACAGAGTTGATAGAAGTGAGATGAGATAAGACATAAAAGCCTTGAGAAATGCAAAAACCTATCAAATACAAAGCATTCTATTATACGAAAATCTTCATACTCCTCTGTGGTGTGTCTAGATAAAACTTTTAAATGTCAATGTCAAATTTTATATTCAATAAGAAAGCTCCCTATTTGAAGAATTTTGTAGCTTTTTGTAAAATAAATGTACCACCCCCAAATCGGTTTCTTTTCAGGAATATAATTTACTCATTTTTAATGAAGTTGTTTTACTATATGTATATGATAGCTAATTTTTGATTGATTCAAAATATTCTGTATTCAGAGTTCCCTTAAATATTCTAATTGGTAGTGACTCCCTTTCATTCAAGCCCACCTTATACTGGACAGAGAAAACAAAGGCAGTGCTGCCACCAACAGGAAGATGCATATCCCAGGCTCTCTACTTAAACCAAAATTCCCCATCTTCTCCACTCAGAGTGCTTGTTATATAGACAAAGCATTATATGGCATATGACCAACAGAATGAAAATGGGAAAATGCTCTTTAGATGAATGAAACTTAATACTAAAACTAAACAAATTTGCATCCTATAATTAAAAAAAAATGGCATCCTGGAATAACAGACTCAGAGAAGAATGTTTTGAGTGTAAGTTGCAGTAGAGATAACATTTGTAATAATTGATCTCTACTAAACTTTGTTGAAAGAGAAGATACAGGCGTAAACGAAGTTGAGTAGTCAGGCAGGCAGGAAGAGGAGGTAGAAGCATTTTTTTTATTTTACTTTGTTGTTCATCTTGGTTGTTTCCCTGGCCCCCAGGTCCTTGGGATGTATATGGACCATGCTCAGTAGAACAAACTGCTAGGCCACCAAGACACACATCTACTAAATACTTTGTAAGGTGTCATCAAGAAAATATTCTACCTTTACTCTCATGACTAAAATATGAAGGAAAAAGAAGCACAGAAAACAGCATGCATTTAAAAGAACTTGGTTGGCATAATATAATTTCATGACTATGCATTGTATAGAAGTACAAAAGTGCAATTGCACTTCCCTTGATGTAAGGTTTTTTGCTTTTATTAAAAAAGGAAAGGTTTTCTTCGTACAAAAACACTGCTTAAAATGACCAGGAAAAAGTGGACTACTAACATTTTAAAAGTATATAATTATAATAATTCTTAAAATTCAAAGGTTCCTAAAATTATATATTATAATTATATAAGTTGATATGTAATTATAGCTGTGTCTTTAAATTTGGACACAATAGAGAGGTAGATGTATGTATCCATATAAGGCTTTCTCATTTCTTGCATTCAAAGGCTCTTATGGCTCTTGGTCTAGAATCATCTTTGTTAGCATTAGAGGAAATCAGAAAATGTTCTTTCTATAATCACAGTCATGAAAACAAAATTGTGGGGTGTCATTAAGCCCTCAAATTCTTCTAGCTATTTTTTAACTACTCAAGTAGCTCAAAATTATAAAAGATCAAATTCCTGATTCAGTTGCACCCACATCTTCCCAATGGTTTATTGTATAAATACATCTGAGGGTACTTTTATCCCAAATGAATATTCTATTTATTTTAGTTCCAATTAGCATTTGCTTGATGTTGAAGACACTTAGCATTTCCATTAAAATCATCAAATGTCCCAGAAAATTTATTTTTGTCAGTGTGTATTTCTTTTTTTAATTTTTTTTATTATTGAAGGAATATTGCATTTTGACAATGACTTGCTTTGAGATATACAGTGGTATTTTTACATTTATGAATAGCAGAGTAGATTTATTAATAGCCCCTCCTTTTTTTTCTCCCTTTGTTCATAGTTAATTCCCTTCATCCCATTTCCCCTCCCCCTCCTCCATCACTTTGGTACCAAATTTGCCTTTTGTCTCTCATCTCTAAGAGTCCATAATTGTTTGCAGTAGTGTGCTTTCTCTCTCTCTCTCTCTCTCTCTCTCTCTCTCTCTCTCTCTCTCTCTCTCTCTCTCTGCTCCCCTCCCCATTTTTGGTATTGTTTAATTTATGACATTTATTTGTTTTCTCTTTACCCATCATGTAAGTGCTATCATACAATGTCTGTCCTCCTTCTGCCTTATCTCACTAAGCATAATTCTCTCCAAGTCCATTCATGTTGTTGCAAATAGTAGGATCCCTCCCTTTTGATGGCTGCATAGTATTCCATAGTGTATATGTACTGCATCTTCTTTATCCACTCCTCTGCTGATGGGCATTTAGGTAGTCGCCAGCTCTTAGCTATTGTGAATTGTGCTGCAATGAACATGGAGGTGCATATATGTTTTGGGGTCATGGGGTAAATTCCCAGTAGAGGAACAACTGAATCATATTGAATTTCCTTTGACAATTCTTTGAGGACTCTCCATATTTCTTTCCAGAATGGTTGCACCACTTTGCATTCCCACCAACCAAAAATTAGAGTTCCCTTTTCTCCACATCCTCTCCAGCACATGTTATTTCCACTTTTTTAATAATAACCATTCTTACCAGCATGAGGTGATATCTCATCATTGCTTTGATTTTCATTTCCCTGAACAAGAAATGTAGAGCATCTTTTCATGAACCTGTTGCCCATTTGTATGTCTTCCTTGGAGAGGTGTCTATTAAGGGCATCAGCCCAGTTTTTTTATTAGATACTTGTGTTTTTGTTGTCCAATTTTTTGAGTTCTTTGTATATCTTAGATATTAACCCCTTATATGAGGTGTGAGAGGCAAATATCTTTTCCCATTCAGTTGGGTGCCTTTTTGTTTTTATGTGAGTTTCTTTTGCTGAGTAGACATGTTTAATTTTATGTAATCCCAATTGTTTATTTTGCATTTTATTTGCCTTGAAATGGGAGTTGAGTTGCCAAAGATATCTCTTAGGTCTATGTTTCATAATGTTTTACCTCCATTCTCTTCTATGTGTTTGATGATTTCTGGTCTTATGTTTAGGTCTTTAATCCATTTTGAGTTAACTTTTGTATGTGGTATTAGGTAATGATCTAGTTTTACCCTTTTTCATGTGATTGACCTTTCTCCCAGCACTATTTATTAAAGAGGCTGTCCTTGCCCCATCATAAGTTTTTGGCATCTTTGTCAAAAATTTGGTGTCCATATATTTGTGAATTGATTTCTAGACTTTCAATTCTGTTACATTGATCTGTCTTTTAATACCAGTACCATGCTATTTTAATCATTATTGCTTTGTAGCATAGTTTGAAGTCAGGGAGCATGACTCCTCTGTTGTTGATTTTTTCCTTGAGGGTTGTTTTTGCTATCCTGGGTTGTTTGTTGTTCTAGATAAATTTCATTATTTTGTGCTCTATGTCTGTGAAGAATGTCTTTGGAATTTTGGTGGGGATAGCATTGGATCTATAAATTGCCTTGGACAGTATGGCCATTTTGATTATGTTGATTCCTCTGATCCATGATCATGGTATATCTTTCTATTATTCTATTGTGTCATCTTCTATTTCTTTTAGCAATGTCCTATATGTCTCATAGTATAGGTCCTTAACCCCTTTGGTTAGGTTTATTCCAAGGTATTTAGTTTTAGGTTTTGGGGGGGGTTTTTTAGTGCAGTTGTAAACGGTATTGTTTTCTTCAGTTCTTTTTTGTATTTTCTTTGTTGGCATACAGAAATGCAACAGATTTTTCAGTATTAATTTTATAGCCTGCCACTTTGCTATATTTGTTTATTATTTCCAGCACCTTTTTACTTGATTCTTTGGTGTTCTTTATGTATATTGTCATGTCATCTGCACAAAGTGATAGTTTCACTTCTTTTCCTATTTGGATACATTTTATATCTTTTTCTGATCTGATTGCATTGGCCAGGGTCTCCAGCACTATATTGAATAGTAATGGTGAGAGTGGACATCCTTGTCTTGACTCTGATCTTAGGGGGAAAGTTTTCAGTTTTTCTCCGTTGAGTAAAATATTGGCTGTAAACTTGTCATAGTTATCCTTAATCATGTTGAAGTACCTTCTTTCTATACCTACTTTTGGAAGGTTTTTAACATAAGAGGGTGTTGAATCTTCTCAAGTGCTTTTTCTGCCTTGAAAATGAGTGATCATGTGGTTTTTGTCCTTTTTGAATAGATATAACATATCACATTTATTGACTGCCTCACTGGAATAAATCCCACATGATCATGGTGTGTGATTCTTTTTATATGTTGTTGAATTCAGTTGGCTAGAACTTTGTTGAAATTTTTTCCATCAGTGTTCATTAAGGATATGAGTCCATAGTTTTCTTTTTTGGTGCAGTCTTTATCTGGTTTTGGAATCAGCATAATATTGGCATCATAAAAAGTGTTTGGAAGTTTTTCCTCTTCTATTTTTTGGAACAATCTGAGAAGGATTGGAATTAGTTCTTCTTTGAATGCTTTGTAGAATTTGCTGGTGAAAGCTTCTGGTCCTGGGCTTTATTTTCGGGAAGGTTTTTAATCATTGTTTCATTTTCCTTGCATGTGATTGATCTGTTCATAGTTTCTAGTTCTTTGTTTAGTTTTGGGATATGGTAGCTTTCCAGAAATGTGTTTATTTCTTCTAAGTTATTATGTTTTTTACCATATTGTTTCAGTTCGTATTCTCTAACAGTCCTCTGTATTTCTGTTGTGTACGTTGTGATTATTCCTTTTTCATTTTTGATTCTCTTTATTTGTGTTTTCTCTCTCCTCTTTCTTGTGAGTCTGGCTAATGACCTATTTCGGTTATTCTTTTGAAAAACCAACTTTTGGATTCATCGATTCTTTTTAAATAGTCTTTCTCATCTGTACTTCATTGATTTCTGATCTAGTCTTTATTAGTTCTTCTCTTCTATTGGTTTTAGGCGTCTGTTTTTCTGCCTTTTCTAGTTCCTTTAGGTGATGGCTTAGGTTTTATATTTGTGATTCTTTCTGTTTTCTGAGGTAGGATTGTATTATTATAAACTTCCCTCTTATTACAGTTTTTGAGGCATCCCATAGATTCTGATACATTGTTTCTTCATTTTCATTTGATTCCAGATATTTTTAAATTTTTTCCTCAATTTCCTTTTACCCATTGTTTGCTCAACAATGTGCTGTTTAATCTCCACTCTTGCAGTTTTTCTCTTTCTCCTTTTGATCTCTAGTTTGATGCCACTGTGATCTGAAAAGATGCTAGATATGATTTCAATCTTTGAAAATTTATTGAGACTTGTTTTGTGTCCCAACATATGGTTGAAGATGTTCCATGAGCTCTTGAGAAGAATGTGCAGTCTATAGTTTTGGGGTGAAGTACTCTATATATGTTTATTAGGTCCAGCGCTTCTATTTGGTCATTTAAAGATCTTATTTCTTTGTGGATTGACTGGATGATCTGTCTTTTACTGAAAGAGGAGTATTAAAGTCCCCTACTATTATTGTGTTGCTGTCAATGTCCTTACTTAGATCTGTCAATATTTCTCGATATATTTGGGTGCTCGTTTATTGGGTGCATAAATGTTAATAAGTGTTAAGTCTTTTGTCATATTGATCCCTCTATCATTACATAATGCTCATCTTTATCGTTTTTAATTTTATTTGGTTGAAAGACTACATTATCTGATATGAGTATAGCTGTTCCTGCTCTTTTGGATTCGGCATTAGCTTGGAGTACTATTTTCCATCCATCCACTTTAAGCTGTTGCTTCTCTTTCAACCTAAGATGAGTTTCTTGTAGACAACATAGAGTTGGGTTATGTTTCTTAATCCATTTAGCAACTCTGTGCCTTTTGATTGGCAAGTTTGGTCCATTTACATTTGCAGTAATTATTGACATTTGAGACCTTTATGCTGCCGTTTTGATTTTTGCTTTCTGGTTATACTGATCTCTTTGTTACTTTGTTACATTTTTGTGAAGTTTTTCCTCTTTGGTTAGCTAGTACAACCTCTTTTAACATTTCTTGTAGAGGAGATCTCATGGTTGCAAACTCTTTTAGCTTTTGTTTGTTGGGAAAAATCTTAATTTCTCCCTCAAATCTGAAAGAGAGTTTTGCAGGATATAGTATTCTTGGCTGGCATATTTCGTCCTGAAGTATTTTGAAGATATCATTCCATTCTCTTCTATCCTGTAGAGTTTCTGCTGAGAAGTCTGAGGTTAGTCTGATTGGAGTGCCTTTATATTTTATCTGCTTTTTTTTTCCCCGTGGATACCTTTAGAATTCTTTCTTTGTCTTGGATTTTTGATAGTTTCACAATTACGTGACTTGGTACAGTTTTTTAAAGATCTATGTAATTGATGTTCTATTTGCTTCATTGACCTATATGTTAATTACTTGTTCTAGATTTGGGAAGTTTTCAGTCATTATTGCCTTGACAATGTTCTCTGTTCCTCTCTTTTTCTCTTTGCCTTCTGGGATACCCAGTATTCCAATAATGCCCTTACTGATGGTGTCAGGTTCTCTGAGTGTTTATTTATTTTTGCATTTAATTTCTCTTTCATCTTCTCCTTGATGGTTTCTTCATTACTATCCACTATGTCACTAATCTTTTCCCCCATTTGGTTTATTCTGTTTCTGTAGCTTTCTATATTATTCTTAGTTTCATGAATTATCTCCTTTAAATCCTGTGTTCCTGTTAGGTTTTTTCTGTAGAGTTTCGATCTCCACCTGTTGGTACTTAATTATTTGTTTAAGTTCCTTGTTTCGTTTATCTGAATTTTTGTTTAATTCTCTGAATATCTTTGATTGCAGACTTGAATTCTTCATCTGTTAGAAAAAAACATGCTTCAATATCTTCAAAGTTAATTTCTGATGAGTTGTTATTTTTTTGTGATTCCATTTCCTGAGGTTTCCAGGTGTGTTGTGTTTTTGCCCCCTTGATTTGAGATCTTGTCGATCTATTATTTTGCTTGTTTGCTTTAATTTCTAACACAAGTTGCTCTATTGTTGTTTTATTTTTTATTTTTGACACTTACAGCTTCTGCAGTGTGTCTTCCCGTGTCAGGGAGTGATGATGGTTGCTGGGTGGGGGTGGGCATAGATTGGGGGGGCAGTGGTTATCTGTGAGCATGTAGTTTTGTCACCTGAGTGTGGGGAAAGGTAGGCTTGCTATGTGGGAAGAACTCTGCTGGTTGGGGCTATGTAACTTGAGTCTGTTCTCTGTGCTTATGTCCCTTGAATTCACCAAATCATATGGGTCAAGTTCTTTCCACGGGCTGTTCTTCCAGGGTCTTAGCCACTGGAAAGCAATTCCCAGGGGACCCAATCCCTCATATATGTAGCAGAGGGTGCACAGCACCTGTATGCTCCTGTTCTTTCTGTCTCTAATTTTCTCCTTCTGGGCTTTTTATAGCCAGGAGTTGCCAGCAGCATTCACCTTGGTCCTTCCTCTGCAGTTTGGCTCAGGCTTGTAGCTCCCTGCTCTGACTGAATTCGTGCCACTAGAATTGGGGAGACTACCTGTGCTCTTCCAGCAGGGAGAAGGGCGAGAGAGCAAGGGGATTGCTGCCGCTTCTAACCCGTGGTGTGTGAAGACAAAAGCCATGCACTTTTACTGCTTCTAGGCATTTCTGCAGTTACCCTTTGTTAGCCAAGAGTTGCTGGCAGTGTTGCTCAGTTTGGCTCAGGCTTGGGGCTCCCTCTGAGTCTGCGCAGCCAGAGATCATCAGAGCTGCCCCTGCAGTCTGCGCTGGGAGAAGAGGGACTCAGCAGCAGGAGCCTACTCTCTTAAACCCCAGGTGGGTGCTGCAGATCACCGTGACTATTCCGCACACTTTAGACTGTCCACAGGGCGTGCGTGTCTCCACTTAGGCTCTGGCAGGGGAAGGCAGATCCATGTCTGCACAGCAAAACTCTAGGGGTTCCTCTTTGCTGCTGTATTCTCCGTTAAATCCCCACACCCTCAGCCACCTGTAGAGCCAGCTGTTAGTCTTCTGACCTCCAAGTTGTTCTGGCCTATGCTGAAGCAGGAAAATCTCTTTTTCTGTGTTGACTCCGAAAAACTGTCGTCGTTTTTTCCCTGCGCGTTGTCTCAGTGCCTGCTCCCCATAGATGCCATCTTTGAATCTCTAATTCTTGACATTCAATCCACTATTAAGCACTTTCTAGATGATAATCTTTTTCTGAAGTACTGGGTGTGCCAAAATGAACAAGATACAGTTTTCTTGACTCTGAGACTAACAAGTAACATAGGAATAATTTTTAATCATTTATCTATGAATGTTTTTACTTGCAGATATTCCATTTAGAAGTCACAAGATAAACATGAGAAATTATAATAGAATTACTGGTGAAATTTGGCAACTCTGATTATTTTTCCAACCTGTTTCATCCACCTTTTAGAGGTACTCAATTGTCAGTATTGTGTTTCAGAGTTGAGTAATGTAACTTTACCCCTTTTCTATTAAATTACATTATTTAGACTCCACCTTTCTGACTACGATTTTTAAACAGGAAGATGACATGCTTTAAAAAGATCTTAAAAAGGCACAGAGTACAGATGAAGGCAAAATTGCACCACACTCATCTTTCTCTGCCAACTTGTGTTGCATTGTCACAGCTACAAGAGAGTATGCTAAGTAGTAGTTGAGTTCTGGCCCTACAGACCACCATGTTCCTTAGCCTGTATTTTCACAATAGCCTCTTGGCTAGAACCCTTACCTCCAAACTCACCTGTATGCCAAATTATTTTGTACTCTCAGTCATTTTATGTCTAACTAGAACCCTTCAATATTGTCTTAAAATCACGAGTATAAAATTCATATTTCCTGGGATAGTATCTGGGGAACTTCATGATCTGATGGTTCCTTAGCTCCATTCACACAGACTTCATCTCAGAAATTTATCCCACTATCTTTTTCCTCCTGATCTTTGCATATTTTAGGCCCTTAACTGGAATTACCATTTTTTTTCTGTTCCCTTATTCTAGCTTTTTCATTCCTCCAATGCTCTGCTTTAGCTAGAACCCTCCCCAATCCACAGGGTAAAATGACTATTATATAGTAGGTGCCTATTATCCATTGAACCTTGTGCTCATCCCTGTCATATCTAAGTGCATATTATTTTTTTGTGATCATCTGTATAGTTACCCATTTATCCAATTATAGAAGCAGGGAATTAACCTTATTTACTTTTAAATCTTCAATCCATGACATATAATAGGTGCTCAATAAAAGTATATTGAATAAAGAATTGAGAAGCAAATTTTCTCTCCCTAAAATGAAGCATATAAGCTTGTCTGCTTACATTACCAGGAGGTTCTAATCTACCAAAATATGATTACAGGCCTGTGACTCAGGTGGTTAAGGTGCAGGCCATGTAAAACCCACAGACTGGGTGGGATTCAAGACCAGGAGCTAGAGAAAGGAAAAAGAAATCCTATCTAATCTACTAAATTGAGTACTTTTGGAGGGTAGATAACTCACAGGAGAAAAGTCTTTAGTGATAAATTATGCAAATGAAAATATGTATGAGTATAACTGCTAAGAACATTTTCTTTTGCCTAACATTAAAAATCAACTTGCATCTGATTTTTAATTTACTGATGAGTAGGACAATACAACTACAATGTATCAGAGTAGGATGGCAAGAAGGATGCAGACTGAGGAGTCATTAACCATGTCTATTCATCCCAAAGGACAGCTCATTGAAGGTTCATTAACAAGGCACAATCAGTTGGTTAATGACCTTTCAGCCTTTGTCAAATGGCCACCTGTCCTCCCCAGATGACACCTTCTTTGTCTCCCAACTACAACATATCTCTGCACATCACTATACAGAATTAGATTCATTACTCATAAAAAGAGAGTTCAAAATGTGGTGGTGGAGGCATATTAGAAATCAGGTGATAGATGTTGTGTGTTATTATAGATTGGAAGAGAGAACCTGTACATCTAAATTTATATTGTTTTGTAAATAAAAGCTTACCTCCAAGAAAATTGCTTGATTGAAAAAGAATATTTAGCTTAATTACAGCATATTATCTATTAATATACACTAGTTCTGTTGTTTTTATACTATCGTCAAATATAATATTGGACAAATATATCATTTTGCAATAACATAGCATGTGCATAAAAATAATGGGTCAATACAGAACGGCTAAGACCGCCTTGTGAAAGCAGAGCTGGTCATCATGGTTTCCACAGCTGCCACTGATGACAGAGTTTCTTCATCGCCCACGTAGATACACTTAGACTAGCAGTCCTTTCCATCACTAGCGGTCCGGATTCCATTCTTGGTCTTCATATTTCTGCTTCTTCCGTTTATGTGCTACTGTTGCTTTTAATTAGTGCAACTTCATTCACATTGGAATAAAAAAAGCAAGGTCAACGAATTTCAAAAACTACGTGGCACCAATTAAATAAAAAGATTAGTAATCAGTTCCCACAAAACATTTCTGCTGCTGATCATGTCTACTTGCAAAAGCAATAGGATATTCATTCTATTTTATTTTATATTATGTTATTTTATTTTTTTAAAGGAAAGATGCAGGCAGGAATGAAGGAGGGTAGGCAGACATACAGGAAAAGAGAGGAAGAAGAGGAGGAAGAAACATCTTATTTTATTTATATTTAGTTGTTCACACTGGTTGTTTCCCCCAGAACCCAGGACTCAAATCCAGGCGTAAGTGGCCTGTGTTCTTCAGAGGCAAGTGACCTAACCACTACTCCACCAGAGCGCACCACAGATATTCATTTTTTAAAGGCTGAAGATGAAGTAAGGGAAAAAGTACTGAAAAAGTTAACAAAAGAAATATTTGACACGCTCAAAATAATAATACGTGAAATTTCATTTTAGGTGAATAAAGTTTGCCACTAAAATAAGCAGTGCAGATGTCCTGATGACATCTTTTTCATTCTCCTATTGAAGTGAAATGTCTATAAAAAATCATTTTACCTTATTAAGTTAAGAAAAACACTGGTAAAAGCAATATTGGGGTTGTTACAGGGCAGTATCACTCTTGCAGGATTTTTCCAATTGTTAGTTCCCTTAGTACAGGTTGATGAATGGCATGCATTTAAATTTAGCCTGAGGCACAGGAAGGCTGTATGACTTGTGACTCATCAAAGAATAATTAAATAGTGGTTAATCCTGGTCAAAGATTGGAGTGTTTTATGGTATTTGATAGCTACTAAGCAGTAAAAAGTTAAAGGCTCTGGCTGCAGCCCTACCTGTGCAGCTCTTGGTTGTTGATTGGAGATAAGTCCATTCATCATCTTTGTTCACTGGGAAAGGCAATGGAAATGCAAAGAGGATCTAGACATGGCCCCACAAAGAAGCCTCAGACTCTGAGCTTATTTATCTGTAAAGTGGGGTTTACAGGATAAATGAGGATAAAATATGTCTAAGTGCTTTGTGAATGGTGAAGAGTCTTTGGAGATATTAATAATAACACAATGATGACAAGAAAGTTTAATGACTCCGAGGACCTCATTCATATACTTAGAAGTAAATTCAAACTTATAAAAAAGTTACACAAATAAGAATAGCACAAAGATCCATAGATCTTTCACCCAGAGCACATATTTATAACATTTTACCTCATTTTTTCACTCTTACCTTCTCTCTTGATATATATATATATAATATGTATATGTGTATACATATTATATATATATATTTACCTGAACCATTTAGAGACAAGTTATACACACAATTAGACAAAATATTTTAGTATTTCCAGGAACAGTGATATTTGCCGATATACCCATACTAGAACTTTTAACTTAAGTCAATTTAACATTAATTTAGTGCATTGATCTCATTTGCATCCATATTCTATCAATTAACTGAATAATGTCTTTTATAGCTTTTGGGGGGGGGGCGGTCTCCTCTAATACAGGATTCAGTCTAGATCAGGCATTGCATTTAGTTATCATGTCTCTTTAGCCTTTTTCAATGTTGAGCAGTTCCACACCGCCTTTTATGACGTCAACAGTTTTTAAGAATAGTCTTCCTTGCAAGCCCTGGTGAAGTAGTCATTGAGTCCACTGCCTCCCTTCAAGCACAGTCCACATACAGCCCAAGAACCTGGGTTCACATCCTAGGGCCTAGGGGAATAACAAAGATGAACAATTAAATCAAAAAATAGTAAATATAAATGCTGCTTCTTCCTCTCATTTCCTGCCTGAACCTTTCCTTTAAAACAAAACAAAACATAGAAGTCTTCCTCATTTTATAAAATAAAACATTCCTCACTTTTAAATTACTTCACATGTTTGAGTGCTTCATACTTATCAATTAAAGGTTTTATTCCTACAATCGGGAACTCAGAAGCCATTTCCACATGTAAAAGAGATAGACAGGTATGGCGGTTTTCTTGCCACAGTGATGTGCACTGCTAACTCCCATCCTTCTCTTTTCCTGACCCTTTCCTAATCATTCTGTTGTTCTGTTGATCCTTAGACTAGGGCATCCCACCATCCCTTCCTGTGATCTGCACTAACTGGATCATGGACAAAGCATGACTTCTGTTCCCATCATTCCCACATGGGAGAGCCTGGGACCAGGAAGAGAGGCTGGTTCTCACAGACTATCTTTAAGGCACCTTCAGTTTTTGCCTCATCCTTGATTTTTCTATTGTAGTCTACACCTTCCTACTTAGGTAGGTTCTTCCTACTAATAACAGATTCCATGATATTGCCCTTTCAAGTCCACAGCATACCACCATGAACTTTATTTCACACGAATCTTTGAAGAGCCAAATGTGTACCGCTTGATTAACTAGCGCCATGTTGCAGATGAGGAAACAGAGGGTCAGACAGGTTAAGCGACTTCCCCCATGACCAGTGTTTAAGGGGAGACAGATTCAAGCTGAAATCTAAGGCTTCTGGTTTCTTGTCCATTGCTTTCTCATGACATTTTGATGCTTCCTGACAGTTTCTTGACATCTACAAACCTTGTGTAATACTCAGTCAAATGTATAGTACTGAGGTTAGATTGCCTTTATGTTTGTGGAAAATGGTAGAGGTATTTTTAGATGGCATATTCAAAGTATGTGGTGCTTAAGCTTATTTAAGGAAACTTGAAATACATCAAAAATATGTTTAGTGTAATAATGCATTTAGCAAATGTGAAAGATACAGTTCTCAGATATTTTCCATAAGTATTTGTCAAAAATAATGAAATATCAAGAATAATAACTTTCAGATGAATTCACATTGAGAGGATACTAAGTCGCAAATGCACATAATCTTGAAAACATCAAATAAGAGACAGGGAAGGAATTTAAGTGAGTCTACTCAACTTTCTTATTAATAGTATAACAACTATTCATTAAAGAAAACAGAGAAATGCACATCTTTTAAAAGGGGGCTCTCCCCCGCTTTTTAAATGAGGTTACTAACTACCTCATTGTTCAAATGTGGAAACTAACAGTAAATGTCTAAGTGTCCTCTATGTGGTCACAGCAGTAGTAAACAGCCCTGCCATTAACTTGGCTCTCCTGGGCTAGTCCAGTGCACTTGCCTACATTTTATGAGCTATTTATGAAATGTTAGTTTGAAATATTTCCAATTTGCTCCAATTTAGAATAAAAACATACACTGACCTTTTTTAAAGCCAGTATAAACTTTTAGAAAATTAAATGTTAAATTAAGCAAATACTTTTTTAAAGAAAGAAAATTGATCATATGTGGTCTCTACTGAGGATAATGCAGGTTTGATACCTTTAGTCTCAGGTGAGTAAGAGAAAGTAAGATGTCCTAGATTTGTCTTGCTTCTTTAAGGATTTTGTCAGGACATTCAGTTGTGACTTGGGATGTGATAATCACATTATTGAAAGTTAATTTTTATATATGCTAAAAGGTAAGAATTAAGGTTTGCTTTTGTGTATAAATTCCTGATTGTAACATCACCATTTGTTTAATATTCTGAATAATAAAATATGAGATTAACTCAAGAAAATCTCAAACATCAAAGCTACAATTAGGCAACTTGCTTATTTCATAAGTAAGCTTTCTTCTCCTTTAAATAGACCTCTCCAGTAAATAAAATTAACCTTTTAAAAGTTCACCCTGAGACACTGAGGGATTTGTTTTCTCCCAAAAATATAGTAAAAACAAGTGCCCACATTGTTGTGTGTCATAAATGCTCTCATGAGGAATTTTCTTAATGAAAGCACTAATAGGAATTAAAGAGAATAAAATTTTGAGAAGCATAAGTGAAAGAACTATTAGAATTCGTCAAACACCGAAGAGAAATGAGTGCAGAATATGAAACCCACCACTCAACATACAAGTTGGCCTTAAATGCTTCAGTTTCAAAAGGGTTTGCCAGTTCACAATGATTTGAAATATCCCCAAACTGTCCACTTGGTGGCACCGTCGTGCTGCTGCAGGAATGAGCCTGTTGCTTTGGGTAAAGGTTCAGTTAGGGACGGAATTCTTAGGGTTTCTTGATCTTAAACATGTGGTTCCACCACAGTACGTGCCAACAGCAGACAATTGTCCTAGTCATTTGCACAAGGGAAGAAAAAGAAAAAGTATTTGTAGGTTTTTCAAGCAAAGACAGAATGGGCAGGATTTAAGAGGACTTGTAGGGCAGGTTGAACAAGTGGATGGATGAAAGCCAGTCCAACCTGGCTTTTATCTACATTCTTAGACCAATTACCGCTGCAAGGTTGTTTTCTCTCTCATCTCATGACTTGATTCTTAGCAAAAGAAAAAAAGACACTGGCACCTTCAATCTAGAGGAAAGCTTAAGTGGAACTTCATTTGCTCCCTAATAAATATTTATTCAGCACTATTGTAAGTTTAGAAGAGGTTACATTACTGAAGGCTAAGCACAGCTCTGCTCCTTCATGTCCGTGCAGACTACCTAAGACAAGACATATTCATGAAACAGTGATTACTGAATGGTGTGCTGAAGTGAGTCAACTGAAAGTCACAATTATGAAAGCCTTCACTGAGCAGGTGGAACTCTACTCTGAAAGAATGACTTCATTGTGGCAATCAGCTTCTTGCAGCACAGCTGAGTAGAAACTGTGCAGAGGGAGAAGGGCTCCCAGCAGCCCTAGCACTGGTGGGGTGGCTGGAGGTGGGGGAGGTCCCAGCCTCCTGCTCTGGGCAGTCAGTTGGAAAAGCACCACCCCAGCTGCATTTCCCTGCCTCTCCATCCAACTGAACCATTACTCCATGGCTCCATTGACACACTGAACCATTTTATAAATTTTGTAGACGTTTTTCTTCGAGATGTTGGAGTGAACACAATCTATTGATTCATTTAACTCATATTTTACATAATTGAGATAGAAATTTGGACACCAAATGTGTGGAATGTCTATGAAATAATTTGGTAGATGATGACCCTAGAGGATAAAGCCCATACTTCTTAGAAGAGTGTTGATGACACTCTTAATAGTGTCTTAATAGTTTGATCTTAATCCATACTAAAGTATGTAGGTATGAAATGACTTGAAGTCTGGGGTATACCTCAGTAAAGGAAAAACTATATATATGGTAGTATTGCAATTTGATAATTTTGATACTTGTTGATTCTAGATTATTGGTATACAGGAATTTATTTTGTTAGTCTATTTTGTGTGTCTGAAATATTTTTTTTCTTAAAAATCAGTTGCTATTTTGACAAAATAATGAGTAAGACTGAGTCTGATATTAAAGAAAGTGAATCTGGGTGAAAGTGTGAATTATGAGAAAATGAAGCAAAAGTTAGCACTAAGACCCTTGTGTAAGGTGTCTGGGCCCAATTCATGGTGGCTATTTGGAGGCTTCTCCACATCAACAATTATTTCTTGAACACCAACAGGTTGTCCAAGAATTCAACTCAATTCTGACACTATCCAAAGATCGCATCAGATCCCACAAGAAAAGGATTACTCCCAAGACCTCCCTTTAACTAGACTCTAGTCACAAACCCAGGCTTCCAAGCAGCCAGCTGCAAGTAACTGTCAGGAGCCTAGACAGTTACCTGTGCTTCTGTTCAACTGTGTAAATCAGAGGTTCCCAAGCCACCTACCACGGTGTCAATTTGCTAGAACAGCACACAGAACTCAGGAAGCCCATTTAGTAAGTAGATTATCTGTCTGTATCAAAGGATACAGATCAACACTCAGATGAACAGAAACATGGGATGAGGTCCTAGTACAAGGAGATTCCATCCTTGTGGAACTTGGGTCTGGCAAGTTGGCAAGTGAAAGTGCTCTGGTTCCCCAGCCTGAAGCTCCCTGAAGATTCACCTCTTGGATTTGTATGGAGCCTTCTTTACATAGCTATGATTCATTAAACCATTGGCCTCCACCCCTGCCCTCTCCTGGGAGGTCTTGGAGGTAAGATTGGAAGTTCTGACCTTCTAACCATATGGTTGGTTCTCTGGCAACCTCTTCCCATTCTTTGGTACCACCCTGCTCCAAACCAACAACAACAAAAAGCCCACATTAACATAACAAAATGTCATTTTTTAATCTCAACATTTAGAAACTCCAAGGATTTGGGGAGCTAAGAGCCAGAAACAGGATGATGACAAATATATATATATATATATAAGAAATATGTATTTTGGTCACCCCAACAACCAAAATATGTATTTCTTAAATATCACAATATTGCACCCTCCAACTGGGAAAAGTGCTATTTACCAATTTACTCTACCCAAAGCATGATGGAAATAATGTCTTTCCTCCCCGAGAGAATTACCAATTAAAAAAATAATCTACAGGAAATAGATTTTGCCTCTTGCTTCACTAAACTTGTCCAGATGTGACAAGCAGGAGTTAAAGAGATAATCAGTCAAAAGTGAATTATCGAGGACTGCACATTGGGAAGATAATAGCATCTACCAAACAATGAATGTGCACACACTTAACTGTTAAAGTGCCACTATACGTATTATTTCAGACAGATAAGAATAACCATTCACATCTGTGTCTAGAATTACTCTAATACTCTCGTTTCTCCTCTGTAGGCTAAAGAGAAAGAATCTAGCAAATCAAGAAATATTGAAAAAGAAAAAGAAAGACACCTTTCTTAAACTAAACCATTGTGCTATAGTGGACAGGGCACTGGACCGAAAGTAAGAAAACATTGCTCGGAATTCTGGTGTTGCTATTCTTGAGTGATGGGATTAAAGAAAAGTCGCTTGCTTTTTCTAAAATGCAGTGTGTGCCTCTATAAAATAGTAGCACTAATAATTTCACAGGTCTGCTGTAAGAAATAGATAGTGTAATGGAGTGCTTTTTTAAAGTGCTTACTTGTGGCCATAATTTGCACAGCAAATAAACTCTCCTACAACTTCCCGTGTACGCACATCCCCAAATCCTCGGGTTAATAGCTGAAGAGGAGAATAAATACACTAGAGTACAAATCCTAGGTTCAAGAGACCCAACCAGGTATGAGAAAGAAGCTGTCTCTAAGTGATAACAGAAGCAGAAGGATCTAGCTGGTCTCCCCAGGTAAAAGACACAATGTAAGAACAAGTGAGACTAGAGTGAGAAGAAAAGTGTGAGAAACAGCCTTAAAAGAAGAATGATAGAAGGAAAAGCACCTCTCACTCCCAATGTTTCCTCTCCACGGGAGAGAGTTTTTCTAAAATAAGGCACCTGGCCTGGCTTTGCTCTCTCACTTAACAAAAAGATGGCAGAATATATCTGATTGGTGACTTTGGGATGACACAGAACAAGATAAGCATTTTCTTTCCTCCTCCTTTCTTTCATGGCATCTGCCTGCCAAGACCATGAATTCTACTCTGCTTTAGAACTGACTGCACTGATGTAAGGCTAGCATGGGTAGATGGCAAAAATGGGCTTTCCAATACTGAAAACCTGGAACGAAATTACTCATATATTCTATAGATTCTAGGAAATTGCAGGCCTACTCCAGAGAGCAAATCCCTACTTACAGCTAAATTTACGAGATGCCCCCAATCTACCATGAAACACATTTATGTTATTGTAATGTTATAAATGGTGTTGATTGGTTGTCATTTTCAAATCACCTATAGGCAGATTATGAATGATGTATCCAGTTATCAAATAAAACGTTAGTACTATAAATCTTGATGATGCAAAAAAAAATAGTGGTATAATGGCCAATAGTGGGATGTAGAAGAGAGATGATGGTATTATGTACAAAAAATTTGTGTGCCCCTCCCCCGCCCACACACACACCAAATTCAATGTTATAAGTCTGACCTCCAAAGTGGTGTTATGAGGCTATTAGGAGGCAATTAGGTCATGAGGGTGGAGTTCTCATGAACAGGATTAGTTCTCTTCCGAAAGGGACCCCAGGGAGGCGTTCTCTGTGCTCTTCGCCACGGGGAAATAGAAGAAAATCTGCAAATTAGCAAGTGGACCCCCACCAAACATCAGATCTGCTGGAGCTTTGATCTTGGACTTCTCCTCTTTCCAGAACTATGAGAAATGACTTTCTGTTGTTTAAGCCACTCAATCTTTGGTACTCTGTTATAGCAACTGAAACTGATCTATCAAAAACATAAACCAGTTTTTACTTCCCTCCTTAAAAATCCTATGGTTTTTCTCTTCACCTGGGACAAATCCAGACATTTAACTCTGGTGCCTGAGGCACTGCCTCTGCTCTCCTGTCTGATCTACTGCACACTTTCCTTCACTCACAACACTTGACCACTCTGACCCTATGACAGCTCCTAAAAATGAAAACGTTTCCACTTCTACCTACCTGGAACTCTCTAGGTAGATCTTCACATGGTTGCATGCTTAGTCTTCAACTTCACCATTACCTGCTCCAAAAGCTTTTACCTAATAATGACTTATGTAATTTCTAAGTGCAGCTGCCAATTGTGTTCCCCCAAATTCCTAGTAATAAATAGTTACTATATTAGAAAGCTAGGGACCTGCTTGTTTTATTTTGTGTTCTTCCAGGCTTTATTGAAATATAATTGACTACTTATAGTTTGTAAGTTCATGGTATATAATTGTTGATTCGATACATTTATAAATTACAAAATGATTACCACTGTAATATTACTTAAAACATATTACCTCACATAATTCCATTTCTTTGTTTTAAATTTTATTAAAGGAACACTGCATCATAACATTAAATAGGTCTATAGTATGCATCATTATATATCCACATCTGTATATAATACATTAAAAATTTAATGCTAACAGTCCAATTCCATCCTTCACCATATAATTGACTAATTTTACTGGATTATTCTCCCTCCCCTTTTCCATCTGGTAAGCACTAATTTGATTCTGCAGACCAAAAGTCTATTTTTGTTTGATTTGCTTCGTTTGTTTGTATGGTTTTTCTATAATACCACAAAGAAGAGGCATCTTATGTTTGACTCTCTCCTTCTGACTATTTAAGAATAATTCCCTCTAAATCCATCCATGTTGTTACACACGGCAAGATGACATCTTTTTAAAAGTTGAATAGTATTCTATTGTGTAAATATACCACTTCTTTATCCATTTAGTGATGGACTCTTAAGTTGTTTCCAGTTCTTCGTGATTGCAAATATGTCTCTACAAATCAGTGGCTTTGTGTTTCTCAAGTAAATACTCAGAAGTGTGATAATGGGATTTTAATGAATTTCAATGTTTTTTGAAGAATCTCCATATTGTTTCACATACTGATTGCACCAAGTTACACTCTGATCAACAGTGTACAAAGTTCCCTTTTCTCTGTAGCCTCACCAGCACTTGTTTCCAGTATTTTCAATACAAGTCAGTCTCACAGGCTTTGATTTACATTTTCCTCTAACAAGAAATATGGAATCTTTTCATGTGCCTGTTGGTCATCTGTATGTTCTTTACTTTGAGAAGTATCTGTTTAGCTCTTCTACTCATTTTTTATGGATTGCTTAGGGTCTTTTTGTTGACTTTTATGAGGTCTTTATAATTTTTGGATATTAACTTCTTGTCAGAATTATGCTATGCAAACATTTTTTTCCCATTCAGTAGGATGTCTTTTTGTTTTGATGATATTTTATTTTGATATGCAAAATCATTTTAGCTTAACATGGTCTCATTTACTATCACAGCCTAGATCCCAAAGAAATCTCTTAGGTCAATGTCAAGGACTGCATTAGCTGTTTTCTTTGATGCACTTAATGGTTTCAATCTTACATCCAAATCCATTTTGAATTAATTTGTATGTATACAGTATATCTGGTGGAATGTAGAATGTGGGCTAGTTTATTCTTTTGCGTGTGACTTTCCAGTTTCCCCAATACCATTTATTGAAGATATTGCCCTTGTCCTACTATATGCTCTTGGTTCCTTTATCATAAATTAGTTGTCCATACATGTGTGTGTTTATTTCTGGACTCTCAAATCTGTTCCACTGATTTGTGGGTCTATTTTTATTCCAATACCCTGCAGAGTTGATTACTATTTTTGTAGTATAGTTTGAAGTCAGGGAGCAGGACATCTCCATTTTTGTTCTTTTTTTCCCAGGATTGCTTTTGATATTTCAATTTTGGGGGGGTTTCCGGTAAATTTTATGAATTCTTTCTTCTATTTTAGTGAAGAATGTCTTCAAAATTTTAATGGGGAAGAAAATTGATTCTACCAGTCCTTAGGAATGGAATATCTTTTTGTTTCTTTGTGTTATTTCTTGTAGCCATATTTTATAGTTTGCAAATGACAAGTCCTTCCCTGTTGGTTACATTTATTTTGTTATCTTACTCCTTTTGATGCAACTGTAAATGGAGGTGTTTGTATGAGTTTTCTTTCTGTTAGTTCAATGCCTGCATATAAAAGTGAGAGGTTCTTATAAATTAATTTTGCAATTGCCATTTTACTATATTCATGTATTATTTCTAGCAGCTTTCCACTACGTTGTTACGGTTCCCTCTGTATATTATCATGTTATCTGCAAATAGCGATCATTTTACTTCTTCCTTTTCAATAGGGATAACTCATACGTCATTTTCTTGTCTAACTGCACTAGCCAGGACTCTGAACACTCTATTAAGTAAAAATGGTGAGAGTGACTATCCCTGACTTGTTCCTGATATGAGACGATGATGTTAGCTGTGGGTTTGTTATATAAAGCCTTTATTATGTTGAGGTATGTTTCATCTCTCTCCATTTTTAACATAAAATGGTTCTGAATCTTACCAAAGGTTTTTATGTGTCTATTGAGATGACTATATGTTCTTTCAGTTGGTGATGTTGTATATGGTATTTATTGATTTGAATATATTGAGCCTCTCTTGGGTCCCTGGAATAAATCTCATTAGATCATGATGAATGGTTCTTTTCATGATTTCTTGGCTTCAGTGTGCCTGTATTTTGTTAAGGCTTTTTGCAAAAAATACTCATCAGAGATTTTGGACTGTAATTTTCTTTTTTGGTTATGTCCTTGTCTGACTTTGGAATGAAGGTAATGTTAGCATTATAAATAGTGTTTGGAAGTTTGCCTTCAGTTTTTTGGGAAAACTTTGAGAAGGACTGGTGTTAATTCCTCTTTGAAATATCTGTAGAATTCACTAGTGAAACCATCTGGTCCTGGGCTTTAGTTTTATTCTGAAGTTTTGGAATACTGCTTCAATTTCTCTTTATGTTATCAGATTTTTAGTTTTCTAATTCTTCCTGTTTAGTCTTGGAATGTTGTATGTTTCTGAAATTTTTCTGTTACTTCTTAGATTATCAAGTTTGTTGCCACACAAGTGATCATAACATTCTTGTGATCCATTTGTAATATTTGCCATAACCTTAGCTTGTATTTTATGTTTTATTTGTGTTTTCTCTCTCTTCTTTTTATGAGTCCGGCTATTGGTTTGTCTATTTTGTCTATTTTTTCAAAGAACTAGCTCTTGATTTCATACTTCGAATTGTCTTTTTCCTTTTTCATTTATTTCTATCTAAGTTTATTATTTTCTTCTTTCTGCTTTTGGTCACTTCTTTTCCTTTTCTAGTTCCTTTAAGTGTATGCTTGGGGTTTTCATTTGTTGTTCCTGTTTCTTTTTTAAAATTGTTTTTATTGTTTTATAATGTATCAATGCTTTAGGATTTTTAGGGTACTGAATTCATACCTCAGTCTATGAATTTTACAACACATCCACCACCAGAGTTCCAGTGTCCTTTATCACCCACCACCTTAGTAGCTCCTTCCTTCTCTGTTGACAAGGCAAAGGCGTAGTTTTGCATATCTGTGAATTTTGCTGACATTTGTCTATTTGTTTTGCTTCATTGCAATTGACATATGAATGAAACTATCATGTGCTTTTCTTCTTCTTTCTGCCTTTTTACATTTAGCATAATTACCTCTAGTTCCACCCAAGTTGTTGCAAAAGGCAGGGTTTTATCTTTTAAACAACTGCATATAATTCCATTGAGTATGCACTGCAGTCATCTCTTGACAGGTATTTAGGTTATTTGCATGCCTTGACTATTGAGAATTTTGCTAGTCTGATTATAGTGGTATAGATATATTTTCTGATTACAGATTTTGTGTTCTCTGGATATACGCTTAGAAGTGGGATTGCTGATTGATTGGTAGATTCATCTTTATCTTTTTTGAGGAATCTCCATACTATTTTTCAAAGATGTTGCCCTAATTTACATTCCCACCAACAGAGTTGGAGGGTTTCTTTTTCTCCAAACCCTCTCCAACAATTGTTTCTAGTCTCTTTGCTACCTGCCCTTCTCACTGGTGTGAGCTGATATCTCAATGAGGTTTGTATTTGCATTTCTCTGATGATGAGTGATGTAGAGCATTTCATCATGTGTCTGTAGGTCACCTGAGTGCCATCTTTTGATAGGTGTTTATTCAATTCAATTCTTTTTTCCCTTTCCCATCCAGTGGATTATCTTTTTATTTAAATGATGGTTTCTTTCACTGTACTGAAATATTTTGGTTTGATGTAGTCCCAATTGTTTAGTTTTGTTTTACTTTCCTTTGCCAAGTGAACTTCACCAAAGACATCTCTAAGGTTCTATCATAGAGCATTTTTCCTGTGTTTTCCTCTGTGAATTTCTATAATTTCAGGTCTTACATCCAAGTCTTTGATCTGTTGTGAATTAATTTATGTGTATGGCACCAACAAATACTCTGCTTTGTTTTCGTAGGTGACTTTCCAATTTTCTCAGCACCATTGCTGAATAGACTTCTTCCTCCATTGTAAGTCATTGACTTCTTTGTCATAGATTAACTGCCCATATAGATATAGTTCTATTTCTGGGCTTTCAGTTTTATTCCATTGCTTTGTTTTTGTTTCAATACCATATTGTTTTGATGACAATTATTCTCTAGTATAGTTTGAAGCCAGAAGTCAGGCAATATGATCTGTCCATTTTTCTTCCTATTTTTTTAGGATAGCTTTGGCTATTTGAGAGGGCTTTTTGCTCCATACAAACTTTAGTATTGCCTGTTCAATTTGCTTGAAAAACTATCCCTTGAAATTCGCAGGAGTTGCATTAAATGTGTATGTTGCTCTAGGTAAGATGACCATTTTGCCTATGTTAATTCTTCTGATCTTTGAGAACAGAATATTCTTCCATCTCTGTGTCTTCTGTTTCTTTTATTAATATCTTATAGTTTTCAGTGTATAAGACTTTCACTTCCTTTATTGCTTATCCCCATGTACTTTATTTATTTTGGTGTAATTGTGAATGGAATTTCTATCTTAATGTCTCTTTCCTTGAGTTTGCTTTTGTATATTAAAAATGCTATGATTTCTGTGTGTTGATTTGATATCTCATCACTTTACTATATTCATCTATAGTTTGTAATAGTTTTTTGTAGAGTCTTTTCTCTTTTAGGTATAATATTATATCATCTACAGATAATGATATTTTCAATTCTTCGCTTCTGATTTGGATTCCATCAACGTTCTTTTATTGCCTTATTGCTCTGGCCAGGAATTCAGTTATATACTAATGATAAGAGTGGGAATCCTTGCATTGCTCCAAATCTTAAGGGAAAAGCTTTCCATTTTCCACAATTGAGTATGATGTTAGCTGTGTGTATGTCTTGTGTGATTTCTATTATATTGAGTTATATGCCTTCGATTCTCATTTTAGTGAGAATTTTTATCATGAGTCAGTGTTGATCTCGTCAGATGTTTTCTCTGCATCTATTGACAAGATCATATGATTTTTGTTTTTCTACAAGTCAATATGATATATTACATTGATTGATTTGCATATGTTGAATCATCATATCATCAGAATAAATCCCACTTGGTCATAATGTATACTTTTTTAATGTGTGGTTGAATTTGGTTTATCAGCGTTTTATTAAGGAATTTTGTTTCTATATTCATCAGTGATATGGTCTATAATTTTCTTTTTGGTGCTGTCCTTGACTGATTTGGGGATGTTAGCCTTGTAGAATATATTTGGAATTTCCCCCTCTCCTTTTGTTCAATTTTGTGGATGAGTTAAAGGAAGATGGTTTAGGTAGTGTTTGAATGTTTGGTTTAATTTTCTATGAAGCCATACGGCCTTGGGTTCATGTTTTGGGGGATGCTATTGATTGCTGCTTCAGTTTTACTGTTTGTGATTGTTCAAGTTTGTCTTCCTATATCAGTTTGGAAGACTAGGATTTTACTAATTTCTTCCTTTCTTCAAGAATGGTGAATTTGTTGGCTAGAGGTGTTCATAGCAATCTCTTAGGATTATTTGTACTTTTGGAATGTCTCTGATAATTTCCCCTCTTTCATTTATAATTCTTGTCATTAGGGTCTTCTCTCTTTTTTTCTTCATGAGTCTGCTAAAGATCTGTTAATTTTGTTTATCTTTCCAAAGAACTTGTTTTAAGTTTCATTGATATTTAGTGATTTTTTTTTTTCTATTTCATTTAGTTCTGCTCTGTTTTTATTATTTCTTCCTTCTACTGAATTTTGGTTACCATTGTTCTTTTTTTGCTAGTTCTTCAGGGATGTGGTTAGAATTTGAATTCGAGATGCTTTTTGGTTTTTCTTTTAGAGCTACTTTTACTGCATCTTACACATTCTGGTTGCTCATCTCTTCATTTTCACTTGTTTTCAGATAATTTTAAATGCTCACTTAATTTCCTGATTGATCTAGGAATTATTCAGAAACATGTTCAATACTCACACCTTTGTGGCTCTTCTAGTTTTGTTTTTCTGGTTCATTACTAGTTTCCCACCTTTTTGTGGTCAGAGAAAAAGCTACCTATAATTTCAATCTTGCTAATTTTAATAAGACTTGTTTCCAGTCCTAGAATATGTTCTATCCTAGAGAATGTCCCATGTGTATTTTAATGTCATTTTTTTTAAATTTAGGTACAATGTTCTATAAAAAATCTTTTCGGTCCATGTGATCTTTTACTTAAATTGCAGCCAAATTTCTTCATTGATTATTTACCTTGTTTATCTACTTTGATGTAAGAGGGGTGCTGAACTCCCTTACTATTATTAGGTTGTTATTGTAAGGTTTTTCTGGGCTCCGCGAGGAGAAAAAGTCAATTAGACAAAAAAGCAGAATAGTCAGGGCTTTATTGGACTCTGCGCACCCAGGCGAAACTCCCAAGTCCGCAAAATGGGCCTGGGGAAGTCGTGCTTGAACAAAGGGGAGCGGGCTCTTTAAGCAAAGGAATTTCGCGGGCTTCCTATGTGGCGATTGGGGATTGGCCCTGTGAATCCAGGTGTGGGGGTCGCATCCCTTATTCTGATGTCATCCACCTTTTTCCCGGGCTTGCATGCCCGCTGTCCCGTCTTTCTGAGCCAGCCTAACAGTTATCCCTTCAGGTCTGTTTATTTTTTAAACATATATATTTAAGTGGTCCCGCATTAGAGACATAATATATTAATGATAGTGACTTTTTTACCCTTACCCATGACATAGTGTCCATCTTTGCCTCATGTTACCCTTTTTAGATAGAAGTCTATCTTCTCTGATATTAGTATTGCAGTTCTTGGGTTTTTTATCCCCATTGTTTTGACATATTTTTCCATTTCCCTTCACTTTCGACTTATGTTTGTCTTTGGATCTGTTCTGGGTTTCTTGCAGGCGTAATATCAGTAGGTCTTGCCTTTTTGATCTGTGCCCTTTGGTGATTTTAATCCATTTATACTTTAGATGATTAGTGATATTTAGGGCTTTGTTACTTTAATTCGATCCTTTGTTTTTTAATTAGTTTTATATCTCTGTTACTTCTTTTCCCATTTGTTTTTGTTAGCCTTTGCTTTCAGATGTTGATTCTCTCTGATTTTTTTTTTTTTTTTTGACCTTCCATCTGTGTTTGTCTCTAGCTTAGCGCTTTTACTATAGTCCTATCTGATCTGATGTCATGTTCTTCTTTCCCTTTTAGTTTGTCTTTGTTCTTTCCTGATGAAGGTATGACCTTCTTTTATTCTACTTTGCTTTTAGTCAAAAGCCTCAGAGTGTAGTGGTTCTTTGTTTTTGTCTGTTTTTTTTTCCCATTGTAATACTCCTTTCAACATTTCTTGTTAGGCAGGTTTGATGGTGAAAAAAGTCATTACATTTTCTTTATTATTGAAGAACTTTATTTCCCATCAGATTTAAATGATTTTACAGGGTTGAATATTCTTGACTGATAGTTTTTATCTTTTAGTATTTTGAATATGTTGTTCCACTCTCCCCTGGCCTGTACGGATTCTGCTGAGAATTCTGATGATAGCCTGATGGGTGTGCCTCTGAATATTATGTTTCTCTTTTTTCTCGCTGCCCTTAGTAGATTTTCTTTATTGTTTCCTTTTGCTTATTCTAATATAATACGTCTTTGTGCAAGTATTTTTTGCATTTAGAAGGAACTTGGCTGTTCTGTTGGCAGCTTGGATTTCCATGGTCAGATTTTGTGTCAGGTGTAGGACATTTTCTGCTTTTACTTCTTCAAATAAATTTCCTGCTCCTTTCTCCTTCTTTCCTCTCACCTTAAAAGATATTGATTATTCCTTTGCTTTCTTTTCTTATGGTATTTGATATTTCTCAAGGCTTCCTTCATTTTTCTTAAATCGTCATTCTTCTTTCTCCTCTTCCATCTATATTTTTGTCTTTAATTTCTACGATTAATTTCTTTGCAACACTATTTGTCAAACTTCCCATGTTTGTCTTCAACTCATTGACTATATTTTCAAATCTAGATGCTCTGATTAGACTGTCTTTGATCCCCTTGGTGAATTAGTCCAAATAATCGATCACTTCTTTTCTGAGGTCTTGGGTTTCTCATTGGGTGGTTAAATTCACATCCTGCAGATCATTTAGCTATTTGTTTTGGGGGTTTTTTAAAAAAAAAAACAAGTGCTTTCAATTATTTATCTGCTATTTTATCACACCCAGAATTGTTCAACTTCTCCCCAGAACTCCTGGTCTCTTTCTCTCTCTCCATGAGCCATTCATGCTTTATTTTTTAGGATTTGTATTTGGCATGCCTCTCCACTGTCCTGTATTTGCTGCTGAGGCTTTATTTTTCTCTTTCTCTTGTTTACGTCTTAGGTGATAGCAGCTTTGGGCTTTTATGGATTGTAAGATAAATGTGGACTCTGTGTGGTATTCCTGTGCAAGTTCACTCCACATTGGTGAGGTGGGTGGCTTAGCAGCGGGCAATGCCCCTCATGCAGAGGTAGACACAGTTACTCAGCTCAGAGGCCTTTGGATCACCCAGGTAGACATAAATTTACTAAGACTTGTTTTGCATAACAGATATGGTTTATCCTTGATAATGTTCCATGAACAATTGAAAAGATTGTGTAATCCATTATTTTGAGGTAAAATGCTAAGTAAATATCTATTAAGTTCATCTCAACTAATATGTCAATA
Organism: Solenodon paradoxus; assembly: GCA_004363575.1. Taxonomy (NCBI): domain Eukaryota; kingdom Metazoa; phylum Chordata; class Mammalia; order Eulipotyphla; family Solenodontidae; genus Solenodon; species Solenodon paradoxus. The sequence continues at coordinate 5,386 of RJWH01000261.1, read as the reverse complement.
ACAGTCATTGTGTTCTTGCTGATTACTCTGGGTGGGGTTTTGAAATACCCTACCATTATTTTGTTGCAGTCAATGTCTCCCTTTAGGTCTGTTAATATTTACTTGATAAATTTGGGTGCTTCTATGTTGTGTGCATATATTTTAATAAGTGCTATGTCTTTCTGTAATATTTATCCCTTTATTATAATGCCCATTTTTGTCTTTTGTTACTATTTTTGTCTGGAAGACTATTTTATTTGATATGAGTGTAGCAGTTACAGTCTTTTTAAATTTTCCATTGGCCTGAAGCGCCATTTTCCATCACTTTAAGTGTATATTTGTATTACAGTTTAAATGGTTCTCTTATAAATAGCAAATAGTTACTTTTTGTTTTTAATCCATCCAGCCATTCTTTGTCTTTTTATCGATGACTTTTGTCCATTTGCATGCATGGTGATTATTGAATTATGAGGGTTTTCTATTGCAATTTTGGCTTTTGTTTCCTGGTTTTATCTATCTATATTGTTTTGTTTAATTTTTTGTGATCTTTCTCTTTATATAGATAGAGGTATTTTTCAACACTTCTTGTAAGAAAGGTCTCATGATAGCAAAGTCCTTCAGCTTTTGTTTGTCAAGTAAAACCTCTATTTCTCCCTCATATCTGAAAGAGAGTGCTTCAAAATACATATTATTGTCTGGTAGTTTTCATCTTGGAGTATATTGAATACATCATTCCACTCTCCTCTGGCCTGTAGAGTTTCAGCTGAGAAGTCTACTGAGAGACTATTAGAGAGTACTGTTTTTTGTTCCTTGATTCTGTTTCCTCTGACCACCTTCAATATTCTTTCTTTGTCATGACCCTTTTTTTTTTTTTTTTAAAGAAAAGAAATAGGTAGGAATAAAGACAGGTAGGCAGGCAGGCAGGAAAAAGCACTTAATTTATTTTATTCAGTTGTTCATCACTAACTAGTGGATCTTGAACTGGGGACCTTGGGACGCATTGGACTGCACCTGATTTAACCTGCTATGCTACCCGTGTGTACCTCTCATGGTCTTTCGATAATTTTATGTGTCTTGGAGTGTAAGTCTCTTTGAAGAATTTATATAGCCAGGGGTTCTGCTGCCTTTACTGACTTGTATATTCAGTTTCTTTCCTAGGCTATGGAAGTTTTCAGCAACTATTTCTTTGAATAAGTTTTCCCTTCTTCTCTCTCTCTCCTCTCTTCTCTTTTCTTCTCTCTTCTCTCTTCTTTTCTCCTCTCTTCTCTCTTCTTCTCCCCTCTCCCCTCTCTCCTCTCTGTCTCTCTCTGTCTTTATCTCTGTCTCTCTCTCTCTGTCTCTGTCTCTGTCTCTGTCTCTGTCTCTGTCTCTGTCTCTGTCTCTCCCAGCATACCTGCTGTTCTTACATGGACTTTAATAACAGTGTACAAATATTTTTTGGATTGTCCCTTCACATTTTTTTTTCTTCTGCCATCTGGTTCATTTCTATATTTTGTCTTCCAGATCATTAATCCATTTCTCCATTTGATCAAGCCTGCTTCCATAGTACTGTTGATCACCTTTGTTACGTTCCTCACATTTTGAATCTTTATTAGTTTATTTAAACCTTCAGCTTCTTCCTACTTCTTATAAATTTTTGAGCCCACTGACTTGCTTTTATGTCTTTTCTTTCATCTCTTGTACTTGTTTTTGAGTTTTCTTTTTTCTCTTTCTCTTTCAGTTTTTTTGTAATGAGACTTTGAATTCATTTTTCACACACACACACACACACACATATATATATATATGTACGTGTAGACATACATATGTATATATAATCTTCCATGTCTTTGAATTTGGTTTCTAGAGAAGTGTCATCTGCTTGCCACCTTGGGAGAGATACCTGAATTGAGCAGCATTCCTTTATTTTTACCAGCAGGTGGTGGTATGACTTTTTTCATTTTATTTTTTATCCTTGTAGGCTTCCATAGCTAAGAGCACTTACTGAGATAGCCAGGTGAAAGATGGCTACTGGATGGGAGAAGACCAAAAGAGGAGGGTACTGGGAGAATGGCTGGTTGTCACTGGTGCAACCAGAGTCAATTCACCTCTCTGAGATCCCAAACCTGCTTTTCAGCAGACACTCTCCAGTATTATTGATGTACTCACTGAATGAGCATGATTTTCAAGAGCAGGGGTTCAGAAATATAGTCCAGAGTGTTCTCTGTGTGGTCCTTTCTGGGCCAAAGTGGAGATTTTGGCCCCAACTCAATCCCTCCTCTTTGGGTTTCACCTGACCAAGTGTATATGCATCCATTCAATCTATTTTCTTTTCCCTAGAGCACAGCCTGGGCCAGAAAACTTGTCAGCTCATTTGGAGCTGCCACAATCTCCCATTTCCCAATTCACTCACCTTCCATCACACCTTTGCATGGATTTCCTCTGGTGCCCTTTCCAGTGCCACACTTGTTTTCTGAGGCGATGCAGTGCTTCAGCTTCACCATCATGGAATTCCCTCCCTGGTGGTGTTTCAATGGAAGACTTTTTTTTTTTTTTTAAATAAGCAAACCAGGAATGTTCTCTGTTGTCATCTTGGTCACAAGCATCACCATTTCTTTTTTTCTGGTGAGATATAAAGATACACTCTCCTAACAACTTTCAAATCTATAATACCACATTGTTAACTAGAACTACCATGTTGTGCATGAGATCCCCAGAGCATACTTAACCTTGCAACTGGAAGTTTGTACCCTTTGATAACACTTTGTTCCTCCTAGACCCTATCCTATGAAAACCACCATTTTACTCTCTGTTTCTGTGAATTTGGCATTTTTAGATTCCACAGATAAGTGAGATCTTTTTCTGACTCATTGTCTTTCTCTGATTCTGTTAATTTAACATAGTGTCTTCAAAGTCTCCGTGGTGTCACAAATGGCAGGATTTTCTCCTGTTTTAAGGCTGAATAATATCCAACTTTCCTTATTCAGTCATACATTTATAAACATTTGTATTGTTTCTGAAAAATGCTACAATGAACATGGGAGGTCAAATATACTTTTAAATTTTATTTAGTATTTTCCATTGGAATTAAAAGTCTATGAAAACGGGGACCTTATATGTCTTGCTTTGTGTGTCTCTGTGTGTGTATTTGTGTGTGTGTACCTAACACAAAGCACAATGACTAACTTAATACTTGTTAACAGAAAAAAAAAAACAAATAAATGACTATTGAATGATAGTTTTTGTAAGTTTTGAGGGAACATTTTCAGAGAATCTGAAGATTATGTGGACACTTGAAATTTTCTAAAAGGAAAAGTAAATACCTTGTTCAAGAGGAGAAGAATGCGGGGATTCTTGGTAGCCCCAGTTTAGAAAATGCCACCCGTACCCTAACCCTAAACCTAACCCTAACACTAACCCTAAACCCTAACCCTAACACTAACCATAACCATAACCCTAAACCCTAACCCTAACCCTAACCCTAACTCCAACCCTAACGCTAACCCTAACCCTAACACTAACCCTAAACCTAACCTTAACCATAAACCTAACCCGTATCCTAACCCGAACCATAACCATAAGCCTAAACCTAACCCTAAGCCTAACCGTAACCCTAACCCTGTCCCGTACCCTAAACCTAACCTGTTCCCTACCCCGTACCCTAACCCTAACCAGTACCCTAACCCGTACCCTAACCCAAATCGTAACCCTAACCCTAAGCATAAGCCTAACCCTAACCCGTACCCTAACTCTAAACCTAACCGGTACCCTAACCCTAACCCTAACGCTAACCCTAACCCTAACCCCTAACCCAAACCCAAACCCTAACCCTAAAACTAACCCTAAACCTAACCCTACCCAGTACCCGTACCCGTACCCTAACCCTAACCCTAACCTTAACCCTAACCCGTACCCTAAACCTAACCGTAGTCTAACCCGTAACCTAACCCTAACCCGTACCCTAAAACCTACCCTAATCTGTACACTAAACCGTACCATAAACCGTACCCTAACCCTAACCCGTACCCTAACCCTAACCCTACCCTAACCCGTACCCTAACCATATCCCTAACCCGTACCCTAACCCTAACCCTAACCCTAACCCTAATCCTAACCGTAAGCGTAATCCTAACCCTAACTCGTACCATAACACTAACCCTAACCCTAACCCTAACCCTAACCCTAATCCTAACGGTAAGCGTAATCCGAACCCTAACCCGTAACATAACACTGACCCTAACCCTAAGCCTAACCCAAACCCTAACCCTAGCCCTAACCCTAACCGTAACCCTAAACATCACCCAAACCCTAACCCTAAACATAACCCTAACCCTAACCATAACCCTAACCCTAACCCGTATCCTAACCCTAACCCGTATCCTAACCGGTACCCTAACCCTAACCCTAACCCTAACCATAACCCTCACCCTAACCCTTACCCTAACCCTAACCAGTACCGTAACACGTAACCTAATACGTACATTAAACCGTACCCTAACCTGTACCCTAACCCTAACCCGATCCCTAACCCTAAAACTACTCAGTAAACTAACCCTAACCCTAACCCTATCCCGTACCCTAACCCTATCCCGTACCATAACCCGTACCCATAACCTAACCAGTACGCTAACACTAAACCTAAGCCTAACCCTAACCCTAACCCAAACCCTAAACCTAATCCTAACCGTAAGCGTAATCCTAAACCTAACCCGTACCATATCCCTAACCCTAACCGTAAGCCTAACCCTAAACCTAAACCTAAACCTAAACCTACGCCGTACCCGTACCCGTACCCGTACCCTAACCCAGACCCTAACCCTAACCCTAATCCTAACCCTAAACCTAACCCTAACCCGGACCCGTACCCGTAACGTAACCCTAAACCTAACCCTAACCCGTACCCCACCCCTAACCCTAAACTTAACCCTACCCTAACCCGTAACATAAACCTAATCCGTACCCTAACTCGTACCCTAATCTGTACATTAAACCGTACCCTAAACCGTACCCTAACCCTAACCCGTACCCTAACCCTAACCCTACCCTAACCCGTACAATAACCCTATCCCTAACCCATACCCTAACCCTAAACATAACCCTAACCTGTACCCTAACCCGTGCCCTAACCCTTACCCGTACCCATACCATAACCGGTACCTGAACCCTAACCCTAAGTCTAACCCTAACCCTAACCCTAACCCTAACACATACCCTAACACGTACCCTAATCCGTACAGTAAACCGTACCCTCAACCGTACTCTAACCCTATCACGTACCCTAACCCTAAATCTAACCCTAACCCTAACCCTAACCTTAACCCTAATCCTAACCGTAAGAGTAATCCTAACCCTAACCCGTACCATAACAATAACCCAAACCCTAAGCCTAACCCTAAGCCTAACCCTAGCCCTAACCCTAACCCTAACC
>RJWH01000260.1:1005265-1024431 GCA_004363575.1 Solenodon paradoxus | reverse complement strand
GGAAGCTCTGTCCTTATCTGTTGCAGCTTCTGGTGGTAGCTCTCAGTCCTGGACATTTCTTATTTAATGCTATATCACTCAGCCTCCATCATCACATGGTCTTCTTCCCTGGGTATCTCCTCTGTCCCTGGATCCAAATGTCCCTTTCCTTTTTACCAAAGATAGTCATTGGATTTATACTCCACCCTCATTCAGTGTGGCCTCATCTTACTTGATGATATCGACAAAGGCCTTACTTCCAAATAGGTCATATTCACAGGTACCAAGAGTCAGGACTTAGCATTGCTTTTTGGGAACATAGTTCAACCCACAACACCCCATTTGGTTTAAATGGGTATATACTATGATTTCATTCATAGGATTCTGTCCTATAGAAATAGTCCCCTCTTTCATAATAGTACATATTCAAGTCTGTTTATCACAGCATTGTTTGTAATAATATAAAGCTAAAAACAAACTAAATGTGTTTCAAAAGAAGAGTATAAAATGATGAGATATTTATGTAAGGGCACCATATGCAGCTTTTAAAAAAGGAGGTAGCCCTATCTTTATTGACTTAGAAAGATGTCACTATAAGTCAGAGAGCAAGTTACAAGTCTCCATTGTTTATACATTTATATATTTTATATCTTGGCTTTGTATTGGTATTAATTAGTTCATTTAGTTTAAAATAATTTTTATTCAAGTAACTTTGATTTATAAAATAATATAAATTTACATGTGCAAGTAAATGACAACATATCATGCCCACTGCCATATTTCTAATAGTTCTCTCTCAGTGTCCATTGAACCTCACTATCTCTGCTTCCACTCTCCTTTCCCCCTGTGGTAACCTCAGTAGCCTTGTACCGTTCTTGAGGGTGGCCCAACTGCATGCACATTTATGGGACATGTCTGTGTTATGTTTCAGTTCAAAAAAAATCATGGAAAAATTGCACTCCAGGTTGTGACATTGTCATCTCTGAAGGTAGATTGAGAAATGAGGGACTTCTTTTTTTATAGTGTGAATGGTATTTTCTTATGAAATGAGAGATTCACCAGGCATTGTTATCAGTTAGGTTGCTTTGTAGAATATGTTAATAAGTTCTTTATTTTTCTTTCTCTCCTCTGAAATACGATATGATGTGGGAATTATTTGTTCTTAAGGGTTTAGTAGTGATCATTCACAAGTTCTCTATCCTAGTGTCTTATTTGTTCAATTATAAAAAAAATTAAAAACAGAAAAGTATGAGAAATAAGCTAACTTCCACTTACCACCTTGAGCTAACAAATAAGTGGCATTTTATTCTTTGCTCATGACTGTCCCTTACCTTTTTGAAATACAACACTTATAAACAGAATTCAGATTCCTTATGAATTCCTCTAATGCCACTTCTCCTTCTTTCTTTCTTAAATGCAACCATTACCACAAATTTGTTAGGCATCTGTTTTATCCACATTCTTTTCGTATGTAATTTGGATAATCAGTAAACAAGCTTTTGTGCTTTACATTTTTATTTAAATGTTACATATAATTTTCAGAATGCACAAATTCATGTATACAGAAATACATGTATTTTTACAACTAATTTTTCCCCCACTCTTATACTTATGCTTTTTGAGATCTGTTATCACACATTAACTCCTTTTATTTATTCTAATTTCATCTAATCTGAATATGACAATTTTTACAATTTCTATTTGATGGACACTAAGGTTGTTTTAGCATCTTGCTTTTAGATCAATAGTACTGCATACAGCTTTGTATAGCCCCATCTGGACTTGAGAGAGAGAGTTATTTGCATATATAATCAAAGTTAACTTGTCTGACTTAAAGGTTTCATGCATTCTCAGTTCTACTTGATGTTGATACTATCATGTCATATTATCCTAAGATCCAAAGTGGTTATATCATTTTACACAATTTCCAGTTGTATTGAGCTTTCATTTCTCCACATCCTTGTGAATATTTGATCATCACACTATTTAGGTCGTAACAGTCTGTTGAGTATATAATGATGTCATGATTTTATTTGTTGACAGTAAAATTAAGCAACTTTGAATATGCTATTGATAACTTCTGTTTGCTCTTCTGTTTATCGCCTCTTCATATCCTTGGCTTATTTTGCTATTTCTAAGTGATTTTTTAAGAGGTTGATTTCGGTTACATTTCTGTCTCCCCCCCGATGGTTATATACTGATTTTTATAAATTAAAAAAAAAATCTTTTGGTAGATTTTTAATGATTGGCCTAAAGTTATACACACTACAAAAACAAATGTCCTCATCTGTAGTTATAGTCTCCCATTTCCTGTTGTGAACGATATGAAGTCTGAACGACCTTGCTCTGCTATTCTCGATGTCTCACCTCTATACATTTTCTCTCTCAGAGTGAGGATGTAGACATACTTGGGCTTTTAGAGATCATTTGGATAGTTTTAGGGTTTAGTGTCCCTGTAGACATGAGAATGTGCTCTAGGATGCAGGGAAGCTGTTCTCCTTTTAGATGGATACGATTCAGTTTATTAAGTATCAGTGAACAAAAGTATCAGCGAACAAAAGTATCAGTGAACAAAAGTAAAATTTCTGTTTCTGGGCCATAACTCTAATGCTAGGATGAGTCTGGTGAAATCACTCTAGAACCTTTCTTAAACTGCATCTCCTATCCAACTTAAATAATTTGGGATATGGAGACAAGGAGGACCTCTGCTCAGGAAGGTACCTGTTCTTGTTCAAAGAGAAGATAGGAAAGTCTCTCAATTTGGCAAGTCTTTTGGCCATCTTTGCCTTTAAGAAACATCCATTTCCTCTAGAAATACATGATATTTGAAGTAAATTTAATACCTGACTTAGAAAGGGAATGGTAAAATTTCTCCAACTTGTTGGAGAATGAGGGAAGAGTTCATAAGACATGTAGTATTGAGATCTTTATCAGAGTGATGTAAAAAATGAAAGGGGTCTTATATTTTCTTATTTGGTTAAATTGGGCATTGTCTTCATTAAATTTTCCTTAAAGTGAGCTCTCTATGCTACAATGATGGGAAAGGAGCAGACTGCAAACTAGTTTCTGTAATGATCTGCTTTTCGAAGGAAAACACTGGTTAAAAAACAACTACCAAAAAATCACAAGTGTCAATGATTAGCTCTTGAAGGTAGAGTTTGAATGAGATGTGTCTTTTTTCTTGGTCATGTTTTCTAAATTTTCAGCAATGAAAATACATTACTTTTGTAGTAATGAAGAATGCTTGTTTGTTCCAAGGCTGCATGGCAGGATCCTCTTGTAGATGTGATGTGCCCAGGTTACCACTGTGATTGTTTCATTTATGGGAAGCTGAAGTGTAACAGTCAGTGCCTGTGCTTAGGAAGTGGAAAGACGTGGATTCTAGTCTTGCCTCTGTTCCTTCCTAGTTATGTGAGTTTTGGCAAGTCATTTCACCTCTGTGCGAAACACATTTTTTGTTTATAAACTGTGGATGGCATAAATACATGATTATTCTGAGAATTACATTAAAAGGTATTTAAAGTGCTCACTCTTTGAAATATTTTGTAAATGTTAGTGTGGTCTTGAATTAGTTGTAGAGATTCTTATGCCAACACTTTTACTTATGCCTTTTAGTATTTAAGTTCAATTTAGGCAACTTTGGCTGTACTTCCAATTATGAAAACTGTGTAGATGTACATTTCCTGCAGGTATTAGTATTATTATTATATATGCCTATTACTTTAGGAAGGAATAAACTTAGTAGCCTCCTCCCTTAGAGATGACTAGAATTAAATGCACTGCCAAACTTGAGGCTTCATCTAATTTCCCTTGCAATGAGAGACTTGGGTTTAGAGACAGGCCTACACAAAAAAACCAAGTGGATGAAAATTGTGATCTCGCCTAGAAAATATTACCAAGAAAGTAAAACAACTACTTGGTTATTATTTTAAATGTAGGCTGTAAAATGGCTTATGCTGGTATGTAATGGCATGCCAGGTAATGGAGGCTGCCAAGAAAATATTCACATTGGCAAGGCAATGAAAATACCACTCTCTTCCTTAGATTCCTGGCTATATTCCAGAACCTTCTTTCAGGCAGTGCTCAAACCTGTCATAGTTTATTTTGTTGTTCTGTTTTTAGGCAACAGATTTGATCATTGCTTTTACTGTATGAGTACTGAAAGGGTCTCCTGAATATTCACCTATTCAAAAGATAATCATCTGTATCATGCGTCTCTAGAGATTTTCACTGGCACCGCCATGTACTTACACCCAAGGCTGGGAGTCATCCTTAATTCATCCGCTTCCTGATCACCCACTCCCAGACCTCCCACATCCAACAGATTCAACTTCTTAGTATGATTCTAAAATCCATCTCTTTTTGCTCTCTTCTGCAATTACTTTAGATTTTTTATGAAGAGCCATTATGATTAGTACTCCCATATTTCAAACTCTTCAATCATTTCCTTCTATTGATTGGATTCTAGCTGAGCTCCTTGGGCATGTCCACCAGCCCTTTGTGATATATTCCCTGCTTACTTCTTCATCCTTTTCCTCCTACCAACATGAGCTCTTTGAAAGTTCACAAACACACCTGAGCTTTGGGAAATGTCCTGTTCCTTATTAAGACAACCTAGCACTTTCTGTAAGGCCTTCATAAATGACTCTTTTCTCTTCTCTTCTCCCCAGCTCCCAGCAGGCTCAGTTGAGTTTTATCCTACCACTGAACCATTTATATGGTCTTACAACAGGATGAATTATGCTACATTATGATAACTGTGTCAGCCTGATATTTGTAAGGCTGTAGTGCTCAGACCTTCTGTCTAAAGAGAGGTTGCTATCTGGAACTGCCATCTGTTTAGTAAAGATTTATAAAGTGTACTATATACCAAACATAAAATATACCAAAAATGAATATGGGATGATTAAATAAACTTTAAAAAATGTCAAAATGTTCTAGAATTTAGTATAAGTCCTATAACATTAAGGTAGGAGGGCCTTACAAAATGAGATGTGAAACCCATCGATATAATAAAAATAGATGCCAGATTGTAAAAAGTAAACCTTTATAGATCACAAAATACTGTGAACTGAGTAACAACGATAAGAAGACCAGGAAAAAAATTTGCAATGTACAAATCATAAGAAACTTAATTCAATAATAAGATAAAGAACCCAATAGAAAAATGGGCAAAAGATGGGAATAGGTAATTCACAAAGAGTACGAATACAGTAGTCCCTCTTATCCATGGTGGATGTATTCTAAGACCCCCTAGTCCTTGAATATACTGGTTTATCCTGTATGTACATTCTTATAATGAAGTTTAACTTATAAATGAATCACAGACAGATATTAACAATAACAGTAATAAAATACATAAATTATAACAACATACTGTGATAAAAGTTATGTGAATGTGGTCTCCCTTAATATACCTTATTGTACTTCTTTTTAGACTTGTTGATACAGGAAACTAAAACCATAGAAAGCAAAACTTTGGATAAGGGGCTAGGACACTGTAGTCAAACACATATGAAAAGATTATGAACTGTATTAGTATTTAGGGAAATGAAAAATAAAACAACAGGTGACTCTAGAAGTCAAGGCAGTGAGCGGCCTTGGCGAGGCATGCCTGTGGCAAGGCAGGAGGAGTGTCTGGGCTGCTGGTTACATAGCATGTTCTTGTGAAAACTCATATAACCACACACTTACTAATTGTGTGTTCACTTCTCTGTAAATATGTTATTCCTCAATAAATTAATGATTGACTAGAGAAGAATAGCTACCTATTATTTTTGTTTCTAGATTGGTAAAGATGAAAAGATAATACTCAGTGCTGATTAGGTGTGTTGAAATGGGAGTTTTTCATTGCCCCTAGGAGTTGTACTACCTCTCCCTTGCTGCCACCTTTTGGGGAGAATCATTTGACAATTAGTAATTAAAAGTAATTATTATTCTTATGTCCTAGTAATTCTGTTTCTTGGAATCTCACAATGTTGTGCAAAGACTTCATCACAGTGCTGTTAGAAATAACAAAAAAGATAAACAGAAAAGTGGTGAAGTGTTGGCAGATCCATTGAAGGAGGTCCATCTGACTGTTAAAGGTATTTTTTACGTAGTAAAGGGGGAGAAATTGCCGAACAATCTATAGCATAGTGAACATTTTTGTTAAAAGAAGAAAATCCTAATCATTTGTATTTATGTTTGCATAAACATATTTTAAAAATCTTAAGTACTTTAGCAGTGAAAGTGTATTGAAAAGGGAAAGGCCCCACTTTCTACTTCTGATTTTATTGAAATGTCTGTACTTTTCAATGTTTTTTCCTTTTCTTTTTTTCTTTTCCTTCATTATTTTGTTTAAAAGGGTGAGATTGAACAAAAAATTTTAAGTGGCTTTTGAAAGAGTTCTACTGTGATGTTTTTGTCACTTCTGGTAAACTGGATGTTGGTGACTATTTTGGTAACACATTGGTATTGGGCATAAGGCCACTGGAGAAATTAGGCCTGTAGCAGCACTCTTCAATATGGCCGCCACAAGCCCATGTGCTCTAGAGTGCTTGAAATATGAAATGTGCTAGTTAAAATTGAGATGTGTTGAAGTATAATATACCCTGGATTTCAAAGATTTACTGTAGAAAAAAGAAAAGAATATAAAATATCTCAATAATTTTGAATGTTGATTACATGTTGAAATGACACTATTGCGTTAAATGAAATGTTATTAAATCTAAGTTTACCTGTTATGTTTTTTACTTTTTTTTTAAAAGGTAGCTACTAGAAAATATTGGATAGCTGGTCTAGATCTCAGTGAGTTCTCTGGTCCCTGACCTGAATGAGTTAGTCAAGGTCATATGCTGTTCTCTTTGGGCCAGCCTGTCTTTTGGTTATTGCTTAAAGAGAAATTACTTACCTTTCTACATTTGATCAGCTATCTGCTCAAAGTGATTTTTTATGGTTCTGCTAACACATTTGTTTTTAATCCTCTGGGGCTATTTTTGAGTGAATTTTTCCACGAATATGCTGTATTTCACATATGGAAGATGCTATTGATAGAAGACATATTCTAATTCCAGAAACATTAAGAAAAAATGTGCAACTCTGAATAGATACCATATATTATTATTGCCCCTTGACCTATTTGATGCTATGGGTTTATTTTTCTGGTTAATTTGTAAATAAACCAGATTTTTCTGTAACTGTAAACTCCTTTAAGTCGATTCAACCTTATTCTTAAAAGTTGAAGAGCGTGGCTTTGGAGGCAGACTGTATGTACTCGTCTTTTACTTTGACCACTTGTTATCTGGAAAGCCTGCTAACTTCCACACATATTCCTTGTGCTTCAGTTTCATCTTTTGTAAAATGAAGATAATAGCTGTTCCTGCATGCAGTTGTAATGAGCATTAAGTAAGTATGTTAAGCGAGCTGGTCTATATCAGCACTGGGTACAGTGCCTGATAGAAGCAAACCCAGCAAAGCAGGCCTCACCTTAGTCCTTCCAGGTGGATGTGTCATCCCCATTACTAGGGAACTGAATTGATTGAGGTTATACATTTAGTAAGTGGTAGGTCTGGATTTATCTTCTGTTATTCTATTGTTTTTCTGAGCTAAAAGTAAATGTAAGATTTCTAGGTAAGTGCCATTGGCCTCATTAACCTAATATTGGGTAAATGTTCCATCTCATCTGAACTCATTTCCACTTCAGTTACTGTCACAGATTTAGAGAGAACATTCATAATAACCTAGATTTCTTGTGAATCAAGTTTTGTGACTTATTTCAGTCTGACTGAGGTTGTTCTAGGATCTAGGAGTGCAGGGAGCACATATCGTTCCTGTGTTAGAACCCCTAACACCAGTATCTTGTCAGGAGAAATTTAATAGAAGAAGTTCTGAACTAGTAATAGAGGATAAACTTCTAAGAGAGGATCAAAGAGCTGGTCTCTAACTGTGAGCTGAGGCTGATAAGCAAGAAATCCTGAGCTTGGATTGAGGTTAGGAAACCTCCCACCAGGGTACCAGTGGGCTACAATTGCAAGCAACAGACCATTTCTCACAAAAAGTCTTTTGCCGTTCCTACCTTTAATATTCTGTGACATTTTTTCTCTGACTTTCTTAAGTATCTCTTTGTCTTATATTTTAAGCAGTTTGAATAAAATATATTTAAGTGTGTGTGGCTTTTGTGGGGATGTAGGGTAAGGGGTAATTATCCTTCATTATGTTCTTTGAGATTCTTGGTTATGTGATTTGGTGACTTTCATGAGTTTTGAAATATTCTCAGTCATTGTTTTTCTTCTGCCCCATTCTCTGCCTCTTCTGCTTATGGGATTGCAATTATACATATTTTGGATCACTAAGCATTTTTTTCTGTAGGTTTTAGATGTTCTATATTCCTTTTAGTCTTTTTGCTCTTTCGTTGTTTTCTTTTTTCATTTTAGATAATTTCCATTAATCTTTAAATTCACTGGTTGTACTGAATCTACTGAGTCAATCAAAAGAGTTCTTCATCTCTGTTACTTTGTTTTCTATTTTTAGCACTCCTTTTCTTATAGTTTATAGTTCTCTGCTGAAATTACCTATATGACTTTGCATGTTGTCCACACTTTTCATTAGTACTTTTAGCGCATTCATCAGTTACTTAAAGTCTATAGTCAGATTGTGCTACCATCTGAATCATATCTGAGTCTAGTCCTGATGATCACTTTTTCTAGTCTGCGTTTTTGTATGCTTCACAATTTCTTGTTTTTGAAAACAAGGCCTCTCAAGTAGAACAGTAGACACAAGATTTTATGACTGAGATTTCCTAGCCTTTCCTTCTGCTAGGCTTTTATTATGCAGATTTGAATTAATCTAGTTAGGAGTTAGTCAAGGTTTAAATTTTGTAATATCATGGTCACTCTTGGTGCACTTCAGGTTTCCAGTTCCTCTAGCAATACCTGCGTTAAGACGAGGACTAGTTGGCCAGAGGATATTTTCCCCTTCTGTATCTTCCCTCAGCTTTCATTCTTCTTTTCGCTCTGCCTTTATATTTTCTTTCTGCCCCTTTCCCAGAAATAGTCTTCTCTTACTTAATACTTATTGTCAGTGATGGGGAGCAGTGGAGGGGTTTTTGTTGTGTTTATGATTCAGTCTTAGTCTTAGGCAGACACTGTATTTCAGGGTCTTGGGGATATGCCTCCTTGGTGTTTCATACTCTGTTCCCTTATCTCCCCTGGTTCTCCCACAATGATAAGAGCTTTTTATTTCAGTTCTTTTCACCCAGCTTCAGTGGGCTTTCAGTAATGATAGGTTTCTATGTTATTGTTTTCAGTCTCTTCAGTGAATTAAAATGAGCCAGATGTTGAACCATAATTTTTCTATGTATTTTCCATAAGTTTCTCCCTGAAGACATTGAACTCTAAGTACTTTATGTCTACTGATTGTATCCTGAATGGACTGGAAAGTTAATGGGTCTCATCATATACTTATTTTCTGTCATCTGTCCTGTACCAGAAGTAAACCTGTTTATCTGTTCTGAGAACCAAAAGTTTCCCAACAGGAACAGAAAATGTTAGCTGCTGGTCAAATCTGTGTTAGCATAAATGTAATCTAAAAATTTTTTAAGTGAGATTATAAGATGGTTTTGCCACATAGAAAGGATTATTTTTAGTACTTAATGGGCAATATTTAGTTGACTTATCATGGGAAAATTGAGATTTTTCTGACATTATTATTGAATTAAAAACAGTGTGTAGATATGTAGACATTATGAACCAGGCCAGTTGGTCCTGTCTTTGAGCTAGCTTCTTAGAGGTCTTAAACTAGCTAAGAATATTGCTAAAGTTAATGTAATGGTGAGCTACATGAAACTATATAGTACTATATATTGTTGTACAATATACATTTTTCTTAAATTAGAATGACTGCTACTTCACTATTTTTTACATCAGAAATGGTTTTCAGTAGATTTTTAAAAATCTCCAGTGGAGCAGTTTGAGTAACAAAGAGTGGATAAAATGAGGGACAAGCTCCCTTCTGATTGGTACTCTGACAGTTCTGCATGTATGTATTGAAGGAAGTGGGCTCCTAGTGAGCAGAAAGGATAAACTAGCCAGACCAGTGAATCATCTGATGACCACTAGGGTGGCAAAGCTGCCAAGAACTCATCCTTATCTTAGGCTCTTAGTTCTTAAAATAGGACTTATCCCCTTTTAATTAAAAGCTCTGGTTTCAGAAGGGTATTTTTTTAAGTCATAAAGGGTGGCATATTTATTCATCTAGAGGCTCTGACTATACATGTACATGTTGGTAGGATGTATGTTCTCGTTAACCATATCACTGAGATGAATTAGAGGCTTTCATTTTGTGATAGTTTGTGCTAGAGAAACCCTTTAAAATCTTCCATGAGAAGGGAAATTTTCCTTTCTTAGAATAGAGTTTAGGACTAGTGTATAATTTTAGTTTACTCTTAAATTCATCCTTGAGTCAACACTGTCATAAATTATGAAGCTCATTAGCATTTTTCTTTTCAGTGTTTATGGGGAAAGAGGCCAGAAAACACTTTTTCTCAGTCCCATGGGACCTGGCAGCTAGAGATGACTGTCTGTGGGTGGGTTTCATGTCTCTGCATGTCTTAAGCAGAAGCACTGACTGCCCTTTTATTCTGGATTAGTTTTTCAGGGATGTTTGGATTATCAGTAACTTTAGAAGATAGAGATAGTGTCCTTCTGGTGCAAAGGGCAGTTTTAGTGGGCGGGGCCTGGGTAGGATAGGTTTGCTGGTAGTCAGTTGTAAAGGATTTGTGTTACCTATGCTGCGACACAATCTGATTCCACCAGTGTCCCTTCACATCCCTTCCATGGTATTGAGGGGTAAGGGAAACTAATGTGAATGTGAAGCTCATACTGCTTTATATGCTGTGGGTAATATTGTCCTTTGTCTATAACCTAAAAGTTTCATATCTTTTGGAAATAGGGCAAAACCTTAGATTCTCTATAGTTCTTGACATTGTCCTTAAACATTGTCCTACCTTAAAATTACTATTAAAACCCTGGAAAATAAAAATCACCTTTAATCCTGTTACTCGAAGATTATAATCATGATAGTATTTTATGTACATCTTTCCATTACTCCCAAATATAAATTATAGCATATTTTTAATCTTACTGTAATATAGGATCATATCATCCCACTTTTAATCATCAACATTCTTCTGATTGTACAAGTAATTCAAGGTAATTACAGAAAATTATAAAATTATTAGTATGTCTGTTGCCCAAAGGTGAAGTACCTACTACTACTTTGTTTATTTTCTTCCAATACTTTATGTACATGTTTTTTAAAGTTCTAAAGAAGGCTGTTATAATCTTTATTCACCTAACATGATTTATATACTTTACTATTTCATTAAATGTTGAAAAAATAGACTTGCCTCCTTTAATGATTACAGTATCGTATTCTTTGCATGTCCAAATTGTCATAATCACTTTATGCTAATTCTTTCATCAGTCTTGGAAATTGATGATCTCTCTCTCTCTCTCTCTCTCTCTCTCTGTCTCTCCCCCTCCCCAAGCCCCACCCATACACACACACTTCTTTCTGGGATTACACGTGTCTGTATATTAGAACTTTTGTTGAAAATTTCTATATGTTTTCCTCTACTGTTTTCTTTATTTTCCATTTCTTTGTCTCTGTATTCTTTAATCTGGATATTTTAACCTCTTTTATCTTCCAGATTATTAATTAGATCTTTAACCTAGTCTCACCTACTTTTAAGTCCATCTTTTAAAGTTCTTAGTTGTATTTTTCAGTTGTTGACTTTCCATTAGATTCTTTTCATAGTTTCTAGTTAAATTGTTCCAAATTTTCTAGTTTCTTAAACATACTAATTGTAGTTATTTCAAAGTTCATGTCTGATAGCATCATTATTTGCTGGGTCTATATCTCAAGTATATTTTCTTTCCTGCTTTTCAGTCAAATCTTCTCTACTCTTTATTTTGTCTCTTTATTTGAGTGTGAGATATTACTTATCTGAACCATTGCTGTGATTGGGGTGGTCTTCATATATAGCAGCATTATGGGAAGATCACTAGACTAGCAGCACAGCGCCCCAATATAAATGTGGACTGAAGTGAATTGAGACTGGTTTCCAGCCCTTGTGAAGATTGTTCTTTTTGATCACCATCTCTCCCAGAGTATAGCTTTTGAGGGTCCCATGGGAAGACTAGAGCTGTTACCAGTCTTCCCTCAGCACTCTAAGTCTCACAAAAGCGTTACTTATGGTTTCAGCCAATTTGTCTGTGCATTTGAAATAAGCAGTTGCTTTGAGGATAAAAATGCTAGACTTCTATCTTTGGGTTTCCCTACTACCTGAATTCTGATCCTATAATTCCTCACTGCTTTGGTTGCTTTCCAGTAACTTCAAACATTTTTAAAATGTTTATTTTCAGCCTTTTTAGTTACTCTCAGCAGAAAAGTTTTAAAGAATGGAGTCTACCACTGTCAAAGTGAAACTCTCTATATGTGCTTTTATACAGTGCCAAGCGATAGGTGGGGGTTGGGGCGGGGCAGGATGGTGGTAAACAAGGCTCTTTTGGAGATCAGGTAGGATCATTTCATGTTCCTGCTGTTCATATCAGTGTGTTTTGTGTGTATGTGTGTGTGTGTGTGTGTGTGTGTGTGTGTGTGTGTGTGTATGTGTGTGTTTTCTACCAGTAATTTCACTTAAGAGCAATTGGTGATACTGAGGGCAGCAAGGAATTCAGGAGTTGATAAGGAGAACCAAAGACTTGCTAAAAACTCTTGGGAAAATCCTGTTATGGAAAATGCTTTGTTTTTATTGCTCCTTGGGGGGAATGTGCTGACACCCACTGCTAAATTAGCCGAAGTGTCTGAAAAGTGTCCCATAAATTCCCTGTCTGCAGGGCAGAACCACCTCTCCTGCTTTTTGAGATCAGCCTGCTCTTAACGGCTTTCTTGGAGTACTCTGCTCAAATAAAGCTTTCTTTTCTTTGGTACCTTGAATTTGTCTTTAAGTTCTTTTCTGCAATGAGCTCAAGAACCTGGATAGAGGATCCTGATAGTAAGGCCAACAGGACTGAGGGTTCAGACAGGCTGGAATTAAGCTCATCCTTATCAAAAACTAAGGTTTTGTGGGCTACACTTGGTTAGGACCAAAAGCAGACTTAGGGAGCCATAGACTCTCAGCACAGGTGACTGGTGCCTTATCCAAACCTGACTGGGCCCACTAGCTGAGTGTCTCAAAACAAATCCTCCATGGCCGTACTAGTGACAATACTACATTAATATTCTAACTGATCACATAGTGCCTATGTGTAGTCCTCGAATTTAACTAGCAGATATATGTGGTATTCTGGCTTGGTGCAATATTGTCAATTTCCTTACTTTTGTCAGGGCACATGCTGTCTGCTCTTTATAGCTACCTGAATCTGTGTCTATGTCTGTCCCTCCCTCTCCTCTAGCATATGTGCTACTTGAAAAGCAGGGACTATATCTTAGGCTTCTTGTTCTATTTATTGGCAAAGTTTCTTCCAAGACTAGTTCCTCAAAGGAGATGTATTTAAATTTACATGATAATGAAAATGTTTAGTGCTTATCAGTCAATTTCAGATCCTTTTTTTCCCCCTCAGTATCTTTATTTCCAACTTGATGTATAAGCCTTCTTTATGATGCCAAACTACTTCTAGACTAGTATATAAACACATGTACACAAGATAAGCTTCTGTGAGATATGGCATAATGTTAGGATTTATACTGTAAGTTATATGAGAGCCATTACAGTAGATACAAGTGAAATATTTTCTTTTTAAAAATAATAGAGGACATGTTTACGGTGAGTACTGTCTGTGGGGTCAGCAACCTGACTAGGTCCTGGGCAGATGGTAAAGGTGATAGCAGGTAGTCTCAGAGTCCTACTTATGCAGTGTGGAACAGCCTGAAATAGCTGAGAGTTCATCTATCACATATACACATAAAGGAAAAAGATCAGCTTCCTGCAAGGTTTCATGTTATTGCAGTTTGGGGAAGGAAGAAAGGAACAAATGCCTGCACTTCAACAGAGTATCAACTTTGGTCAGGAGAAATACTTAGTGAAAGAACAGACTTTCAGTCCACGGCAAATAGGATTCTGTTTTGAATACAAAGATCCAGGGATATCTAGGATTGCCCTATGTTCTGCCTGAAGGCAGGGATATGGCCCATGTTTGTTTCTTCAGCCATCTCTAGGCATTTCCTCTAAAATAATATAATGACAGAGGAGAATAAATAAATATTCATTGACTCAGGAGTTAGTTATAAAATTGACTACTATACCACATAATTTTTCATTCATTAATTGATTCAACAAATGTTTACTGAATATCTTCTTTGTATCAGACAGTATTCTTGGAACTGGAGGATAAATAAAACAGTATTAAACAAAAAAACCCAAAATCAAAATTTCTGCTCTCATGGAGCTTGCATCTTTGAATTCTATTTTACAGTACTAATGTTGGTTTAAATATGTTTGCAAATGTCAATTCAAAAGAGGGTCAGTGTTCTAATATTTTTGTTTTCTCCTGTGGGAGGTGTTACCTTTGTGAATATAGAAATCTAAAAATTCCTCTTCTCCCAGACATAGACATAGACATGGGCATACCATGCTTATCCATTTATGTCCCAAAACACCCTAGATGGGTCTTATGCTTACTGGAGGGAAGTGATATTATGACATTTTAAAGTATTTAGTAAAAATTCATTGCTTTAGTGTTAGGTTACTAAAATTAACATTGTTGTTTATAAAAATTTTACCACATAAATTTGATGTGTTAGAACTATTTTGCAAAATAATGAAGTGTTCTAGTAATTTTTTAGGCAGGGGACTGGAATTATGTTGTTACCGTAGAGCATTAGAATAATGAGAAGAAATTACAGCTGATACTACAGAAACACAAAGGATCATAATATAATATTATGAACAACTATATGGCAACAAACTAGATAGCCTAGAAGAAATGGACATATCTTAGAGACATACAGCATTCTAAGACTAAATCAGGAAGAAATAGAAAACTTGAACAGACCTATTCCAAGTAAGGAATTGAAATAAAAATCTCACCCCACCCAAACAAAAACTCTGATCAGATGGTTTCACTGGTGAATTCTACAAAACTTTCAAAGAATTAATATAAATCCTTCTAAAAATTTTCCAAAAAATTGAAGAAGGCTCTCTCTCAAACACTTTTTATGATTCCAACATTATTCTGATTCCAAAATCAGAAAAGAACATCACCAAAATAGAAAATTGCAGACCAAAATCTCTGATGAATATTGATACAAAAATTCTCAACAAAATACTAGCAAATTGAATTCAACAACTTTTTAAAAGAATCATACAACACAATCAAGTGTGATTCATTCCCAGGAAGTAAGGCTGTTTCAACGTATGCAAATAAATAAATGTGATACACCAAATCAACAAAAAGAAAGACAAAAACCTCATGATCACTTCAGCAGATACAGAAAAAAAAACATTTGATAAAATTCAATACACTTTTGTGTTAAAAAGAAAACCCAAAATGGGTATAAGTAGAATATACCAAATGAAAACTCAAGACATTGTTGAATGAAATAGAAGACACAAAGAAGTGGAAAGATGTTCCACATTCATGGATTGGAAGAATGAGCATTGTTAAAATGGCCATATTACCCAAAGCATTATACAGATAGAATGTAATTCCCATAAAAATTCCAAAAACATTATTCATAGAAATAAAATAAAAAATCTTGAAATTTATTTGAAGCTACAAAGACCCCAAATAGTTAAAACAATCTTGAGAATAAAGAACAAAAATGGAGGAGTCACTCTCCCTGACTTCAAACCACAGTGGAATAATGATCAAATCAGATGGTATTAAAATAAAAACAGACATGCAGAACAACAGAATTAAAACATGGAAATAACCCCACACATATATGGCCAACGAAGTTACAGCTAAGGACCCAAGAGCATACAAGGGGACAAGAATAATAGTGTTGGAAAAACTGGACAGTAACATGCAAAATGTTGAAACTAGATTGCTACCTAATACCATATACAGTAATTAATTCAAAATTGATAAAAAACTTGGACGTAAAACCTGAAACCATAAAATACATAGAATAAATCATAGGCAAAAAACTTGACTTTGGCCTAAAAGATGTCTTTGGGAACTTAATTCCAATGTCAAAGGAAATAAAAGTCCAAAATAAATTAATAGATATTAATAGACACTTCTCCAAAGAAGACGCACAGATGGCCAACAGGCACATGAAAAGATTTTCTGCCTCTTTGTTATTAGGGAAATGCAAATCAAAACAACGAGGTACCACCTCACACCTGGGAGAGTGGATATTATCTAAAAGATTACAAACAGCAAGTGTCTGGAGATGTGGAGAAAAGGAAACTTACACATTGTTCATGAGAGTGTAAATTGGTGCAACCATTATGGAAAGCAATATGGAGAATCCTCAACACTTTTAAAAGAAATCACATACGATCGCATTATCCCACATCAGGGTATTTACCCTAAAAACACAATAATTAAAACAGATATATGCACCCCCATGTTCATTGCAGCATTATTTAAAATAGCCAAGAGTTAGAAACAACTTAAATTCCCACAACAGATAAGTGGATAAAGAAGATATACATAATAAAATACTACTCAGTTATAAAAAGAGATGAAATTATGCTGTTTGCAACAAATGGGTGGAACTAGAAAGAATTGTGTTTAATGAGATAAGCCAGAAGAAATACATCATTATTTCACTAATATGTGGCATATTGAGAAAGCAAATGAATTAAATCAAACAAAAATAAATTCTTACTCTGTAAAATCAAATTAGTGTTTGTGAGGTGAGAAGAGAGGTGAATTGGGTGGAATGAATTAGTTATATGATGAAGGAAAAACTGGACTTTTGTTGGTAAATTTAATGTATTACACACAGATGTTGATTTATAGTGATGCATACCATTAACCTATACAATGGTCCTTCAATAAAATTAATTTTGAAGAAGTAAATTGCCCTTGAATAGAAAATTCCACCTAACATCATTCAGAATAATTTAGTATTGGGTAAAATAGCAGGCACTTCAGAGGAATAACTTCATGGAAGAAAATAATGCAGATCTACACTAGATTACTGAAATATAAATATTTATGAAGTGCTAAGTTTTTCCTAAAATACTGTATCTTTTAAAGGGGGAAATGCATATAGTATAAAAATATTTATCATGTAAAAATATAATAAAAGGAAATGAATGTTGGCTATTAAGAGAATTATAAGTCCATTTTTTAAAAGGTAAGATTTTATTTTCTTCGGTCTCAGAGAAGAGAGATTAAGTGGTTATGAAAAGAATCAGGAAAATACAGATAAAAAGTATGATTGTCAATTCTAAATAAAAACAAATGTGCTTTAAAATATAATATATTTTAAAATAATAAGATAAATATGGCTTTAAAATGAATAGTTACCAAAAAACCTTTAAAAGCCATGTTGCAGTTTTGCAACTGTAGGTATTAATGGTTTCACTTTTTGGTTTCTTCTTCAAGGAAGTCAAAATACCTATAGCTTTAGCCTCTAAGACCAAATAACTTGTTACCAGAAGGGAACGGGGAGGAGAGTGGGCAAGTCAAGTAGAATAGATAAATTATATGTCAAGTAATAGAACTGGACTTTTAGTGGTGAACTTAATGTAGTATACACGGATACTTATTCATGATGATGCACACCTGAATCATAATGTTATAATGCTATGTCACTTCAATAAAAAGGTTTTTTTAAATAAAAAGAAGTCTTCTATCAGTGGGGATAAAAGAGATAGCCATTTTCTTGATGGTGCTATTCCTGTTGGAAATACTATAAAATTATTTTGTAATCAAACAGGTACATGGTTGCAAGTGCAACTATAAAACAAACCTGATTTCATAAAACAGTTTTATGAACTATTATGAAATAACAATATTTGTTGTATGCAAATTGGTGATTTTAAGTATAGCAATAACAAGGTGTTTGGCTAAAAACATCTAGTTATTATCAGTAAGAAAGTATATTTTTATTTTGATGTTTTTTCCCCAGATCTCATAAGTATACACTCTCCCCCTGCTCTCTGCTACTTTGAGAATTGCTGTATTATAAATGTAGTTGTCACTGATGGAAACACATTACATGTATGTTCAATATAGAGTCAGAAAAAAGTTACATTTAAAAAAACAACTATGTAGTTCTCTCCAAGTCTCATTTGTCAATTGGAATTTAAAGATATTCTTCACTGATAATAAATTGTCTTAGCAATTAATTGTGATGATATCCTAGATATCTTATTTTTTATTTTCTTCTAAAAAGTTCATTCCTTATGCCTTACTTAAAGAATTTGTTCTCCAGTTTTATGTTTCACTATATTCTCAGCAGTTTGTTAGATAAAAAACTTTGTATTTTAAACTCTTAACTTCTTCCACATGAGAAATATTTAGAAATGAAGGATTATATGCTAGTTTCAGGTTTAAATAAAATCTTTAAGTGTATTTTTTTCATGCCAAGATTTTTAGTCCAATTCTAAATAAATGATTTCCAGATAAATAAAAGGCACTCCACCCCAAAATCATTGGAATGAGGATGGGAATTGATACATCATTGTGACATACTGATGTGTGTGCCATTTCAGTCTTTTCTCCATCCCCTGTGGTTACCCTGAGAAAGAACTGCTATTTAAAGCAAACAACAGTAATCCTTTTAACCTTAACACCTAATCCCCAGGAAATAATGTTCCTAAATAACTTCTACAGTGATTTTTACTTTGGAAAGATTTCTCGATGCAATATAATTTGTTCTAGATTATTGTAGTTCTCTGTTTAGAATTTGTAGTAAACGGTTTCCAATAAATAATGTAGTTTTGTCCACCTCTTGAAAAATCTAGTCATAGCAATTTATCTATTAATCTGATATTTTTAAAGATTGTGCCCCTGGGAGAAATAGTACAGAGAAATTGGTGGTGCTGCTTAGGCAGATTTAAGCAAGTGGAATAGAATAGTTAGGAATTACTGCTAATAGACTTTATCACGTATATTACTTCCATCTTCAGTTTGAAAATAAATTCCCTTTGACCATAATTGCAATAGGATTTTAGGTTATCCTTTTTTTTTTTTTTTTTTTTTTTTTTTTTTTTTTTTTTTTTTTTTTTTTTTTTTTTTTTT